>OV656724.1:23000000-23248439 GCA_927399415.1 Macaria notata
AATAAACTTATAATTTATTTCATAGGCTACTACTATGACTATCATTTGCTATCATGCACTGGTTCAGTAAGTGTACATGTATTCAAAAATTTTTCATTTATGAATGCTGCCCTTGCTGCGTTGCCTCGAAGTGAATTATTGGCCTCATGTGTCACTGGAACATTTTCTATACTGGCACCTAAAATTTGATTACAAAATTATGATATGAAGACAGATTTACTAAAGTATCTAATTATCTATATTCTCTTACCACCTTCTACTTCTTGGATTATATCTTGTCTTTTCATTGCAATATTGTGAAGAATTGCTAATGTGACAATATACAGTTTAGTGTTGTCCAATTTTGTAGTGAACCCTCGAAGTAGGCATCGAAACCGTTGCTTCCAAACCCCAAAGCATCTTTCCACTGTGTTGCGGGTATGTATATGTGCTTTGTTATACAGTTCTTCCCTGGAATTTGCTGGACGCAGTATTGGTGTAAACAAATAGGGAGTGCAGGCATATCCAGAATCTCCCAGCAACCTGCCTTTGAACTCCCCTCCTTCGAATCTCTGTTTCAATCGAGACTCATTGAATATTCTAGAGTCATGAGTGCTGCCTCTCCAGTGTGCAACTATATTCATGATCTCTAATTTAGCATTTGATACAACCTGCAATAATGAACATAAAACTTACAATAATATTAATGAACTTTGAAGAAATTGCTATATTACTATTTATCTTAATTATATTTTTGTGTTTCAATATGAAGCTAGTTCCACTCTAGTGCAGGCACACTCCACCTCCGAGTGCAGTGTTGCTGCGGGTGTCACTTCAGGTGACTTTGTGCTCAAACGCTGACTGATGTAGTGTAAAGATACTTACTTGTACATTTATGGAACTGTAACCTTTCCTATTGATATAATATTGTCCAATATCTCCTGCAATTTTTGGGATTCTCACATGTGTGTAATCTATTGTGCCAATAACTTGTCTAAAGCCTGACAATGCATAAAAATCGGACATAACAGTATTTTGTTCTGCATCACTATTAGGCATATTTATTCACTCATTCCTGTGTGCTACAATTGCTAGAGCAACTTGCCGGCACGTAATAGATATGGTTGGCTGACTCATTCCGCTCAAATCTCCAGCATCATCTTGAATCTGTAAAATTTAATTACACAACTTTGCATTTATTAATACAACTTATACAGCAGTAGGTTCTAAATAACATACTTATCAATATCAATTACCCCAGGATAAGTAGGTACATATTCATGTTAAAGATAAAAAAACATGAATGTTATATTTACCTCACCACGGGCCCATGTTCTTATTGCAGCTAAAACTTTCAATTCAGTAAATATCACGTTAAACCTGATAAACAAATTGAGTTGAAGGTGGTGAAAATTACAAAGCAAAGATGATAATGACAACAAACAAAGCTATTTTATGATAGCTTAGTATACGGAAACACGCAATAACTGTGATATGATGATACCTAACACATTATTTCTTTGCTTTGGGTCTAGGCTTCGGCGCCGGCTTCGCACCATTTGCACTACTCTGCGTTCCTTTTGCCGCCTTGGGCTTAATGTTTCGCAATGTGTTTAGTTTTTTAAATACAAATTAAAAGTTAAAAATGGATATCGACGATGATATTTGTACGCCTCCGGATATTCTAGAATTGGCAACAAAAGTAACTCACAATCTTTAGCCAGAAAAATCTCGAAAATTATATGAAAAATTAACTATTGTCAGCTTTTACTCTTGTTGTTTGATTAATTGCATTAGTGAAGATAAAGTAGTGTATGCAACTGCATATAACACGGGTATTAAAATAGTAACGAGTGTTATTATATGACAGTTGCATAAACTACTATTAGAAGGCTAGTTGTAATGTTGTCACACCCTGCTGATTTTGTGTTGCTTAGGCAATGAGTCACTGACATTTAATGATCAGAAATTTTGTGATAGTGTTAAACAATTATTGTGTGATTATCGAATGAGAGTGGCCACCTATGATGTCGAGAGTTTATCAAGCCGCCTCAAGGGCCTCTGACGTGGCTTACTAGACAAACAGCCTGTGTGACCTACAGTTTAATGTGTCATCCGAGCCACGGAAGCGCCGAAAATGGAATGCCACTTTTCGGTCACCCATCCAAGGACTGACCAAGTCAACCTTTGCTTAACATTGGTAACAACCTCCGCTAGCTGAGCTACGGGCGCTTAAGTATACATACCTACTTATTTGCATTGAATGTTGAAAACATATATTGTCTTAAACAAAATTACTTAAAAATTTTTGGTGTTTTATGTTTATTATAAGTTTTAGTTTTTAATTCGTTAAGTTTTTATTATAAATTAGTAAACTTGTTTTGTAAGTTTATACAAATAAAGGTATTTCATTGAGTAGCCAAGATCATAAATTACTAAATGTATGTAGTGAGTTTTTAAACAAATTGTTTTGTTGGTCACACGAAAGTTTTATATAATTACCGGTAAATGTAGATAATAAATTTATTTAATAAGAAAATATTTAATGTTTTGTTAACCAAACAGAAGGTTTGATCTCGTGATATTTGAAGTATTATTGTTTGACTGATATTGTTTGTAACCAAATTTAATTACTTATAATTAAAACTAGAGTTTTTTTTACATGAAATTGGCTATCGCTTGACTACAACTTGCCTGATCTTAAGCAACGTTATAATCTACGATCTAACGCGCTTGCCTAGAAGAAACCGGTTTACTCTCGACTTGAAGACCGACAAATTATAATTCAGGGGGAGTCTTTGGAACCTCAAATATATAACGGTGCCTCCTTGCCGAACCTCTACTCGTGCGATTTATGTATTTTATTTATAGTAGTTGTATTTATAAACATTTTGATTCTGATGTTTGAATTCATTATTTACTACATTTACCAAAGGGTATGGTAATTTTATATAATTACCGGTAAATGTGATTAGTTCGAAAGTTTTTACCACTTTTACCAAGAGCTCTGGTAATTATGCATAATTCCCGGTAATTATACATAATAACCGCATTATCCACATTTAACGTAACATAAACAAATTTGAATATAAAATGAATTTTGATTCACCTCTCTCAGTTTATTTGCTTCGGGAGCATCCTTGCGACGCCTCCGAAATTTTCTACCCACTGCCACTAAAATTGCGCTTGCTCAGTCCATTTTTCTTCTATTTTAGATTATGCAGACGCCTGTTACTTTGATCTGCGAGAAGACCAGTTAGGAAAACTTGAGCGGCTCCAAAATTACTGCATTAGGTTCATGTTTGGCTTGAGAAAATATGACCACGTATCTCAGTTTCGCCTTAAGCTCAAGTGGCTGCCAATTCGCCTTCGCCGGAATGCACATATCTTGTCCCTTCTTTATAATGTTTTATTCAATCCTACAACTCCTAGTTACTTAAAATGCCGTTTCAAATATGTACATGACACCCATGTTCGTAATCTTCGGTCGTCGGAAATGCTAACTTTATCTCACCCTGAATTTAATAAAATGCCATCCTTCTTTGGGCGCTCATTTGCTGTGCAAGCTGTTCGCCTCTGGAATGAGCTACCTCTTAGCAGGCTTCGTCACTGGAATCTTTTAAAAGCCAAGTAAAGAATTGGTATCTGTCCATGCAAACAAGTTAAACCTGCTGCTCATTAGTTTATGTATGTCTATGAATTTGTATTTATATATTATAAAGATAGATTATATATATATTGTATTTACTTGTATGTAAGATTATAGTAGTTATTTGTGTTGTATTAGTACATAGTATTTTACTTAATTTCTAGTTATTCCGAAGTATATAATGTACATTATGTATGGGTTTAAGTAGTTTATTATTATTTGTTTACGTGTAAATTATTTACGTTTTAATATTTAGTTAAATTTCATGTGTTCTTTATTGTACACCCCGTCTATTGTTCTTTATTATTTCCTCTCCATCCTACGGTTGCCTGGAAGAGATCGCTTTTAGCGATAAGGCCGCCATTTGTGGCATAAGATTTAATTATTTTTTTCTTGTTTGTGTTGTGTTCCATTTTATTTGTGTGTCCAATAAAGCGTTAATCTATCTATCTCTCTTTAAAAAATATGAGCATGGCAAGTTTTTGAACGCATCAAAGTTTGTAGCATGGTGAATCTTGGAACGCATCAAAATAAACCACAGACAGACGAAATAGAAAACGATTAAGAATAAATGAAAATTATAATCTACACTAAGAGGGTATATACTTTAGTATTTATTAATGAAAATTTTGATTAAATGATATCTACTATTTACCATGTTAAGTACAACCAGAAATGTTGAGTTAAATACCTAATTATTTAATGTTCCATAGTAATTTGCCATTTAAGGTTGAGTTTCGACTGCACCAACCAACAATTAGAACTTTTTCGTTTATTGTTGTATTGCTACTTTTTCAGTCAATATAAATATCAAAGTTTCATACATACTTCACACAATCCATAAAAATCAAAATTACTTTTATCAGACATTTATTTGCCTTTATACAAAAAAATTAGTACACAAAATTAAAAATCTGTTATATCAAGTCGAAGTCGTCCCAACTCTATTTATTATTTTTATTTCCTGCACTTTCCGAGATTTAGCATCGAAACGAACTCGTAAAAAATGTTGACATTCATTCAACATGGCGGTATGTCGTCAGTGCTGTGCTGTGTCGTGGTGAGATTGATATTTATTTAGTTTATTAATGCAATGAGATCAAAACGTCGTTAAGAATGGTATGCTTGTATGCTGCAAAATATGAGCAGTGAGAAAAGTGCGCGTCCGGCGTGTATAGGTATTGTCAAGTCTCGCAATCAAAGTGTAGATGTCGCGCGGTCAGTGTTTCGTCCGCCCCAGGGGTGACAGCGCGGCCCCGAGCTCGGCGCGAGCAGGCGTAGTGCCCGCAGCGCCGACTGGGCTTTAAGTACTGAGCGGAAATGTCTGTTGCAGCTACAGTGATCGCCGAGAAACACAAGTGTAACAGCAACAAGCCATCGGCCCATCACGCAGCGCCGACCCAGCGAGCATTGAGGACATCTGAGGATACCACACACGAGAAAGACCTGCCTAGTTTAAGTTGCCACTGTGCTCTGGCGATCTAACAACGCTCGCACTGACGACGGCGAAGCGCTCGCATCCGATCGCTAAAATGTGGTTGTACTGTAAGGGTGCAATCGTTCTGTAACAAGTGCAAAGCCACACAAACTTCTGTGATATTGGTACTCGAAACTGAGTTAAAGCCCATTGTACATGAAGTAAAGGATACCCCGCAATAATGTCAAACAATCCTCAGTGGAAAATGTTCCAGCCGCCAGAATCGCATGCCTCTCCTCTACATGACATCTTGGACCTCCAGCATGGCTCTATGCAGCCCAAACATGCATATCGCAATGGTGAGTCCCTCTTTGATTGTGAGTTCTATCGTGATATTGTGCACTTGTAACACAACCACTCGGTTGTGGCAGGCACTGGACAGATCAACATCATAATATATTGTTGTTACTGTTGCCTCTTAGTTCACTGGGCATTCAAACAATACAGTTGTACTAAAAGATAATTTATCTGTTTCTGATTCATGAATAATGAATGCACTAGTAAAGCAAATACCTAATAAATGCAGTCAATTATCTGAAATATCATAATTGTCACCTAAATTTAATCACCAATAAGCTATAATATTTGGTTACTTAAGTAGCTATTTAAGTAGAAGTCCCTTGAAAATGATATTTTTGATTATTTAATAATGGACTACCAAAATAAAAGGTCTGTCTCCAAAATAAATCTACAAACCAGGGACAACATACAAAATCACTGTATTATAGTTCCCGTAAGGCATGGTGCTAGCCAGTTAATACAACTAAAATAAATTAACATACAAAATATATAGATTCAGATACACCAGCTATAGATTCTCATTGCATGAGCAAGAATAGAACTAACAGTGTAGTGAAGAACAGAATAGTGATCTCTACACACTCCAGTCTGTACTGTGGTTCTAAAGCAGAACAATTACATAAAATGGATATTAACTACTTCCAACAATCAGTGGAGCTATCTGTTGAATCTTTACAAGACTTGTGCATGTATCTTTATTAAGCTATGGGTTATGTAGGCAACAATCTTCAACAGTTTAATGAGAAACTGGCATGTAATACACAAGGCTACTTTTTCAAGCTTGTTTTTCACTACTGTACTAGTTTGCTTGCCTGTCTTGGAGTGAATTTTGTTTACATGAGGTTACATTATTTTAACACTAGTGGATGCTCGCGGCTTTGCTCACATTAAGAAGTAAAACTTGCATCCCCTATTTTACCCCTTTAAAAGTGGCATTTCCAAAAATCCTTTCTTAGGGGATGCCTACGTCATAACATCTACCTTCATTCCAAATTTCAGTCCAATCTGTCCAGTGGTTTGGGTAGTGCGTTGATAGATCACTATATCAGTCAGTCAGGCACCATTGAGTGTTATATATATAAATTAATAAATATTCCGGGACATTACAAACAGCACCATCAAAAAAAATAATATAGATAGTATACAAAGGAGAGTCGAGGTTAGCACATAGTATTCTATTAAAAAAAGTTACTTTGTCTAACACACTAAACATACTCAAAGATGAATTTAAGAAAAGATAAATGTGGGTTATTATATTACTCTTGAGACAATTTTACAATGATATGTTTCATAATGTCATGCAGTAAACCAATTGTGTGGTTTCTGCTTACTAGCTAACTGCAAACTAGCTTCAACGGCCACTTTAAGCTGACCACCACTCATTTTACTATCCTAGCTTGTTTAGTAGATAGCCACAATAGTAGAATGAATCAAATCAAATCAAAATCATTTATTGCACTTATGGGTACAGACAGATGGTATAATATCATATATTAGTTAATAGTTCTCCACAAGTGTAGCGTTCGGTGTGCAACTATTAAAGTGTTACATCATTTTAAAAATATGATTATGTACATATTCATTCTGTATGTCCTTTATTTTATAATTTTTACATTCCTTATCCATTAGGTAGTCAGATATCTTGTATCATATCATCATATTATATGAGTGGTACAAAGATGTAACTGTCCTGACTTACTAAAGTTTATAGTAAACTTTATGTTTCCAGCTTAATCTCAATACAGTGGTTGATTGATTTATCTATATTCTATATGATAATATCATTTCTGGATTTAAAATTTTCAGCCTATTATAGCACAGATGAAATTATGTTGTTCCCGTTCTAGCAACTTATGTCATTCTTGTCTTTTAAGGATTCAAAGATATTTATTTACCTTATAACATTGCGCTACAATAGGTACATCACATAATACAGTAATCATTTATATAACTTAATACTAATTATTAACAAAAGAATTAAAGATAAAAACATAAAAATGTGTACATAATGTCATTTATAAACAAATAATGTCAGATTTATTTAAGTAGATTAGATAAAATGAAATATTTTTAAGCTATGTCAAAGAAAATTCAGTTAACATAAAAAAAATAATGTCACTTACAAATAATAATAATAATAATAAATATTTCAGGACATATCACACAGCGCCATCTATCCCCACACTAAGCAAACGCTTGTGTCATGGGTACTAGATAACGGATATAATACTTATATACTTTTCTTTTGTAAATACCTACTTATTATACATACAAACAACCAGACTCAACACAAGTAATTATAAATTTTAAAGTACATAAATACTTGTGTCATGCGGGAATCGAACCCGCGACCTCTAGATTAGAAGGCAGAGCCACTACCAACTAAGCTAACAGGCCAGTCAGCTAACAGGCCACAAACAAACAATGTCAAATATAGATTCTTAAATAATTTTATAAAATGTCAGAGGAAATAATACTACATAATAATTTATAATTTCACTTACAAATAACAATGTCAAATATTAGGTTCTTAAACATTTTTACACAATATCAGACAAAGTAATATTAAATGTTAATAAATAAACTAAACAATAAAATGTTCCATGTCAACCTGTGGCCATTATAAATGAAGATTCTATTAGAGGCAATCTCATATATTCTTTTTTCAATATGTAGTAGGTATTTAAGCATAATTAAGTAAGTAGTTTATTTTTGTTGGCACCACCTTGTGTCTCACAATAGTTGTTGATACAATAAACCTGTTACAACAACCCCTAAGGGTTGTGTTGTGGCAGATTTATTGTATGTATAGTGTGTGAAGGACCTGGGTGCCCACCACAATGTATCTGCCCAAGAGAACTCCCTTCAAATTAATTCTGCAGGGGAGTCATGATCCTCAGTCATGAGGAAATACGACTCTAGAGAGAGAGAGAGAGAGATAGAGTGTGTGTATATATGCCTACTAAATATTTGTAAATCTATCTCAATAAATGTTATCCTATTCTATTCAAAAGTAATCTGACTTCCAGTCTTTTAATCATATATTTATATATATTTTTTTACATTAAATAGGCTTACGTTTGACTATAGCCTGCCTGATGTTAAGCACCACTATAGTCTAAGATGTAGCACGCTTGCCTAGAAGAAACCTATTAAAACCTCAGCGTGAAAAGTTATCGAATGATAAGTTTTTACTGACGAATACTAGCTTCCGTTCGTTAGCGGAATGATTTTGTGTTCAAATAATATGAAACTAGCAACTTCTTAGTATTTGTTAGATGTTTGACAACAGTCCGTCCTTGTTTAGTCCATATGAAA
Source organism: Macaria notata (assembly GCA_927399415.1). NCBI lineage: Eukaryota > Metazoa > Arthropoda > Insecta > Lepidoptera > Geometridae > Macaria > Macaria notata. Next base: position 23,008,724 of record OV656724.1, read on the forward strand.
GAGAGAGACATTAACTTATATTTTAAAATTTTGTGTCAAAAAACTAGAACGTTTCCAGATATCAGCATGAAATGCGTTTCTGAGTCTCCGCGGAAAACCATAGACAAAATTATAGACTACAGACTAAAATCGTATTATGCAATAAGCCCCACGGAATAGTTTGAAACTAACATTTTACAGAGAACATATTTCAATAAAATCAATTGTCACGCGATAATGACGCCACAATTTGACATACTTTTTTTAGATATGGATTTTATCTGAGAGAGACAGTGCGATGTTCCGTTTCTTTTTTTTTCATAATAACTTTTTGAAAAAGAACCTCTATATAAAGACTCACCTCATTAGAGATCATTCTGTCAGGGTTTGGCGTTGCCTAACATGTAGATAACCGTTGATGATTTACTTGTCTAGATAAAGTGTTGCGCTGCAAGGTGTTTTGATTTTTATGAATCTTTATTTTATTTAAATTAATTTTTATATTTTAATGCTGTGTATATGGATTACTAGGTAAAATATATCTGTAAGAAAAAGTTAATGAAAAAAATTCAAAAGTATTTAATTAATGAATAGTGTTGATTAAATTGAACTAGTTTATAACAAACAACGTCATAAAGAGTTTACTCTGTATTACAAAAAATAAAACTATATAACAAAAATGTACCAAATGACTTAACTAGTCTCTGAACAAACCCGCGCGGAATGGTGCAAAATTAAATTTAATTACATTCAAATAAAATGACGCCAGACTGACGATATTATTGAAAGTTATTTATTTTTAATATTCTAATTCTAAATTATTTTTACACAAGTCATAAAAAAAATATTATTTATGTTTGATACATCAGAAGGCCGTTTAATATTTTCCAGTGCTTATAGTAATATCGTAAGATCAAATTTTTTCCACAACTAATCTTAGCAAGTTAGGTTGATGCAAAAAACCGCAAACATGATCAGGTTTTACTTCAAAGTAATTAATACCTCCTACAAATTGTTTCATTACAGTGGATACAATTTGACACACAGACAATACTACAGTGAAATGGCGGCAGCAAAATCTAGTTTAAAAAATATTTGTTGGATCGTGTTTTTTATTTATATTAACTAACATTCAAGGGTTTTTTTATTCAAAGAGCAAGCTACCCTTTAAACATGGAGTCAAATGGCGTCGCATCTAAGAACAACATTAAAATTGTATTAATTTAACGGTTTCTTTAGCTTATACTAAATTCAAAGTTTACTTACCGATGATAAGTAACTTGTTTAGTTGTTTTCAATCATCATTTAATAATTCCTGCACACTTTTATTGTGCAAATTAACGTTTTTTTTATACGACAGAACGCGTGTTTACCGTTCAACGACAGTGTCGCCACTGAGCGGGTGGGATGAGCTTAAGAGCAAACTGTTGGCTGCAATGAGGTATAGAATATCATTGGTTGGCTGATATTTTTTTTGGCGTTTAGACGTTCGAACTATCTATCTAGACAAGTAAATAATCTTAGCCTGATATTTAAATAACATGAACCTAGAAGTTCTGTCTACGGTAAATAAACAATGTAACTACCTAACATATTTTCCTATGTTTTTCGGAATAATTAGTAAATTAGAATGTAATTCATTTATTTCAGGAGTAGGCAATTTAAATTGATAATAAATATGTACATACTCGGCTTACGATACAGGATTGTTAGTACTCTCAGTTCAGATTTTAAACATCTTTATTTCACTATAAAAATACAGTTGGTTTACTATGCTAGTGTACGAGTACATCTAAAAAACCAGCAGAGCACGCCATAGCTATTACTTACATGTTGTTTTGGAGTATTCAACTGTAATGAAACACTTTCGGCAATCTAAATGTAAACAAATAAAATTAACTTATGGAATTGAATGTAGAAAATCATCATATAATAATTTTATACAAGCCTTAGAAACAGCTTATACATTTTATTTAATAGTACCTACATTTGAAAAGAAATAACCGGGATACATAGCGGTAGGGATAATAAAGTAAGTAGGCATTGCGCGCCATGCGCTTGTTGGTACTCTGAAAGTAGCAAAGAGTTATAATAACTAAAAGTTTTATAATTTAGCTACGTATCTTTTTTTATAATAACTGTAAAAAGCAAGGTCCAAACCAAGTTAAACTGCCTCGTAACTTTGTGCTCTTAATAGTGATATACATAAGCAGGTATAAAAACATTTATTATGTAACTCAACAGAAGAATATCTTTGCAGATTCAATCAACTTGTAAGATAATAATATGATGCAGATGAAACCAATACAATACTTAGAATGAGGAAGTCATTATAACAAGTACTAGGTTACTACATCGCCCCCGTCCGTGGGAGGATACCCTGATTTGAAACCCCACACGTGGTCCTCGGGTGGTGCAAACTAGGCGACACCGGTGGTAGGCTTCGGCCGTGGCTGGTTACCACCCATCAGACTAAGTCGCACCGCCAAGCGGCCCAGCCGTGTTCCGGTGCGTAGTCCGGTGAAACCGTTCACGGGTGTCGGGTCAGAGCAGTGGTGATGTATAGTACATACCGAGCTTGAGGCGTATCGAACCACAAGCATCGGGAGGCTAGTTATGGAGGGTAGCGGGATCCGTGGCACGGTGCACCGCTGGCCGACCGCAGGTAGATGGGGACCCAACCGAGAGCCCGCCACTCTCGTGAGGCTGTCCCGCCAACTGACGAAAAATCCCGGGGGTGCGTCATTGCGCCGGTTGGCTACCGGACGAGAGGGCGCAATGAACACCTCCAGCTTCCTAAATCCGGACTGCATATCAGGTAATATACACTCTTGTTCTAAATAATCTGTTACTTAACAACATACAACTTTTTCAAGTATTTTAGATATACAGGGAAGCAAACTAATTGGTCTTAAATCTTTATATTCAATAGGATCGGGTGATTTAGGTATAGGTTTAACAATAGCAGTCTTCCAAGAAGATGGAAAGTCTGCTGACATCATTGACTTGTTAATAATAGCAGTAATAGTATCAAGGCTTTGGGGTAGTGTGAGTTTTAACATATCAAGTGAAATACCATCAATTCCTACTGCATTAAGAATAAAAGAACAAGAATACAATCAATTTATTATGACACAAAGCAACAAGAAATACACAACACAAAAATATATAAAAATAAATACAGGTACATGTTTTGTGTCACAATCCGGCCCCAACTCAGCATGTGCTGCACCCAGCGCTGGTCTTCCGTTGGGACCGGCAGGTGACATCACGCACGTTAGTAAAATATGATACGCATACAACACTAAACATAATAAATAATAACATACACAAAAAACAGCAACACACAATATAACTTTTACTTAAAAACACACAAAAAACTAATAATAAACATAATTTACATACACAAGAAAAAACAGCAACACACAACATAACTTATACTTGAAAACACACAAAAAACTAATAATAAACATAATTTTAATTTTTAACAAACAATTTTAATTTTAACAATCACAAGGCACTGGTGTCATTCTTTAAAAACGCTTGCATTATTTGATGATTAAAAATAAAATTCCTTACTTTAGTCTTAAACGTAATTATACTAAGCGAATTCCTTATCGGCGGGGGCATATTGTTCCAACACCTGGTCGCATTAGTCTTAATTTGCTTTATATATTTCAGAATGGTGTTAGAATCTACAATGTGAAAGATGAAATTGCTACAGCTACATTTATGGAATTCAAAAAGGTCATGTGGGAAATAGAAATGTTAACATTGCCAGGAATATTGAGAAAATTGTCATTAATTTTGTCCGAATCATCAAATAGTGACGGTAATTCAATCGCTTTGGGTGGTAACACTTTACGTTGCAATGTGTTCCATAGCTGTTTAGGATTTTTTATGTTTCTATTTATATGGTAGTTAAAAAATGCATGTTTTTCCGAGTCCAGAACCATATCCACCTGTCTTTTTAAATCTTTGCAATAAGTTCTATGACTGTGTTGCTTAGTGTGGTGATAACGCACAAGTGCAGCGTCCCGTAGGCGCATCATGGCTCTAACAGTATCTGTGAGCCAGGGTGACCCACACTCTTTAATGACTTTAGTTTTCATAGGTGCATGAAGGTCGAATATAAATAAAATAGCCTGGTGAAAGCTATTAACCAGGGTATCTACACACTCAGCTGAATTAATAATGTCCCATCTGATAGAATTTAAATGAGAAGTAAATATTTCATATGATATATTTTGTAGTGGTCGATATGTAATAAGTTTGGGGGGAATTTTTGGTTTCTTAAAAATGAATTCACTAATAACAAAAGCATGGCCATTATCAGAAGCAACCGGTTCGGTTTGCATATTGCGGCTCGGTACATTACAACATATCAAGTCTATGGCTGTCTGACTGTGCACAGTAAAATGAGTAGGTTTGTCTACAAGCTGCGTTAGACGAGTATTAGAAAGAAAAGTCCGATAAGATTTAGCATTCCTGTCGTGGCTATCTAGCACATTAACATTGAAATCTCCAAGTAATATTAAATTATCACAAAAAGAAAAAGATGCAATAGATTCAGTTAATGCGTCGAAAAACTCATCTGCATCTACCCACTGAGCACGATAAGCTGTGCCGATAACTTTAGATGTGTTCACAGTAAGTCTAACCCACATTTGCTCAATATTGGTTGTCTCTGGGTGAGAGCATAAACGAACATTGATACCTCGCTTGACGTAGAAGCCTACGCCCCCGCCGCGGCCCTTGCGCACGTCCTTGGGGCGGGGCACGTGCCGCAGCCGGTAGCCAGGCACGACGGGCGCGCACCCGCCCTGCCCAGCTCTCAGCCAGGTTTCATTTACAGCTAACAAGTCAACAGAAAACCTTTGCATAGCAGCTATAAAATCATCATGGTTAGTACCTAATGATCCAGCATTAAAGAGTCCAACTTTTAAATATTTACTATTATTACCCATTGTTGGATATGTAAACATATGAGAGAATATAAGAATATTGGTATTTACTGAGAAGAAAACATACATACTGTTTAACACTGGAAAACATAGGGTCACAATACACAAAGCTATAGCGTTTTAGTAATATTAAATACATTTTATAGAAGAAAAGTGGTAATATATGAGTAATATTCAATACTAAGTTATGGTAATAATTAACTAAAAAAACAGTTTTTTTAATCATAATAACATCAATTACATTACTCTTCCTATACTTACATTCAACAAATTCTTTTGTCTTAGTTTGGATAACTATATTTTCAAACTTCAGGTTATGTTATAATAATAAATTAAGTTCCCACTATATCATAATAAGTACATTTTACCTGATGTTCTACCTAAACCATATAATTTGTGTAAAACTACAGAAGCTAAATATCAGTTGGCCAACACCTGTATCAGATTATCTCACAGCTATGTTTATTTGTACATGTCAATATCATTCCAAGATAATATTCATTATGATATATCTTGTTTCTTCTTTACAAAATTATAAAACTGACTTAGTTCTTAAGTTATTTATAATTCTGAGTTAATTTATTAAGTGCTAACCTGCACTATGGTTGTTTTAAATTAAACTCTTATTGGAAAATGAGCGAAAATAATCACGACCGGCAGGATTCGAACCTGCGTATTTCTGCTACCGTCAGAACGCCTTAACCACTAGGCTACGGTCTACTAACTGCCAGGCGCGAAAATCCACACTCATTTCCATACACTTCAGACTGAGCGGCTGATGGCGCCACTTGTGCCTTGTCTTTTTTTCTGTAATTACCTACTGTGACACCTGGGTATAGCAAAGTGTAGGTAATTCTTTCTAGGGGTAATCGAAAAAGTCAGTAACTTCAGCTTAGCTAATAAGGACTAAAAGCCTTACTGGAAAAGATGTTATACAGGAATGTGAGATCGGCAGCCTCTCGCTGCATGTGGAAGGGTACTAGGTGATGGTGCTTGCAGCTCGATTCATAGTACAACTTGGTATTGGACATTTCAGCTTCAAAGGTTTAGGTTTCAGCTTTAGGTTTCTTCTAGGCAAGCGTACTACATCTTAGACTATAGTGGTGCTTAACATCAGGCAGGCTATAGTCAAAAGTAAGCCTATTTCATATAAAAAAATAAATAAATATAAGTGTATATACACTGCAGAAATTTGCGTTGGGGCTTTTCAATAAGATCTATGTACCTATTCTTTATTATCAAGGATTCCAGATTTGGAAACAATATTCATGTTTGGTACAGCCTAATAAACAACAGAGAAACTTTATAATTTTGCAGTATTTTGAGCCTCTTAATAAAAACTCGAGTGTTTATTATACATATACACTACTCACATACATAACAATTAATTATAGATTTGACATAGTTAACTACATGGGTACTTGACATTTGAATCCCTATTAATTACACACACAACATAATGAATGCAAATTTCAAATATGTACGTACTTTTATTTTTGTAAAGGTAGAAAGTATACAAAATTAATTTATGTATAAATTTACCAAAATCTTTCGAATCCCCTGAGCTCGTGGTACACCAGTATTGTTCTTATCATACAGTATGCTCGAGCTCAGAATATTTTTTTATGTGTGATAATGTATGAAGCATGTGCTGCATATGACGGCAGGCTCGTACGGCGGCGAGCACGCGGTGCGCGGGGCACACGCGCACTCGCCAGAGGGCGCGGTGGAGGCGTCGGGCGCCGTGCGCGAGACCGGCATCGTGGAGAAGCTACTACACTCGTACGGGTTCATCCAGTGTTGCGAGCGCCAGGCGCGTCTCTTCTTCCACTTCAGCCAGTTCGCCGGCAACACCGAGCACCTCAAGATCGGTGACCCCGTTGAGTTTGAGATGACGTACGACCGCCGCACCGGCAAGCCCATCGCGTCCAGCGTCACCAAGATTGCACCCGAAGTGGTAAGTGCGCGTCGCCGCCGCCGCCGGCCGGCTGCGCGCGCCGCACTGTATACACGTGTTGCGTGCAGGTGCTGAGCGAGGCGCGCGTCACCGGCACCGTCACCACGGAGCTGAAGGGCGAAGGTTCGGGCGACACCGCGGGTCGCATCTCGTACGAGAACCGCGGCGAGTGCTTCTTCCTGCCGTACACGCGGGACGACGTGGAGGGCAACGTGGTGCTGCGCACCGGCGACGCCGTGTCCTTCCAGATCGCCACCAACCAGCGGTAAGTGTCCGCCGGCCGCGCGCCCCCGCTCGCCGCACGCACTCACGTGCCTCTCGTTGCAGGGGGACCCTGGGCGCGTGCCATGTGCGCTTCGAGAACCCGCAGCACCCTGTCAAGTACCACGGCGTCGTGTGCTCCATGAAGGACAGCTTCGGCTTCATTGAGCGCGCCGATGTCGTCAAGGAGATATTTTTCCACTTCTCCGAGACCGAGGGTGACGAAGAGCTCGCGCTGGGCGACGATGTCGAGTTTTTCATCCAGACCCGTAATGTGAGTTCTCTTCCCACCAGGGGCACACTCAAGTATACACTCCATCATGATGATTTTTACCTTACAGTGAGAACGTTAGCTCTGCGACTTGATTGTTTATATACTGTGTCGATGAAGAGCCAAGATGAAATAATAATACCTCATTCCCAACATCAACGATAGAATTTGATATAAAAAAGGCAAAAGGTTGTAAAAGTATAAGCACTCTCGATTTATGAATACATAAATAATTTCAGGTATGTGAAATTATTGAAATGTGATGAGATGTATAATATCAGCGCTTGTTCGGTTCCAGGGTAAGGAGGTGGCGTGCGAGATCCGCAAGTTGCCGCCCGGCTCCGTGGTGTTCGAGGACGTGTCACCGGAGACGCTGCGCGGACAGGTGCTGAAGCCGCTGGGAGGGTGCGCGCGCGGCGCCGACCCGCTGCCGGGCCGGCTGCGGTACCGCGCCGCCGACCGCTCCGAGGCCGAGGCGCCCTTCGGAGACAAGGACCGCTGCGGCGAGTTCACGCTGCGCCACGGCGACTGGGTGCGCTTCCAGCTGGCCACGGACCGACGCGACAGACTGCGGCGCGCTACCAACATCGCACTGCTGGACGAGTCGTTCGCCGTGTCGGGCGAGCGGCGCGAGCGCGGCGTCGTGCGCGACCTGCGCGATGGCTTCGGCTACATTCGCTGCGCCGAGCGCGATCGCCCGCTGCTATTCCGCTTCGAAGAGGTGCTGCGACTAGGCCGCGAGCTCAGCGTGGGCGACGAGGTGGAGTACACGGCCGACCCGCCCGCCGCGCTCCCCGGCTGTGACGCGCGCCAGTGTGCCGTACGCATCAAACACCTGCCGCCGGGCAGCGTGGCGCCGCCCGCCGCCCCGCCGCCCGCCGCCGCTCCGCCGCCACACGAGCGCGCCGCATCCCCGCGCCGCGCGCCCCCGCCGCCCGCCATGGGGTATGTGGCTGCGCTCAAGGACGGATTCGGTTTCATCGAGACGGCAGATCACTCGCGCGAGGTGTTCTTTCACTTCAGTAACCTGGAGGGAGCCGCGGCGGCGCTGGAGCTAGGCGCCGAGGTGGAATACGCCGTGGGGCGCGGCGGCGGCGGTGGCGGTGGCTGCGCCAGCGCCGAGTGGGTACGCGCGCTGCCGCGAGGGTCGCTGCCCGCGCCGCGCGCCGCCTCGCCGCCGCTGCACGGCACCGTGACGCGCACGCTGCGCGCGCTCAACCCCGACCAGGCGCACTACGCGGGCGTGGTGCGGGCGGACTCGGGCGCGCAACACGAGTTTGGCATCACGGGGCTGGCGTGCAAGCGTGAAATCCTGCAAGTCGGCGACCCCGTCACCTTCCAGGTGGACGCCGAGGGCCGCGCAGCCAACATCGTGCCCGTGCGCAAGAAGCGGCGTGCCACCGTGGACGCGATCAAAGGTGAGTGCGCGCGCCTCCCGCGTTCACCTCCGCCCTCCCCGTTCTCACCGGTTCTGGTTCTGAGCGCACTGTCTCCGCAGGCGGCTTCGGTTTCCTGTCCGTGACGTCGACGCCCGAGGAGCCCGGCGGAGGCGAGGCGCGCCGCCTGTTCTTCCACATGTCGGAGGTGCGCGGCACGCCCGCCGACCTGCAGCCCGGCGACACCGTGGAGTTCGTCATGCTCACCAACCCTCGCAACGGCAAGTCCTCCGCCTGCAATGTGGTCAAGATAGCGTGAGTATCGCATCCCTACCGGCCGCTCCGCGAACGTTGTGAATAACATATTTGACAATGCGAAAAAAACGCGGTAATTACTGTTATCAGTAGGTATACCTACATATAACAATGAGAAAATAAAAGACATACAAATTCGCACAAGATTTTGGATTTTTCAACTGAGGTTTTGAAAATTTATGTATTTCAATCAGTGCCACACTGTTGAATGTTTTTTTTTCTCTTTGGCCATTACTTTGTATGTTTTTTTTTTTACTGAGGCGGCATCTTCTATTTCGTTTCCAGTACAACTATATAGATTAGCAGCCATATATTTCTATATTTGCATTTTGTTCCAAGTGTTATAAGTCCATTGAATGAAATGTTACAATTTAATGACTGAATATTGCATTTTTTAGAGGACGCAATTTTATTTATAGGTTATGTTTTGGGGAGTCAATAGCAGCTTAACTTCAAGTTTGTGGGGTCGCCGCCCTTGTCCCCCGGCCGCCATTATGGAAAAAGGGGTGGAACCGCTTTTTTCACGACATTAAAGTTCTAACTGTGAAAGCTAGAGGAGTGAAAACTTTGAGCGAGCAAGATTACAAAACGATGTGGATAATGAATTATTTTTACAAAGTTTGTTGTTGTTTCTGAAGTAACTGTCCATATTCCCTGCTATCATTATTATAGTGATAGTCGGAACAGATAATGTTGGTGGTCGTCTCAACTGTAGCAGTTCATCATCTTCAGTAATAGAAAATCTAGATACTGATTTCAATTTCTCAAATGATTACATTCCAAAAATTTATATTTGTATGCAAAACCATTTGCTACAAATTATATTTTAACAATTTTTTTGTAAGACGCATAGTTTCCTAGATATCGCGAAAAAAGCGTTTCCACCCCTTTTTCCAAGATGGCGGCCGCGGGACAAGGGTGGTGATCCCACAAACGTGAAGTTAAGCTTCTATTGACCCCCCATAACATAACCCATAAATAAAATTGCGTCCTCTAAAAAAAGCAAAGCTCATGTAACATTTCAATGGACTATATGGTTGCAACTGATTGCAACCATTTTCGACGCACTTTGACATTCTCTGGAACACTTTTTTTTTTCATCTGATTTCTATCCACAATCAGTGCTATCACTATAAGCAGATCTGTTGGGTGATTCTGTCGGTGTTGGAACACTAACAAATATTTTTGTCCGGAGTATAGACATACATATCAGTACATTTTGGTTCTTTTTTATTGTCTTCCCTAACAAGGTAGGTAGGTAAAGTCATCGATCAGGGAGGAGTGTGTGGGAGGAGACAGCTTGAAGTTACATCAGGCAAAGAAAGAAAGAATAAGAAAGAAATATATTTATTGAGACACACACAAACTACATAGTCACTAGCATACAGGAGTTATATTTATTGAGACACACACAAACTACATAGTCACTAGCATACAGGAGTTATATTTATTGAGACACACACAAACTACATAGTCACTAGCATACAGGAGTTATATTTATTGAGACACACACAAACTACATAGTCACTAGCATACAGGAGTTATATTTATTGAGACACACACAAACTACATAGTCACTAGCATACAGGAGTTATATGACTTTCTAATTAACCTATTTCAGTCACACGGTGTCGTTGGTTACTTGATTTGTTTGTGTGTTTGAGTTCAATAATAAATTAAATCGTTATTTGTGCATGGAAATACATAAAGAGATATCAAAATATGGTCCTGTTGGTGACGCCATCTCTTAGCTACATTAGTTACCAAAATAATTAATTTTATTATGATTTAAATGTTAGTTTTAAGTTTCATTATTGCATGTTCGGAAGAGCAAAACTGTTGTGACTAAGTATAGAAGATATTGTAACACCATTAGATATACTGTACAGCTTGCAATAAATATATTACTTTACTTTACTTTAAAATTAACAAGGTACTGGAAAATCGCTCATTAAAAATACGTATTTATCCGAGTTCCTTAACAAATAAATGATATAAACTTGTCAAATTGCGTATTGAAGCTTGACGCATGTTGCAGGCGCGGCAAGGCGCGGCCCGAGCGGCTGCTGGCGCGGCTGCGCACGGCGTCGCTGGAGGAGAGCGGCGTGCCGCGCGTGGTGGCGGTGCGCGCGCCGCGCGGGCCCGACGGCACGCGCGGCTTCCGGCCGCGACGCGCGCGCGTCGAATGACGCCCCCACCGCCAGCGCGCCCCGCACCCCGACGTCGCCAAAACAACGCCGGCTGTTCACCGCAAATGTTGTCGCGTCGATGAACTGTTACCGTAGAACGACTGATTTTATTTAGATTGGGGTCGGCCGACGGCTCCGGCCGCCGCGCCGCGCCCGCCGGAGCCGGGACGAGCCCGACTAGCGACCTGTATATTTGTTAAGTATGTCAGTAGGTGTCGTGTCGTAAGCGGGGGAGCCCGGCGGCGCGGCGCGGTGTGGGCCCCGGACCGCGACCGCCCCGAGGCCCGCAGCTTGAGGCTCGCGACGCGCGCAGGAAGCCCTTCAGAGTCTACAAGTTTGTTTTTAACAAGTTCGAGTGTAATCAAATTGAACGAACAATTATATCTACTTATGCCAAATATTTATATGCCCTGTACATTTTTGGAATTTGTGATTAAAGCGATGTACACCACCATAATGGACTTGTAAAGAATGATTTAGTTTTATTTATGACCTCCATCATCTTTTTTTTTGTTTGTTATGGCTTCATCATCTCTTTATTGTGTAACGAAAATACATTGACTGTTTAGGTATTATTAATGTCGTTGATTGACTGTGTTGTCAAAAAATAGAAAAAAAATAGAGAAGGATGAGAGTGGTAGGTATTTGATCTTATCCGACGAGTACCTACTTACAATCAGGGCAAGCCAGAGTCAACTTAGTGCGTTCATACTTGGTAATTATGACTACCTATAAGTTATAAATAAATAAAAATCATTTATTTCGGGTTACTGGACCCATATCTAAAAATTCACAGTTTAGTGTAGGTAGAAGTTCTAAAATTAATATTGACTGTGTACTATACCTACTATTTATTTATTCATAGTTGCACACTTACAATTCATGATAACAAACAAGATATATCCTATACTTCAGATTTATATCTAGGTAATGAGGCTTTTTCCGGGAGCCAATTAAAAAAAAAAGTTTATAATAGTTTCAATAGATGTCGCTGTATACTGTTAATGTACACCAAAGAGCAAGTAAAATTTATGGTTTTTGTTGTCATTTCGTTTTTTTTTTTTTTTTTTTTTAATTGGCCATAACTTTGTATTGTGCCAGTTCTCAAGTAAAAACGGGGAAACTTCATAACCCCCAAAAAAGCACGCGAAATTAACTATAAGTAGTATTAAGTGATCAGAAAGCTTTACATATATACAACCTAACAAATTAACTTAACACGTAACTACTATATTTACATTAAAAGGAAGGAATTACAAATTTACAATTTGAGGTCGTTATCTATGATTAACTTTGACAGTGCGCCATATACTGCTTTTGTTTTGTATGTTAAAAGGGAGGATACATTTATTGGAAACGGAATCTCCAGTTCTATTAAGCTTTCGTAAAAATTGGTTACATCAGTTAGAGGGCATTCGAGTAGTAGATGATTGACATCAGCAACCGGTTCACCACACGAGCATGAAGGATTGTCTACGATTCTAAATTTAGGAAGGTGTGCAGGACTACAAACATGTTCAACACGTAATCTTACTAAGGATGAAGTGGCCCTTTTTCCTAATAATATTTTAGAAAACCATGGTTTAATTTGCAAGTGACTTTGTATAGAATAATAATGTTTTCCAGTTAATATTGCAGACTTCTCCCATATAGGTATCTCTCCAGGCATTCTGGAGATATAATAATTTAGGTAAAGTTGCTATATCATGGCAATAATTGATGTATGGATACATATCTCCACACCCTGTAGCGTCATTAGCAATTTGATCAGCTCTCTCATTTCCTTTTATACCACTGTGGCTCGGTACCCACAGGAACGTAACAGAATAACTCTTTTGATGACATTTGTACAAAATATCTCTGATATTCACAATACGCTCCTTGACTGGTTTTAAAATCCATTTCATATTTTTATTTAGGGGTTAAGAAACCTAGTCTAAAGTGTATTTTTAAATTCTGGTACATATTTCCGGAAAAATATCAAATTAAAAATAATATATTTAAATAGTTCGCCAAAACGCTACTTTGTCAATATGGCGCTGCAATCGAATCGGTGACGTCACTAACCTGTATTGAGATCTGTGGCACATATCATCCACATACAATACGCAAACAAATGACGAAAGTGCGATTGAATTTAGTGATTAATGTGCTACAAAATTAGTTACAAATTGTGTGCAGTTCCAAAATATACAAATATACGTCAATAAAAACTCCGAACAAACTATTTCTAAGTGTCCAAAAGAATGTCCAAGTGCACCGAAAGTGGCTGCAACTTTCTCGGAGGGATAACAATGACATAGGGAATAGTACAAATATTTTCTTCTATGAAGACTATTTCGATGTACATAAGTAAACGTAATATTGATAGGTACTTTTGAAATGCTTTATTACACTTTGAATGTTAATCTTTTTTATGGATTTGAGGTTATAATATGTACTTATATGTTGTTTGCAAAATGTCTCACTTAAATCACTTCGAACATTTCTATTCATTTCTATTCCGCTGTTTTGCATAATATTATTTAAAAATTGTAGCTACATACAGTATTATGATACTCTCATTATAACTATATATATACTACTCTACTTCTTAAAAAATTGTGGACCTCCAACGCGAGTGGCGGCTTTGGAAAGTTGAGCCAAACAGTATGATTATCATTACAATATGAAATTATTAATGAAAAGTAGAAGCAGATTATTTAAATTTATGTACATTTACTTAGTAGGTATATGTAGGTATGTACGTATTATCGAAGATAGTACATCGTGATGGTTTTATGTATGAATATGACATGAAGTTATGTCTTTCTATAAATATATTTTAAGTAGGTACATATGTATGTACCTAAAATATATAATATATAAATATATATATTATAATAAAAAAAAAAACTGACAGCCATCATTTTGCCGCGTTCCGTGATTGTGAAGCGAAATAAAATACTTTCAACAGTTTGTCACAGCTTTACCAACGAAGATAGCGCGAAGACGAGCGCTTTAGTATGACACCGCAGCGGCTCGAGGATATCTTGGCCGAGATCACCACCGGCTACGGCAACATCCGGAGCAGCTTCGAGAATGTCAACATAGCCGAGGTGAGTGGTCTGAGCCAGCGCCCGAGCGCCTGCACCGGCAGCCCCCCGCGAGCTCGAGGCTGCTACACCGGCAACCCGCCGCGAGCGCGAGGCTGCTGCACCATATTGCCGCCTCCAGCATGCCTCTGGGAGCCCTACAAGCCACACCACCACTCTGGGAACCATACCTTATATGATTTAAGCATTTAAGGTATTTTATCTTCTTCATTAATACACAAGGATTATGTTGTTTTGTTTGTAAACAAAAGCTCCCCTAGTTCACTTAAACTGCAATGTAGTAAAATAGTCCCACATGTTGCTAGCAACAATTACCTGGATATTCTTTATTACAAATTGACACATACTCTCTCTCTTCGAGTCGTATTTCCTCATGACTGAGGGTCGTGACTCCCCACAGAATTAAATCATTAGGGGAGTTTTCTTGGGCAGATACATCGTGGTGGGCGCCCAGGTCCTTCCACAGAAGACGCATGTCCTCGGATATTGTGGTCCTCAAACATGTCGGTTTCCTCACGATGTTTTCCTTCACCGTTAAGCGAGTGCAAATCCACACATAACTTGAAAATACAAGTCATTGGTGTAGGGCGGATTTGAACCAGGATGTGTCTGGATGAAAAGCAGACACTGGAACCACTGAGCCACACTCGCATAGACACATACTAGGGCATGTAATATCAGAAGATTTCCAATTCCGATACTGACTTCCGATATTAGTATTGTATAATATTGGAAGATTATTTTATTTCTATTTATTCATTTATTTACATTCTTTAGTGATTGCACATATTTGTTAGAGGTAGGGAATATAATTTCGGAAGATTTCAACTCGAGTAAGTAACTTTCTTGGAGGTTTCCACTCCACAGTATGTCTTAGCTGTCTACATTATTGTGATTTATATTTTCATAGAAGTAAAGCAGTATCAGTAGAGTAAGTAGGATATGATATTAGATGACTCGGTCTGAGTTCCCAGAATTAAGATATTTCAAAATGCCGGGATCCTAGCATATACCTGACTCCATTGCTGAATTGGTGGCTTGGTTTCCCCACATTGAGATCAATGTATGTCCATAGTGTGAGTGTGGGGCATCTCATACAGCTTCAGCTTAACTTTCACAATTGATAAGTTATATCTATTATTCGTGTGTAACTAAACTTAATTAGTAGCAATACCAGCATCTAAAAATACTCAAACATATTTCTAATCATATTTAACTCTATTTGGTAGTTTGGCAATATGTAAAATAAATAAATGTATTGTATGTTTGGAGGTCACAGAGCGACCACAGCACACGGGCAGGTGATAGTGCTCATTTACACTACCTCATTGTATGTCAGAAGGAGGATTATGCGGCTGAGGCATGCAAATATAGATAGGCATCAGTGGGTGACCTCTCTGTTACTTGAATATGAATGCATGTGTGCTTCTATGTGTCATTGTGTGGTTGTGTGTGTGTGCAGATCCTGGAGGAGATGGTGACGGAGTTCGCGGGCGCGGCGCTGGAAACCGACGAGGCTCCCAAGTTCACGGAGCTGGCTGTGCTGCTGCAGCACTGCGCCACCCTCTATGGACGCAAGGTGCGTACTCATACATAAGCTAGCTCTGAGGTGTACATGCGTGTGTGTAACGAGTGTGCTGCGGGCGCAGGTGGACTACCTGTACCGGCAAGTGCTGGACGTGCGCGACGCGCTGCAGGCGGAGGCGGCGCGCGACAGCGAAGCGGCCGAGCACGAGGCGGCAGCCGGCTCCCGGCGCAAGAGGCGCTCCTCCGCCGCCGTCGCCGCCGCCGGCTTCACGCACGTGTCGCTGGAGCCCTGCGCCGCGGCGGCGCGCCCCCGCGCCTTACGCCCGCCGCCCACGCTGCCGCGCATGTACATCGAGATGGAGCCGCGCGCGCCCGCGCCGCATGAGGAGCCCCTGCGCGACGCGGCGGGGGAGGCGGTGGGCGCGCCCGCCGACTACCACGTGCTGTGGCGCCTGCGCGACGGGCTGCTGGTGGACGACCTGGACGACCCGCCGCCGCCCGAGCCCGAGCTGCCGTCCCCCGCGCCGGAGCGCGCCCCCTCCCCGCCGCGCTCGACCGCGGCGCCGTCCCCGCCCAGCTCGCCGCCGCCGGCCAGCCTGTCCCCGCCGCCGCCGCCGGCCGCGCTCGCCGCGCGCCGCAAGCGGAGGAGCTCCGCGAAGCTGGCAGACATCATAGACAGCCCCATCAAGATATTCAAAGCGCCGGGTGAGTAGCGCCCTGGCCCTGGCGGGGAGCTAGGTGTGAGTGTGTCTGACCGCCTGCCTGTGTGTCCGCAGAGTGGTGCGGCGCGGAGTTCGCGCTGCCGGCCGCGTGGCTGGCGCGCGCGGTGGCGGCGCGCGCGCGGGCGGTGCTGGCCGCCAGGGAGGCCACCACGCACTACACACACACACGTGAGGACATGCACTCTATTCAATCATATACACTTATAAACTGTTCAAAGTTCGAATATCTTACAGTTATGTACAGACAGAGTACAGACATATACCTTCTTTGGCATATTTGTTTGATTTGTTGGCGAGCGTCGCTCGACGATGTGCCTAAAAAATATAACGCTATAGGTACCTACATAGCTCATCTATACTAATATTATAAAGAAGAAAGATTTGATGTTTGTTTGTTTGAAATGACTAGGCTCCGAAATAACTCGACCGGTTAAAAAAAATCATTCACAAAAAAAAAAACTTCCTTTAATTGCGTGCGCTGCGAAAACTATTAATGATAGACCAAAAAAAACTATCTATAAAAAATGACGCAACAGCATGTCTCTATCTTCAATAGTTACGGCACAATAAGCGTCCTTTTATAAAAAAAATCGCAGCTACATACCACGCACAGTACGGAACAGCGACATTATGTTCGAACAGCTATCTCCCACCATATCAGTCTGCTCTCAAATAATACTGATGCCAATAATATTGTATATAATATTACGACCACAATAGTCCGGTTTGACGACATCAAACTCTGCAATATTTACAAGCCACAAAACTCCACCTGGCCCACTCCGGCCCTACCTAATCTCGATCAATCTGCGCTTTACATAGGGGATTTCAATAGCCACCATACCAGCTGGGGCTACAAGAAGAATGATGACAATGGTGAAGCACTCAAGCCGGGATGGGCCGCTAGCTGTTTTATGTCTTCGGAAACAGATTCGAATATCTGCAGCTCAGCACATTATGCTACAATATATTAAATTCGCTAGTAATAGTACGGTATCGGTAGATAAATGGAAAACACCTTGATAGAACATGTACGAGTGTACCGTGTTGTTTTGCAGGCTTCCGCGGGTTCGAGGACTCGCACCCGGAGCCCGGCGGTGAGTACTGGTACCGGCGTGCGCTACTACCACGCGGCGCCGGCACAGGGTACAGTGACGTGCTTGCAGGGTTCCGGGGCTGGTCGGAGGCGGAGGCGGCCGAGGCGCAGGGCGTGGCGCTGGGCGCGTCGCTGCGCCACACCGAGCTGGAGAACGACGACGACGGATAGATATTCAAAGCATAAAATAGATTATAGTACGGAACCCTTCGAGCGTGAGTCCGACTCGCACTTGGCCGGTTTTTTTAACTTTGGAGATTTGTAAATCACTCATAATGATTTAATAAATAAATTACTAGATTTAATACATACATAATTTACTTAATTAATTTAATTTTTCATTAACAAATACTGCCCCAGGAGTGGGACTGTATAGGTTAATAAAAAACTATATTCGTCAGTAAGTTTTTAATCGAACTTCTCCTTGAATACAAAGTTTTACTAGTCTACGTAGTCTATGGTTTAATACTACTTCACTAATTGTCACTGTCATCTTAGGTGGTTTGCGTTCTGATTTGGTTTTGATCATGAAGTTAAAGTAGAAATGGAGGGAGCGCCGCTAATACCTATTTGATTCAAATACCTACACATTGCTATCCCACTCTAAGTGGTGGGAAGTCTCTTTCTATTAGGGTGACCCAACATGTATGCCTAAAAGCAGGACGCATCATAAATTAATCGTAATGACAATGAAACCATAATAGCTAACTGTATTTTTGTATATCTTTCCTAGATAAATCTGATTTTTATGATAAAATAGCTAACCCGGCAAACTTCGTTCCGCCTTACAATAGTAGGTATAGTATAGCAAAACAAAAATCTAGAGTAAATAGATATCTTCTAGGTAAGCGTGTTACATCCTAGGCTGCAGCAATGCTTAACATTAGTTAGGTTGTAGTCAAACGTAAACCTATCCCACGTAAAAAAAACCATTAGAACAAAAGCTAACAGCCCGAAAAATAGTAGAGCAAAGAATTATTTTTTCTTTATCTGGGTACTATGATTATTATCTTTGAATATTGTGTCGGGGTCCAATCTATGACGTTATTTGGATTTATATTTATATCAGTTTACACCATAATAAATGTACAAAGAGAAATGTCAAAAATAATATAGTATTAAAAATATAATTCTGTATTTTTTTATGAAAACTACAGAATGGAAGCTTAATATTTTTGTTTTGTTTTGTTTTGCATTAGCTAATTAACTCCTAAAATTTATAAGGGAAAGAATAAAGAAAAAACACAGTTGAGTAACATGTTTAGTTTTTCTATTCAAAGTACGAAGAAGCCAGCATCTAACTATAGTACATAATCTACAAATTATTTACAGAAAATAACTTATACATAAATTCACACTCTTAATTTACCATTACATGTGCTATTACATAGGCATGTATTTACAAAAAATAATCAAATCCTTCAGTCCCAAGGGCCATGTCATTGTGATGTCATGTCGTTGTCTTGACTGGTCTGTAAGCTTAGTTGATAGTGGTTCCGCCTTCTAATCTAGGGGTTGCGGGTTTGATCCCCGCACGACACAAGTATTTACGAATTTTAAAATTTATAAATAAGTACTTGTGTTGAGTCTGGTCGTTTGTATGTATAATAAGTCTGTACTTACAAAGGAAAAATATAATATTGTATCCGTTATCTAGTACCCAGGACACAAGCGTTTGCTTAGTGTGGGGCTAGATGGCGCTGTGTGCACTGTCTCGGAATATTTATTTAATTATTGTAACATTGTAAGTATAGGTATGTTTGTTTGTTCGGGCGGAATCTCGGAACTAATTTTAAAGTAGGTACTTAGATATCTTCAACCGATTGAGCTGAGATTTTGTATACACGTTTAGTTTGGATGACAATGTACGATAAGGTACGTGACGTCATTCTAAAACCAATATGGCAGATCATCCAAGATGGCAAAATAATTAATAATGCGCTTCTACAACATGGGATCAAATGAAAGGACTCGTTGAGAACAACTCAATAAATAATGTTCTGTAACCAGACCGCATCTTAATTGGAAAATTATTTACAGGATAATAACGATATAAGATTACACGTGGCTAAAAAGTATAACTTTATGGAGTTTTTGTCTCTTTCCTCGTAAATGGGACAGTAAATTTTGTGAATGCGTTTTCAGATAGGCCCGCATTCGAATTTTCAAAAATTTACTCGCAATTTGCTTCATAATTATGGTTTCGTGTAGCTCGGAAACAGTAATTGAATCAGGGGCTGAATGGTCAAATAGTTGATGCATTATTGGTGAAAAATGCTGTGAAATGACGTTGAGCAGTTTGTCATGAATATTATTTGTATTGAGTTGGCTAGAGCTCACAGCTTGTCTATACACTTTATCGCTGTGTTTCACGACTTTGAAAGCTGAAGCAGATGGAAACAAACGTTTTCCTCTGTTCACAAATGTTGTGAAACTCAGAAATTTTTGTATGTCTATAAAATAGGGATGATCTTTTTGTATTTTGTCGCTTTCCGGAGTTAGTAGCATTTTTTGGCAATCGTTGCAAGAGATATGTACCACCATCTGCTTTACAATAAAACCGGTGATGTAGTAAAGGATATTTTCCTGGTATGCACTGATTTCTACCGAGTCTTAGTTACGAAACATTTCTTCTAGATTGTCTGAGGAATTTGGTTCTGTCGGAAGCTGTAGTAAGTTTGACGGTCGTTTATTAAAATCAAAGACATGTAAAGAGTCGAACCCAGTATCAATACAGTTCGCGTTAATAGAAGGCTGAATGGAATTTCGGAATAACATTTTTCTCATAATGTATCGGAATTCAAGAGCACTTGGGTTATCTTGTGCCCGACCACGAGCTCTGACACATGAAAAAAATATTTCCAGGTTGTCCTGAGAACATTTAAATGTTAGAAAATATTTTAACGGGTACTCTTTTAATGTGCACAAATCATTGACTAACAATGAAAAACTTTTTATGTTAATTAAGAAACCCAGTGCAAAAGTTTTTCTTGGGTGGTCCAATATATTTTTACTATTTATTGACAATGATTTTAGGTAGTTTTCAGTTTCTTGGAATATTTGCTCCCAATAGTTTTTGTTCCTTAAAGACATCGGGGATTTATATTTTTTTCCAAAGGCTGATTTTGAATTCATTAAAAAGTCTATCGATTATATGCAAAAATTCTGTTGTTGCTTGACTGTTAGCAAAATCGGGATTCTCGCTAACCCTCAAAAAATCAATGGCATCTGCAACTGATGAGCTTAATACTTGTGCAGCCAATTTTACGTTCATTTTTTTATTTTTGAAATCTTCTTGTGAGCCACTCAATTTATTTGAAAATTTTAAACCTTCTTCATTTTGAACTTCATGCAATTTTTTAATGTACTTAAAAGAAATTTCTCCCGTCTCTGATACCATAGTGAAATCAGCAAGAACATTTCTGGCTAGTTTCAACATATGAGCTGGATCCAGTATGCAATATACAGTGGTTTGCCCATCTGGGTGTTGGAAGAATGGTCGAAAGTCATTTTTATCAAATGAACAACCCAAACATTCTAAAGCTTTAACATTAGATGGAGCGCCATCGTAGGTAGTTGATCTGACTGTTATGTTTATTTCAGCTAGCTGCAATATAGCTGTTTTTATCAGTTCTGACAGTAGTTCACCGGAGAGTGAATTTTGTATAAAGAAATACGCTATTGGACACTTGAATCGTTTGGCGTACGAAACTATCTGAAAAACCAGTGCTTCAGATGCTAATTTTTCAGGGTCGCTAACAGGAATGGGCCCTAAATCTATATATCCAAATACTTTGTCAAGTTTTTGGTCGTAAGCTAAATCTTGTTTTAGTGACATTCCATCAAAAATTAATGCTACATTTTTCAAATATTGATTTTCTGCTAATTGTACTTGTGTTTTTAAATATTCAAACACTTCGGTTATAAAACCAACATTGCAATTAAATAAAGACAACGATCTCCTAAGTGTAGCGACATGTGGCAAAGCAGTAACACTCCTAATAAATTCATACGCTTTAGGCGAGTAGAAATGTAACGTCAGCGCGAACGCTTTTACCTCTTCGCTGTACCTAACGCCATGAGGGTTTGTAGGCGGTTTATTTAGTTCTTTACATAAATCACTAAAACGGCCCTGAATTATATTTTCAATTTCACTGTGATCAGTGTATTTTTTACCACTGCGATTAATGATTCCATATTTTTAATACATTTATTTTGTTGAACCACTTTCTGCTTTAGAGCTTTATTTTGTTTATGTAGATTTTGTTCTGTTGTTGTTTTTACTTTAACTTGTACGCCAACTTCAATTTTTTTGACTGGTATGCTTGCCTCTTTGTAAATCTAAAAAAAATACATCATGTGTTATTAATAGTTTTTGAAAAGAGCATTAGTCGAATGAAATGATGGACTAAGTATTATATACTCAAGAAAATTAACTGCAGTCTTAGCCAAAGGCAAGGAAAGGATTAATACATCTATACATATAATAAATGAAATGCTATATTTCAAAATTTAGTAAAAAGCGGACTGTCACATAATTATGGTAAACTCACAACCACTTTTCTCCCTACCAAGAGCAAACTTACCTGCTCAACACTCTCGAGATTTTCTACTGATTTCAGGCATTGCCTTTTCGGACTTGGTTTCTCAATTTCTTCAAGAGAATGTTTATTAACTTCACTCTTATCCTTCGAGGATGAAGGTGAAGCACCGATGGTTGCGGTAGCACTAATCATTATTTCTGCATCTTGAGGAGCTTTCAATCTCGCAGAATACGAAGTACTAGGCGACGTTACGATACTAGATGGTGCTTTACTCGGATCTTGTGATTGTCCTTCCTGAAAGCCAATTTTTATATTTTAGCAAAATTTCTTACTATAATGAGACTCCGGACGACAGTTTATAAAAATAGACCAGCGTTTAAACATAACTCACATGATGGGTAAGTTAATCATGGAATATAATTATATACCCGCCTATATATGCTTACCAAGACAAGCAATTTTTTACTCTTAACAGCCGGGTATTTGACCACACAAGCGACTCCGGCCTATGGTGGAGCATAACCGAAATGGAATGGAACTGGCTCTCAAACAAGACTGTTGAAACACGCCGTTAGGCGCTTAGTAACAGATTCTACACTTGAGGTGGTAGGTAGTTGGTCGGGTAAATTATATTACCACCAAGTTACCAGCTACTAGCTAGTGAACCAGCGGTATAAGCGTGCCCTCCAAAACACTAGTATGTTTTAATCTAACCCACACAACTATAGGTAGGTACTAGTGTAATATGTGATAATTCTGACTTTGAACAAACTTTGAGATAAAAATCGTTTTTGTAGCTCAAGCTTTCAATCAATATATACCTGGCTAATTGATGATACATTATACTCCTCGGTCCCACTTCCATTGTAGTATGGCACAGCCGTTGCCTTCAATCTCTTACTTGGTAAGTCATAATCAGTTTCCTTGAAGTGTAGGCTACATATCCGAGCTCTTTCATAAAACTTGGATTTCAATACTGATTTCAAAACTGCTAACCACAAACTTCTTTGTACACTGTTTTTGGGAAATCTGAAAACAGAGCACAGTTTTACAATAGGAATAATAATAGCACAACATGTTATGACATTAAAAAGAGTCAATATAATAACATATTTTCATGTATATTTTTTTAGTGATTTAATTATTTTGTTACCTAACAGAGTACCTATATCTATGTAATAACTTTGTGATTTAGTGAATATGGCATACATAATACCTACGTGAGATATCCGCAAAAAAATATTTTATGGTCACCGTACTCCATTTTTAAGATTTATTAATAACTTCGATAAAACATTAAATATATGTGTTGTGTTACAACAATTAGAATTCATTATATATGCTAATTTAGACTAGTTAAAGGCTTCATCACAGAAATAATCATAATGTTTTCGAGATATTTAAGTGAAATCGGTCGATAGACTTAGTGTTTATAAAAATCCAATTTAAGGACTTACGTGTGATAATTTATGTGTGTTCCTGGATACCACTCGCTTCCACAACCACGCACAATACATCGTTGCACCATTTTTCATACTTTAAAAGCTAATTTTTACGTTTAAAAGCGCGAGTCGACGAATGTTTGTTGTTTTTCGGCCATGACAGTTCAAATGACAGGCATTGTTTTGATGGCGGATTGATAAAGTGTTGCCGCATAAGGAAACGCCCAAAATATATGTAAAACTTTTGATATCCTCCAATTGCTAAATACACATTAGTAATTGTCTTCGTAATGATTTTCAATTATTTGTTTTAACATTTTATAATAAAAATCTGCTAAAAAAATAATTATAATATAAATCTGTATAGATTGTCTTCATAACTTATGTGTTCCGTTGGTATTTTCTGCTTTTTTACTATAATTTACTTAAACAATTTATATTAAATTTCTTTCAAACTGGAAACACTAGAAACTCATATAAATAATAATTTGGTGACAGATGAACTTTAAACTTAATAATAATTTAAAAAGGTAATTTTACCCAGTTTCGGGAGTTTTGAGTATTTATATAAAAATACCGAACACCACACTAGAAAGAGACTTCCCACCACTTAGAGTGGGATAGCAATGCGTAGGTATTTGAATTAAGTAGGTATTAGGAGTGTTTTCTCCATTTCTATAAAGTCTTCATGGTTTTGATAAACAAAACAAGAAGAAAAGAAATTAAATTAGTTACCTAGCTAGTTATGTTATGAAGTACTGCTTCAACTTCAAGTGATATTCATCTGTAAGATTATCGTAATGCAGCCCCTCTATTCAGTCGGTAAGTAATCAACCAAATATGCCGGCCAAATCTATGATAATCGATTTATGTTGAGCATGATTGTACAAAGGTGAACATACAATTTTCAGTAGCAGGTTGTCTAACTAAGTCACTCGAAGGAAACACTTATTAAATATAATCTTCTCCTCAGTCATGGTAAAACGAGCCTACTCACTATGTACATTTATTTATTTATACATATATACAAACACATGTTATACTGACAGCATTATGCCAAAACATACAACAAGTTATACTTAGGTAAGGTTAATAATATATCATACACTTAGTAAAACAAAACAATCGCAAAATTTCTAGTGTTGCACTTCCTGCCTTTCTGTCTTCTGTGCATGGCGTATCTCAACTCTGTTCATCTATTTTGAAATCACCGTCAACTGAGATAAATTGTGCGGCAGAGGCAGTGAGAGAGTGGACATCTCTCTGTACCAATGTTGACATCCCTAAGGAACCATTCTGCCAAAAACTTTCGGATGCTCCATTGGTACAGAAGCAATTTAACTCTTTAAAACAAAATTTAACAGGTGACAACGATCGCGCAAGGCTTCAAGCAGTGTCTCAAGACGAATCTGGCCAATGGCTACATGCCCTCCCTTCTGCCAACCTCGGTACACTTTTCGACAATGGCAGTTTCAGAATCGCTATCGGCTTGCGAATTGGAGCCGCTATTGTCGAACAACACAGTTGAACATGTGGTAGCGATGTCGATAGGAAGGGCCTCCACGGACTTTCATGCCTTCGCAGTGCAGGCAGATTCTCCCGGCACGGCTCGCTGAATGATATAGAGAGACGGGCACTTGCCACTGTCAACGTACCATCGGTTCTTGAACCGATTGGCATGGTCCGTGACGATGGTAAGCGCCCCGATGGCCTCACACTGATTCCCTGGGAGCGGGGAAAAGCTCTTGTATGGGACGCAACTTGCGTCGATACACTAGCTCCTTCTCGCCTCAGTGGAACAGTACAAGCGGCAGGCGCCGCAGCGGACGCAGCAGAAGAAGCCAAGCAGCGAAAATGTACATCATTATCCACTGATTATATTTTCGTACCGCTTGGCTTCAAAACTTTTGGTCTGTGGGGTAAAAGCACTAAGTCTTTTATAAAAAAATTAAATAAAATGTTGATTGACATCACTAGAGACAAGAACCCTGGCTGGTTCCTTGCGCAAAGGATTTCTATAGCAATCCAGCGTGGGAATGCAGCCAGCGTTCTTGGTTCCATACCACATGTAGATTGTTTAAATTTAGTTTAGATGTAAATATTTTTTTTTAGTTCTATTAGTGTTAATATGTGTAAATATTGTTTCTTATTATTGAATAAATTCATTTTTACACACAAAAAAAAAACAATCTAAATACCTACATATTTACAAATAATAACTTAATTTCTTGATAATGGGATGACCATATCACTTACAAAGGCTACACATTCACTATAAAATACTCTAAACCTACAACAAAACACATCAATATCAGTGTTGTGTGCAATCAGAGCAGTTAGCTTGTGACGGTTGGCGCGTACAGTGTGGTTAGCGAGCGAATTCGCGGCATCGCGGACATAACACAAATGCGACTCACACTGTTGGTCTGGAGCTGATAAACAAAGGCGAGCCAGTGTATTCGAATCATTGAATTTCCCTTGCAACAATGAATAAAAATGTAGTAGTATAGCACATATGCGCCTCATAATCAAAGTATCTAAGCCGACCATACCAGATACGAACAGCGATGGGTACAGAAACAGGTAGTAGTCTCATGTCCAAATTGTTATTTGCAATATACTTGGTGCAAAATATAGGAATCCAACAATTAAATCTGTATAGTATAAGCTACTCCTTGATACTGTTGATATTAATGTGTATGAAAGAAAACAAAATACCTAATCTTATTGATGAAACTAATAAATGAATTATTCATTGATTGGTTCATACACTTATGGTTGTTCATATTCACATAATTGCCCTTTTTTGACATGCTTCTGGTAACTAAACTGAACTACATGAAATAATTCCTATATATCAATTAAAATCTTTACATGTGGACCAACAAAACTTAAAAAATGCTGTCCTTTTTCTGGCTCAACATATCAGCATTGCCATCCAGCATGGTAATGTGGCCAGTATGCTGGGCACACTGCCTTCTGGCAGCGGGCTGTAGCACTTATCAGTTACTTTGTATTAAACTAGTGGGTGCTTGTGGCTTCACTCACATTAAGAAGTAAAACTTGCATCCCCTATTTCACCCCTTTGAAAGTGGCATTTCCAAAAATCCTTTCTTAGCAGATGCTTTCATCATAACATCTACCTTCATTCCAAATTTCAGGCCAATCTGTGGAGTGGTTTGGGCTGTGCGTTGATAGCACTATATCAGTCAGTCACCTTTGAGTGTTATATATGTATTACCACAGCAGCGGGCATGATGGTGGGCGCCACTGGCTACTGCAATTTATTCATAGATTAGATTATCCCATAAAATATTGAGCTGGTGGAAAAACAGTTGAGTACTGGTTGGCAACCTTTTTGAAAGTCAAATAAACATTTTTTGTGTTTATGTTCTAATAATGTATTATTATGTGCAGAAAAAAAGAAATCTGTTATTGGATTGAAAGAATTCTGTAAATAAATTTTGTGATATCACTACTTCAAAACCAAGTCGATTCCCACTGTCTGTATGTCCCCTTATCTATACATATAATGAAGCTGAAGAAGGTTAAAAATTTGTACACAGAATATATTAGACAAAAAAAAATTAGTTTTCAATCAATAAAAACACACTATTTAGCAGTTATTTTTGGCTGTTTATTTAAACGTGATCCGTTCAGCCTTTTTTGCGTGATGGGCACGCAAAAAAGGCTGAACGGATCATCATGAGTTTCGGTATTTAGATTACATGTAGTCTAAGAAGTGTCTTAGACTACTTTTCATGCCGAAATAACGCAAGTGAAGCCACGGGCGTCCACTAGTATGGTATAAAACTACACAACTGATTTTGATGTGTATTTTTTAGCAGATAATATTTGAAAACAAAACATTTTAATTTTAATGTCTAGATATCATTTACAGAAGCCTGGAAGAAATCGCTTAAGGCGATAAGGCCGCCCATTTGTACGTTATTATTTGTTCATATTTACTTTGTACTATATACTTGTGTTGGTGTGCAATAAAGATATATATTATTATTATTACAGGCCAGTATGCTAGTAAAATACTCCTGATATCACCTTTTTATGTGGGATCGGTTTTCGTTTGACTACAGCCTGCCTGATGTTAAGCATTGCTGCGGCCTAGGGTGTAACAGTGCAGCGTGGCCAGCATGCTGGGCACGCTGCCCTCTGGTAGTGGGCTGGAGCACTTAGATTATCTTTAGGCTTTTCTAAAGATTTTCTAAGTGCCCCTTTTTGTAGTAGTTAGAAGTAGTATGTTTAGTTTTCCTTCACTTGTTTTTATATTTTATTGGGTGTAACAGGCTTACCTAGAAGATACCTATTTGTTACTCTAGATTTGAATACCCCTGGCAATAGTTTGCAGGAAACACAGCTTCTGGTAAAGCTTTGCCGTCCATACAATAAACATTGAAATCCTCCAATATTAACAATAAGTAGCATAAATATGTTATTGATCCAGTGTCCAATGTAAATTCAAATTCATTTATTCAATTAGCACCGTTCACGATTTACACTAATGATAACATAGAAATAAATTTAATAATACATTTTAATAAATTTATTTAATATATTCATAAATAATTATAAATCATACATCGACTTTTAATGTATCTTTATACTGGTTCATTTATGATGGTTTAGCCATTCTATCGTAAAAAAGCACATAGACACACACACACAAACACAAACTTTTGCCTGAATTACAAAAATAATTATCCTCGTTCCATTACATACTTTACAATAAACAAAATCACATAAAAGACTATGATGTGATTATACAAACAGGTCCCTGCCTACATTTAATTTCACATCGTAATGGATATCATGACCAGATGTTCAATATTATATTACCAACTACATCTAGGATATTAAACAAAGTAGGACATCATTGATCAAATAAACTGAAGTCTATTTTTATTAATTGGCTTGTTTGAGAGTAATAATACATTTTATTACACTATAAATATCGCCCTGTCCTTGACTTTATCTTACCGTACAGACAGTTAATATATGTACATGTGATGATGGATATACTATACAATCACGGTGGGTACCTGGAAATCCTGGTTTCTGATCAAAGGCTATTTCTGTTTCCTTACATATATATACGGTTTTGGAATTTGTTTCTCAGAAAAAATATATTCATAAATAATTATAAATCATACATCGACTTTTAATTGTATTATATTATTAATAATAATTAGCATAAAGTAACTAACGTTTTTCTGTATTGTATTATTGTGATCGAATTTTATTGGTGAACTATTTTCTGATGTTTTTATATCCTGAGAAATACTAATTAGTTTTTTTAATCATATTTCAATCTGATTGTTAGTTACATGGTCAAATTACATGTTTAAAAATTAAATATTTAAAAAAATAATATATATTTCAATAATAAGAAACAATATTAACACCAATAGAACTAAAAAAGAGTATTTACATCTAAACTAAATTTAAACAATCTACATGTGGTATGGAGCCAAGAACGCTGGCTGCATTCCCACGCTGGATTGCTATAGAAATCCTTTGCGCAAGGAACCAGCCAGCGTTCTTGTCTCCAGTGATGTATTACATATAAATAATAAATATTAAATATTTGATAAAATATATATTTAAATATATATTTGATTAAATATTTAATAAGCAATACAATTGTATGTGCTATAGACCTTTATTATGAGATCTGTAGCTATTGCTTATATTGTACAATGATGTATGGTTACTTTATTAGAACTATGTATATAAAATTTGTTTGTAAGTAAGTTAGTTTGTACACATAACAAAAGCGTTTTAACAGAAGGGTATAAAATGTGGAATGTGCCAGAATATCTATCCTGTGTATTTGTTTGAACACATCAAAAATTGAGTTTACCCATTCAATCTGACCGGGCAGTCTGAAATACAACTTATGGTGATCGCGAACGAGTACGCCGGGCGCACGATACATGACACATGATATCACCTACGCAACAAAACAACAAACAAAAGCAACATTTATAACGTCCAATCACGTGTCAGCTGTTATAATTTTCTTGCCAGTAAACCTACGTTGTGTAGTGTGTGATAAAAAAATCCCACACGAGTGAAACCGCGGGCAGCAGCTAGTACAATATCATGAATCCAGTTGACGCGCTCATTATTTCTTTATCAATACGACGTGCGGTTATTTTTTCCGCCAGTTTCTGATTTACATATATTGTTAGTGATAAACAGCATTATATGAGTGATAAGTGATTACAGTGAAACATGGGCCTCGAGATGTTGATGTTTAAATGTAATTAAATAAATCGTCTACTTTGTATCTTATATCAAACACAAAATGTACAAAGCTTTCTTCATTTAACATTGTTCTACATATGTACATACATAGTTTTGACTTTGACACCATTTAAGCCGACTTATATTTACAATAGTTTATTAGTAAATGAAATTAATTTAGTAGTGTCATGCGTACTTCTAATACATTGTTATGTATATTTGATGTGGTACTACCTCTTTGAGGTCATGTGAGTAATTCTCGAAATTCACACTAGTTTACAAGTGAATAAGCGAGTGTGGGCTCAGCGGTTCTAGTGTCTGCTTTTCATCCAGACGCACCCTGGTTCTAATCCGTCCTACACCAATGACTTGTATTTTCAAGTTATGTGTGGATTTGCACTCGCTTAACGGTGAAGGAAAACATCGTGAGGAAACCGACATGTTTTAGGACCATAATATCCGAGGACATGCGTCTTCTGTGGAAGGACCTGGGCGCCCACCACGATGTATCTGCCCAAGAAAACTCCCCTAACGGATTAATTCTGCGGGGGAGTCACGACCCTCAGTCATGAGAAAATGCGACTCAAAGGGAGAGAGAGACAAGTGAATAATTGTGAGTGTCTTTGTGTGTGATCATTAATTTTTCAAGAACAAGCGGAGAACTGGTTCGCTAGTTTCATAATAGTAACGAGTGTTTTAATACCCGTGTTATATGCAGTTGCATACACTACTTTATCTTCACTAATGCAATTAATCAAACAACAAGAGTAAAAGCTGACAATAGTTAATTTTTCATATAATTTTCTAGATTTTGCTGGCAAAAGATTGTGAGTTACTTTTGTTGCCAATTCTAGAATATCCGGAGGCGTACAAATATCATCGTCGCTATCCATTTTTAACTTTTAATTTGTATTTAAAAAACAAAACACATTGCGAAACATTAAATTCACGCGTACGTGTATTGTCACAGTGATTTTGCCGCCATTAAAATCTAACCAACGAGAGCGCAGCGCGACCAACCTGATTGGCCCTGCAATCAGGTTGGTCACGCTTTTTCGATGTTATAATGAGCTATTACGATATCGATGTGAATATTATAACATCATGTAAAATTGCTTAAATTTGGTGTTTTGTTGTCTGTGTTATAGCATTAGTAATTATAAGTCAAGTATTGGAAACATAAGTACCTACAATGTTACAACATTAGTGTAGATAAAATTATTTATGTGATTGACTTTTTGTAGTAATCAATTGAAACTTGTAGCTTTAAAAAATGTGCATGTATAACTTCAAAGGGAAATAAAGGCTATTTTTATTTATTTAAACCTAACACTGCCCATTGAAAGGTTTGCGATATATACCAATGAATCTGTAAAACGTGTAATTACAACGCTATCATTTGTATCAGCCCGAGAAATGAGGTAACATAACCACGACTGGCAGAACCCGAACTTCATTGCCTGAGTGCTAATATTAATGCCCGCGCTAAAGTTGGTATTAGTGCGGGCTTAGCTAATAACTTGTTACTACCAATGAGGTTTTACAAATAGAGACGTTACACCCATTAAAAATCGCCCTAGCGCGTGGCGAAATTATGCTATAGCTATTTAGGTAGTATACACGCAGCGTTGTTTACATCATTCAGGAAAGTAAAAGTGATCAGAGATATATAAAGCCCCGTTGTGAGAAAGAGATAAACGTATGTTCACAGCTACGTGAGCCGTCAATCGTGTATCGTGAGTGAATTTGTCTCTTTTGTGTAGATGGCGAAGTGGCAACGCGTCACTGGTTGATTTATAGTAATATTAAATATTTGTATTTTCATTTTAAAAGGATAAACAATAATTACAAATGAAACGACACATCCTTCTTGCTTTTGGCACTCGTCCCAGTGTAATTATTGCACTTTCTAAACACATACGATGGCATTGTGAATATTTTTTACTGATAAAAAGTCGTGCCGTCAACGTGCGTCGGTCGCCGCGCGTTGCTTCGAGGCGACTGAGCCGAAACATGCTACGTAGCCTGATTTAAGTTCGCTACACAGAACGGGGTATAACGCATCTACTTCAGTTTATATAGATTATCATTGGTTACTACATAGAATAAAGCAAAGTCAATTCTTGCGTCTGTCTGTCTGTATGTATGTATGCTTAGATTTTTGAAACTACTCAACGGATTTTGATGAATTATTTTTAATCGATAGAGTGATTCAATAGAAAGGTTTAAATGTATAATAACGCGTAC
The DNA here is from genome assembly GCA_927399415.1 of Macaria notata. Taxonomy (NCBI): domain Eukaryota; kingdom Metazoa; phylum Arthropoda; class Insecta; order Lepidoptera; family Geometridae; genus Macaria; species Macaria notata. The sequence continues at coordinate 23,040,973 of OV656724.1, forward strand.
GAAGCCGCTGGCAAAAGCTAGTAATCACTATAATGTTTAGTTAGGATAGTAATGTTTGAATAATAATCTTTCTCCATAATTTACAATGCTTAAGGAGCTAAGATCAGCTAAATGGGTACATTTAACTTTTGACTTTTATGTGTGAAGATTGGAGAATTCCTACTTATAAAAAATATTATCAATATTCATATTCATATATTTTCATAAAACCAATTTACACGTCAAATTAAAATAAAATACATATTGTATAGTCTTATGTCAATAAAAACATATTTTAATCTAATAAATGTTCAAATAAATGTTCATCAGGCAGGATGTAGTCAAACGTATCCCACGTAAAAAAATATTGAAGTGGTGTTTGGTTGCAGACCATGAGACGCGCCAGAGCTCCAGCCGGGCGGAGGAGGGCGGCGCGGTGGAGAGCGAGGGCACGCCCCTCCTGGCCCGCTTCCCCCCCACGGACGCAGAGCGCAGCCCCTTCATGATGATCGCAGTCAGCTTGCTGCTCACTGTCCTCGTCACCGGCGTCATCATCGGAATATATCTGCTGGTCCTTCAGAATAATTCCGGTAAGTTGTTGTTACTACATTGCGCCATCGAATTGGCGGCCGGACTCCTCAGCTACCGCAAGCTAGATATATAGTTTTATACTTTATTGGACTCACAAATAAAAACACAATATAAACAAGAGAAATACATTTAAATCTAATGCCATTTGTGGCGACACAATCTCTTCCATCCAGCAGGGCAAGCACGGCGCGGGGGCTAGAAGTCTTTCCCACCATTTTATCCACTTGGTGTATGGTGACACGTGGATAAAATGGTGGAAAGACTATTAGTACTGGTGCCGTGCTAGCTCTGTTGGAAACCGTTACATGGGGAGTAAATAATTTAAATGACTAGACGGGGTGTACATCAACAACTAATAACATTTAACTACCTATAAATACTTTAACAACTTAAAATAACAATAAACTACTTAAACACAAACATATATAAGTATATGTCACCGTAAGATTGTAAAGATCGTTAGATTACAATCTATCTAGCGAGATTGTAAACTATCGATAGATTGTGATACCTCCTGTCACAGACAAGTGACTTCGCAATACCTAAACATAGAGCGCGAGTTGCATTCCGTCCTACGCCGGTTCACAATTTGACGGTTTCACTTCGGTAGATTACAATATAGCGAAGAATAATGAGTCAAATTGCAATCATAATGATACAGTTCACAATCTATCGTTAGTTTACAATCTCGCTAGATAGATTGTAATCTAACGAACTTTACAATCTAACGGTGATATATACACTTGGGGGGAATATATAGAAAAATAAAGGTGGTTGACTGACTGATCTATCAACACACAAGCCAAGCCACTGGAATGATCGGGCTGTAATTTAGGATGCAGATAGTAATATTGTAAGATCCAATAGGAGATCCTTCAAAGGGGGTGAAATGAAGCTTGCAAGATTGTATGAAACTTAAAGCGAAGCCGCGAGCACCCACTAGTTACTATGTACATATATTACCGGGCGAGGAGACGCCCCTTTGCACTGCTAATAAGTAGGTACTGTCAATTAATCGTTGCGACTATTAGCAGGCGACACAACTGATAATGTACCGGAAAAAATATTTGCCCATGTATTTATAATTTTCGGTTTAAAAAATATAATCTAAATTTTCTTACTTGCTGCGTAATATATTGTCACTCTGTTTGATTATTTTATATAATCTTTATAATCTAAATATACTCAAAGGTGACTGACTGACACACCGACTGATATAGTGATTTATTAACGCACGGCCGAACCACTGGACGGATTGGGCTGAAATTTGGAATGAAGGTTGAGGTAGGTAGGTTATAACGTAGGCATCCGCTAAGAAAGGATTTTTGGAAATGCCACTTTTAACGGGGTGAAATAGGGGATGCAAGTTTTACTTCTTAATGCGAGCGAAGCCGCGAGCACCCACTAGTTACTTAATAAGATAAGATAAGCTCAAGAGATCAACTCATTAGAACCGTTTTTATGGTAATAACTATTCCATGCGGATGAAGTCGCTGGCACAGCTAGCTCTACAATAAGAAGCAGTCTTAGCAAAAGATTTTAGTAGTTAGGTGTATCGCCATCGGTAATATGTAAACAAACTAAGTGATGTTATTGTAATATTTCAGAGAACATCCTGCCGCCGGTGGAGACGCCGCTGCGGCTGGTGGCGCGGCGCCAGTGGGCGGCGCCGGGCGCCCAGGCCCGCGCCGCGCCCGCCGCCGCGCAGCCCGCCTCGCTCTGCGCGCGGCGCGTCGTCGTCACGCACACCGACACACAGCCGTGCCACACCACCTCCTCGTGCACTGTGCTGCTGCAGACACTACAGGTAACTGAAACTCTGGACAAATATCTAGTGTTTTTCCCCTGCGACTGCTCCTTAACCGACTTCAAACAACAAACTTGATAGTTTAAAGGTGTGTCCTCCATATACCACCGCCACACCTCACCTACTAACCAACGTGGCCTTCGTGGCTCTCAAGATCTTACCAACACCGCACTTTGTGTCTTCAAGTTTTGTAGTTCTCCTTCGGTAAGATATTCTCGTCGACACGTGTTTCGCCTCTCTACGAGGCCGATATATACATATGCTAAAGCTGAACAAGTTTGAAAGTCTGAACATTGAAGCTATTAAAAAAAATGTTTGGAGATACTTCGAAATTGATAGCATAACACGTTCCAACAAATTCTGTTAATCTGTGTCTCTGTTTGTCTGTTTACATAAACGGTCATCACGCAAAAACGGCTGAACGCAGCATTATAATTTTTGGTATGTAGGTAGTATCATTTATTTATTTATTTATAACGGTACACATAACAGAATGAGTTCATATATAAGCCAAATACACATTCAAAACTGGTTTTGAACCAGAACAAATTCCTCAGGTGAGTGTACACAGCTTGAACAATATGAATTTGATTATTATTTTCAAAAACCTGTGTTAGACAGAGAATACAGTACCTAACTGGTACTGTATTCTCTGTCTAACAAACAACAACGATAAACAACAAACAACAACGATCAGGTACGTATCAGGTTTTAGGAGTGTCATAGGCTACTTTTATGCTGAAATAATGCGAGCGAAGCCATGGCGCGCACTAGTGTAAACTATAAGTATGCTATGGACCGGGAATACCTAATGGCGGCCATGTAAAGTATTAGATAACAATACATTGACATGATTCATTGTGGTCTAATGCTCTACATTTTAACCACGATCAAAGTATTGGCGTAATATATCAATTGAAACAAATATTTATGTATGTACATATATATGTTTAAATAGGGAACTCGTCCCTAGACCATGAAAGTAAAATTAAATGTTTTTTTACTGGCGAGCAATTTGTTTGAGGCTTCATAAAAATAGTTTGTATTGTAAATATGATTGAGACACGGTATGTATTTTTTGTGTGCTATATTTATACGTATTGCCCTTACAAAACAAGAGAATTGATAACAGGAGACCAATCTAAAATTCACAAAACTAGTCAAATCGGATATAGGACATTGAGGCGACGTTTTAACATTGAATGACGAGGCTAACACACGTGACTTTTTTTTAAATAACTTTCTAGTCTAGACAATGCTTTAAATAAAACAAGATAATATAACCTAATATATTTTATATTATCCAATAGATATTATCATAGATATTAAGATTTTGTTTATACGCCTCCATTTAAATCTGTGTAGTTATAAATAAGTAATTTTCTTTCTTTCTTTTTATTATAAAGAACATGTCACCCTGTTCCGTGATGTCACCCCATGAAGGAGGCCTTCACCCGTCTCTGGGTGCCCTGACATCGCACTTTCAAATTGTTATATCTTAGTAATTACAGTTATTTTTACAGTACACTGTTAAAATTTAATTAAGTTAAATCAATGAGTTAAATTCAGTTAATCATTACTTACTGTTCATATCGTATATAAAAGTCAAGGCAAATATTATTATTTATTTATTATTTATTTTTGGTCCAATCAAGCATCAATGTGTTTGTTTTGTTTTTCAGTCGAACGCATCGCAGATATTGCCCTATAACTTCCTGGTGTCCTCCAACGGGGAGACGTATGAGGCGCTGGGCTGGCGCCGCCCGTCGCCGCTCCTCCCGGAGAAACCCTACTCATTGTTGCTAGCTTTCATAGGTATGCATGAAGTGTATGCCATTTTACTTGTCATCTATATATACAAAACTCAAAGGTGTCTGACTGACAGATATAGTGATCTAACAACGCACAGCCCAAACCGCTGGACGGATTGGGCGGAAATTTGGAATTAAAGTAGATGTTATAATACACCTACTTAAAAGTGATATATTCAAAAAGCCTTTCTTAGCGGGTGCCTGCATTATGGCAACGGCTTGCAAGCCAAATCGGTCCAGTGGTTTGGATTGTGCGTTATTATATCAGTCAGTTAGTCATGGTTCAGAACTTTGCGTTGTAAATAAATAAAAAATGTAATTAACCTTTTTTTCATATACTTTTTTCTTTATGATTTCCAGGGAACTACACCGCCACGTCGCCCAGTCAATTGCAGATTGACGAAGCCAAGAACTTTTTCGCAGAATCAGTGAGTCAACAACATTTAGCTGCCAACTTTACAGTCTTTGGAAAAGCAATATCGAACAACAACGAAACAAACAAACCTACATCCCTATTTTCCAGTTTAAAAAACTTGCCTCAGTGGAGCAATGAATTAACAGACTGGTGAATTTAAATTTCATTTATTATATAGTCGCGAATTAGAAAGAATTCCAAGTTTAATGCCAATACAAATGCGTTTTGCAATTCAAAATTGATTGAAATCAGGATTTGAATTAGTTTCTAAGTAATCGCGGCAGTGTGAAGCCATCAAATTACAAGTATAAAAAACTAGTACTGTGACAAAAACATCAGGAGAATTTTGAAAGAGTCCAATTACGACTATACACATAAAGCTATATAGTTATGATGGTCTGTCTTGATAGATGGGGGAGTTACACTCTAACCTTAACCTAAGCGATCTTCAAAGCGAGAGTGAATCGGTTCTTATCGGGTAAGCACGCTCCATCTTAGGCCATAGCCTTACTTGCTATCAGGTAAACTATGGTCAAGTGCAAACCCGTTCAAGTTAAAAAAAAAAAAAAAAAACCTTTAACCGATGTCACGCTTGTAGCTTTGCAAGCTTTGTTTTTTTAAATATACCTATATGCATTCGATCCTGTATGCCTGCGATGGAAATCGCTCAATATACTAATGATCGTCAAGTATAGCTTATGTTTTTATGTTCAAAATTACTTTAAGAACAAAAACTGTTTATTGTTATCACTGATTCGTGTATGATTGCATTTATGTGATTGTGGTTAAGTATAAGTTGGAAATATGTATATATTTTGAAAAATAATATGTCAATTTTACTAGCACTGTATAAAAAAGTAGATAAAACGGATCAGCCCAATAAAACCAAAAATAGTTAATCAAAAGCATAACTTTATATCTTAGGTAATTGAAGTAGAATTTAAGAACTACACTACTGTATATAGGCCAGTAGAACTGAACCCATAAAGTCTATGAATCGGCAAAAAATGTCACCGACTGAAATAATTTCAGTTGTTTATAAAATATAGCCAATCACCCAAAAAAATACCCTTTTGGGTACATTTAGGCCCACCAACAGTAATGCACAGCTCACACAGGGTAGAAAACTCAGAATAACAGGAACAGGTTGTAGGAGACCCTAACAGCAATAAAATAGCTGGGGGCATTTTTCGCCGATTAGAAATCCCTGCCTACTGGCCTAATACAAGAGTTACTAGAAAGTGGAAGTTTCCTCTAATGAAAACAGTTTAGTATCATCATTGAGTTATTTTCTGAATATTCCTCTGTGATATTAATTGTTATTAAGGTGCTGGTGACACGACTCGCATAATGCGAATTTTATATAAACTTTTAAAATATTACTCTTCTTTAGTATTTGTCACTCACTTTTCTAAGTTTTCTGATGAGTTCATAATTGAAATGATAATACATTAATAAAGAATAATATAAAACATTTTGTTAATTTATATTTTATTAAAAAAAAGATTGTGTTGTGAACAATGGTCCCGGCTGTTTGTCTAGTTCGGCAGTCGTAAAGCCATGTCAGAGGCCCTTAGGGCGGCTTGATAAACTCTCGACACCAGAGTTGGCCACTCTCATTCTATAAAAAGGAAGTGAACAATGTAGATACATCTTTTAAGTAATTGTTTTAAATTGTTTGTATAAAAATTTGCATTGTGTGAGTAGTACCTTATTAGTTAATAGTTTAATATCTTATTGCTGTTATAACGAATTTTAATTGATATAAGTAGTAGTTTTATTTGTAAATGTCACGCATAATACTAGTTTTAAATGTATATTTAGTTTGAATTATGTCGTGTTTTTTGTGATATAGGTACACCTAAAATTATAATTATCATTGTTAACGAAGTCAGATTCTTATAGCACATGAAATATGTAACGTAACTTTTCATTTACATAAATATATAAATAAAATAATTAAATATAAATATTTCGGGTCATTGCACACAGCGCCATCTAGCCCCGCACTAAGCAAACGCTTGTGTCGCGTGTACTAGATAACGAACATGTATATATTTTTTTTGTTAGTACATTTTTACTTATTATCGATGTTTATTGAAAATGCTTAATAATGCTTGGTCAAAACATTGCTAAAATCTGAAAATATTTTCAGAAGAGAAGGTTGCAAAAGAGTTAAAAAGGCAGGATTTAAGCATGAGAACAAGTTTTAACTGCTGGTTAGTGTTAAAATACATTTATAAATTAACAAAGTTTTAGCGACCATCAATTTTGCATAACAATACCGTTTTAAGTTTAAATGTTTATTTTGGATGCATTTAAATCGCAAATTTTTGGTTTTTCTATTTCATATAATAATCTTTTATTAATTATATGTATAAGTTTTAAGTTGAGTTAATAATGTAGGAATAAACTACAAAAATTAAACGTTAAAGTTCTTAAAAATGGTATATGTATAAATATTATTACATACTACATATTATACTATATTATTACTACATATTTAGTATTTCTGTATTTTTGTTAAGAGTTCCATCCAGCGTACTTTAGATGACATCTCTTGTTTAGACTTATGCCTTATTACAAAACGTGGTTTAACTATTAGTTCAGAACTTTAAAAATATGCAGTCCCTTTGTTGTTCGAAATTTGACTGTCTACTGTGATAATAATCAAACTGTCAAAATCTAACCAAATGTAATCAACGTCCATTTGAAGTGTATGTGATGTTAGAACAACAAGAACCGACTTTTTAAATAGTCCTAGACTAATATTTGAACCACGTTTTGTAATAAGGCGGATTTAGTCCCTAAATTAGTTTAACTATGTTGCAAGTAATGAATAAATAAATAAATGGAAACCAGACTGGCAAACGTGTTTACGGTTAGCACGAGGTTTAATTTAATTGTAGTTACTGGCTAGCATTTACGTAAAAAATATGTCGAAAATTAGCTCGGCCTGTTATAAAGATGTTAATTTTATTGTAAAATAAATGTATTTAAGCATTGTTGTGGAAGGTACTATAATAAAACAGATGAGAACGATATGCTTCTCTTTCATTTCTAATGTTGAAATACCTGCAGCTTGGCTAACAAAGGCATTCGATAAGGTATACGATGCGAACAATTACTAATGTAAAAAGTAACTGTCGACGCGTCCAGTCCTTGAATGGTAGGATCCTGGACGCTTCCCTGGGTCGGATGATACGTTAATTTGTAGGCCCTGGATGTTTGTCATAGCTCGGCAGTCGTTAAGTCATGTCCGGAACCTTTGGGTCCGTTAGAAAACGCTGACATCAAGGTTGATGGTTGACGCTCATACGAAGACGATTTCTATTTGGAGCATGAATGATTTTCTAGTGCAAGAATCACTTTAAAATGTTACTGAGAGATGGCGCCACTCAAGCGCGCCGGATTTTGGCCCCTCTTAATAATCATGAGGCATTAGATATCAGGCTCACCGATCGAGGCCTTTTCCAACAAGTCAGGAGATTTTGGTTTAGTCGTATTTTCTCATGACTGAAGGTCGTGCCTCTCCCGCAGAATAAATTCGTTAGGGGAGTTCTTTTGGGGAGGTACATAGCATCGTAGTGGGCGCCCAGAGGTCCATCCACGGAAGACGAAAATCGTCGGGTTTTGAGTTTCTGAAACTAACTTTCTAAGGTAGAGTTTTCTTGCTATTTGTTGCCTGACTGAGATTGTTTCTAGCGTTTCCGTTTCTTAACGCATATCGGCTACTGTTTTGCCTGAGGGTTATCAATATATTATATTGCTCTCTATTGTTGTGTTAATAGTGTTGCTAGGTTACAATATACCTATGCACATTGTTCGGAAGTTACTTGTACTAGTACGCATGTACAAGTAATATTCCAGAGCCGGTTGCTATGGTAACTCACTATCAAAACAATCTTCTCACTCCTTCTGTCTATTCAGAACGAAGATTCAGAACGGTCGTCCTCGAAGTACCTATTTATATTTTAGTGAGAATAAAGTACAATACTATGCGATCTCGGGACTTTTGGGCCAGTGATATTAAGATTCGAAAGTGTGATTAAAGAGGTGAAAACGGCACAGACTTTGATTTATAATAAAACATTTTTCCATGAATATGCCAGTGTCATTCGTTGCCGCTGTCGACAGTTGAAAGGTTATAAAACTAGATAGAAATTAAATTGTGTACATAATTGTTGTTGGAATTTATTAGAAGAGGATTTTATTGTTTATTTAATATGTCCCTGGTCGAAATAATTGAACATGATGAAGTTATTTACACGATATTGGACAAACCTCCACCGGATCCACCGCGAACTCCGAGGTAAGCAGTCCAGCTGTTTTAACCGACTTCTTAAAAAATGGGTTATTATTTATTTATTCATACATGCCTACTTACAATTTTCCAAAAAAGAATACAGTAATTCGACCTGTGTTGGTGATGATGTCGGAATTAGATTAAAGTTGACCATATTATCTACATAACTAAACGAGCGTTCTAATCTATGTGTATGGATGTTAGGTTTTTACATAGTTCATGGGTATTTAAAAAAAAAGATAATCGTTAACCCAATCGACTTTTTGTGTTTCCGAACTTGTTGTTGTAACCCAATACATCCAACTTATTAATATAAATTTTATTAAAATCGTACCGCTAGTTCTGGAGGTAATTAAGAATACGCAAGGAGAGTAACAAACTTTCGAATTTAACTGCAGTTTGCGTTTCTGTTAAATTAACGCTGGGGCGAGTCACGTCCCGCAGTAATGCTTAGGAGGACCACGAGCTAAAGAGAAGGGGTTGATTTTTAGGTACCAATCAAAACTCGAGAAACAGTTGAAAGAGACCAAGATACCTCAGATGCGTCGCACTTTCGGTTACGCGGAGACGCCAATAGACCCGCCGGAAAAATTCCTCAAAAAGGGCCAGGGAATGACACAACCCATTAAGAAAACGGACCACAAATGCTTGGCTTCTGGAAACCTTCCGCCGGTGCCGAAAAGACCACCTCCAGGAAAAGGACCTGAGAAGCCTAAAGTCAACTTCCGCGTCTTAAATATCAAGAAAGCCATGAAAGTCAAGAGTAAAACTGTGGAGCCCAGGTTTGATACACATACATAAGTAAAACTGTGGAGCCCAGGTTTGATATACATACATAAGTAGTTTAACAAGTACGGCTTGCACACTTTTTCGCCTAATCGAGCTAAAAAGCGGCACGAGCTGAAGCATCCTTTTCTCGAAGCAATTTACAATTAATAACCGACTCAGCATTTCATACATCGATGTCACTCACTACTTTTTACGGTTGAAGAGCTGAGTTGCAAGACTTGTTTTATATTGTTTTTAACTTATTCAAATAGTAGTGGATGCCCGCGGCTTTGCTCGATTTGTTTCGAAAAAGTTGCCAGTGTCACTCTCAAGACCCTATCTTATCTATTACCTACTGCCATACTATCTTGAACTGCCATAAACTATACTAATAGGTACCTTACTTTTTATCGAAATCGGAACAGGTTCAAATTAATTCAATCGGATTTCCAGAATATGAGATACCATAGGATATTCACCTCCATGCATATCTAAGATACCTACAACCTGGTTATACTATAATTAAAGTACGACATTTCAGATTAGTCGACACCAGGGACGGACACACTAAGGTAATAAAAGGCTCCGGGGAAGTACCAGAGTACTGCCTTCGACCAGATTTCGGTCGCATGCCGGCATATCTATTGAAAAGAAACAGAAAAATACAAAAAGCGCTCGACAAAATCAGATACGAGGAAGAAAATGCGGAAAGCCTTTGTAAGCTTATCAGTGAAGAGGAGCGTATGAAATTGCTTGAGGTTAGTATTCGATTCGTAATTCTTGCATTTGGCAAACAATATGCTGAGCATAGATTTCGTAGCTTAGTGTTATACATATGTCCTTAGACAAGTTACATACCGTAATTTAACAAGCATTTAAATCTAGATGCTTCCGTGACTCAGTGCACCACGCCAGAGGTCTTTTAAGCGGTTTGATAACTATCAACACCCATAGTATCGGTCAGCGAACTGACGTACATATACTGGTGGAATAGGAACACTAATGTATGGGATTGACTTAACAATTCGCTCCGCAGAGTGTATCGTGATACATTGGTCTATCTATTCCATGCGTTAGTATGCTTACTAATATTTGCCTTTCTTTCTGCTTCCGTAGGTCGGATGACACGATAACTTTAGTATAATATCCGTTATTTATTCCATAACGCCAGCGTTTGCTTAGTATGGTGTTCATGAAATATGTCTTTTCTGCAGGACCTCAAGCACAATTGGCAGTTGATGCAGAAGGCGTTCCTGCAGCTACCGATGCTCACCGACACCGTGCCCAAAATCCTGAAGAAAACTAAAATGGAAAACGAACTCCGGCAACTAGAAAAAGATATCGCCTTGGTCGAAACCAACCCATATATTTACATGTTCGAATGAAAGCTCCCTTTTGGTTAGGAATGTATTTATATCTTCTCCTTCCACGGAAGGTTAGCGTTGTATTATTATTGTGTATTTATATGCGCGCTTTGACGTTTCGTATTCAGGGTTTCAGGCAAGTTATTTAAACTTGCCAAAGCTTATCTAGCTTTTAATATTCTCTATACAAAATTATTCAATAAAGAAACTTTATTTGGAATTTGTTCTTTTTAGCCCCAGGGCGTCAAAATCTTGACAGGACACATCAGATTTTCGTTTCTCCTGCTAAAATAAAGGTAGTACCTAAATATGTTTTATTAATTTTCAAAATTTGCAGCATTATTTAATTAGCAATTATCGACTTTTCCTGCACTAATGAGGCCTACCGCGTGTAAGATCATCGCTAGAGGCGCTAGTGTACCGTGAGGTCTAAATGTTCCGATTCACCAATTTGCCGCTAGGATCGCTACTGGATCGCAAGGTTTGAGATGTCAAATGTCAAAAAATGGTAGCTCTCATTTTATCTGTAGGTACCATAGTGTGCATACGAGCACCTCGTTCTCCCATGTCTACATAATCTAACATCACTATCTTAAAACTAAAGGCATTTAACAAAAAAGCGAAATTCAAACATAAATCACGTTTATTTCGACAGATTTGTTACAAGACTCACAATAGTATATTACATACCTAGGGCAGTAAAATAAGGAAGGTCTCAGATCACATGTAATTGTCGTCCGAGGCGGAGCCGAGGTCGACAAACATGTGATCTGAGGCTTCCTTGTTTACTGCCCGCGGTGTGTATACAATTTTTCTCATCGACGGAGCCGAAAAGCGACAACTTCGTCCCGCGTAGGGGGACGAAAGTTGTCACTTTCGGCCCGGAGGTGAGAAAAAAATTTGGAACGCTGGATGACTAGGACCTCTATACATTTTATAGAAATAGTTGCTTATTCTAATTGACTAGACCTCAGACTAGAACGAAGAGACTCGGCCTCTAAGATATGTAGCCGTACATACTACATACATATATATAACATAGTAACCTGGTTGCCTATTAGTACCCGAGTCGCCTTTTTCAAAGAGCTAACCTTATCATATAGGGAGATCAACGTGAGCAAAATTAATTAATATGCTAAAGCTACCTACAGAAAGCGATTTTGTCTCAAAAGAATGACTAGACAAATTTATAAGTGCGCTTCTTCTGAGTCGTAAGCAATGTCGATTTTGGTTTGCTATAATAGAATTTCTATTGAATGTTGACATTTTATTTTTATATAATGACTAAATTTGAATACTGCCAATGGAATAATATACTGAATTTAGGACGTAACTCTAGAAACTGTCAGAATAAATTTAAATTTATTAATGCAGGCCGCTTTGCAATCAAATTTTGCACAAATAGGTATAATTAAAATAATCTTGACATTGCAACCAGGTTTACCGTACATTATTTAAATCCAATATTTGAAAATTATTTTAAATTATAAAAATAAATCGATCTAGGTATCCGCATACGAATTACGACAAACACATATATCTTCTCTCTTTGATTGCACAACCCAGCACACATTATAAAAGGGATACAGTGAAGTGACAAAATCCATAAGTTATAATAATAAATACACTTGTTTAGAATAGGCAACACTAAAAAGTGGTCATAGGCGGGTGTAACTTTTTCTCTGGTTTCGAACCAATTTATACGACCTTTGTTCAACTATTTATTCCAACCTCGCACATAAGCCGGTAGTATTTTTTTTATAAAACACTACTTTTATATATTTTGCTATACAAGGTGTAACAGAAGGGTGTGACAATACTTATACTATACATACCTATGTATATATAGAATACAGCCCACTAGGTTTCAGAATTCTAAGTGTCATAGATTTCGAGTAATTATAAGTTGAACTTTCATTAAAACTTTAAGACTTGCAACCCTACATCTTATCATTTTGAGCGTTCATTGACTTTTCTTTCATTGACAAATGACACGGCGCGGCGGTGTCTCTCTGAGAGCGCGAGAGAGAGAGAATACGTTGCGTTAAAACTAATGCTAGAACGGGATGAAAGAATGTGTGCTTATTTCGGTTTCGTTCGGTCAGTGATCACTCGCTAGGGCTGCCACGAAATCAAGTGCAAAATATTATCTAATTTTTGTATGGTAAAAAATAATTTTTCATATTTGGGTATATGACTCCTTACATGATATATATGTATACTCTTTAATATTGTCACACCCTTCTTGTATTATTACATCATCAGAGTACTGCTTTAACAGAAGCAAAACACACATTTTGGCGGAATTAAACTAATTGTATCCGTATAATTAATTACCTATTCAAACATAAATGTGTATATTGTAAAATTTATTTTCAGTGTTATTTTGCTGAAAATCTCTGTACTAACTCCAAGACACCAAAGCTACGTCGACAGTTTTGCATCTATACTATTTTTATATTAAAAATTAGAAAACTGGGTTTTGTCTGTTTCGTTTTTATATTCAAAACCACCAACAAACATAGATTGTATTTATGAAAACACCACAAAACTCAGCAATGTATGTCAGATATATAAACCAGTTAGCATTGATTCTGAATAAATATGAACCGTTACTATGTTTAGCTACCGACGCAGCCTCAGCGCATACTTTACCAAAGAGCATAATATTTCTATGATTAACCATTCTGCTTATGTAAGAATTAAAGCAGTCTCCTAATACACGAATTAGGCAAATCACTAATAGTGTTATAGTACTTGCAACACATGTACAATACTGTAGTACTTGCAACACATGTCCCGGGGTACTGGGGCAAAGCAGCGGCAACGGCTATACTAGCCAGTCTGACTTTATGCATACTGAATAATTTTTAGCACTGTTTTGGCCCGGATCTGCTTAAAAATATCGAAAAATCTATAACATTACCAAACATATAATAAAATAAATTCTTACAAAGTGTACTCTAATATTACATTATTATTACTTATTTACTATTTTGTAAAGAAAATCGGAAGAACAATATACAACACAACGGTCACAATGTTTTCAAGTCAACTGAGTTTAGTACCTGATTCACTTTCGGTTACATTATATACGTAATTAAAATAGATACAAAAATATTGGACTTTTTTTGGCATTTTAACATACAAGTACAACCTATAAAACAATTACACGACCCTTCAATTACGGACACAACAAAACTACGCTTTTCTTGTCCGTATGTTCATATATTTAGGACGGCCTCTTATGAGGCCGTCCTAAATATATGAACATACGGCATGGGCGCACACATTTGACCGCCTTCAATCTATTTCTAAGTAAACCGATTTTGACTAGTTTTTTATTTTAATCAGCTTCGCCATAATTCAATTGTTATAATAATAATAATAATAATAGGTCTTTATTTCAGACAGCAGGGTCCATAGAGAGGTTCACACACAAAGGTACAATATAAAAGCATAAATTGAATTATGTAGAAATACAGATTACGTGACAATATCCAACCATTGCCGGTATGTTGCAGTCATGTGCATGCGGTCAGACAGACTCTTAATAATACTGTTTTTACAAATGTCAACTCTGGACATAAAAGAAGCAATCCTCTTGCGCTGTATAGCATTAAAGCTGTCAATGCGTGCGTCAAAAAACATACCGGATGCACTACAGCTCCGCGACAGGCCCATGAGCTGCCTGTAGATGTTGTTGTATGCAACTCTGATGGAGTTGTGCGATTTTTTCGTGTTATTAGTCCAGAGTTGACATGTGTAAAACGTTTGGCAAAATGACTTAAATAGGGTAACTTTCACGTCAGGCGCAGCATTATAAAATTTTCTGGCTATCATGTTTCCGACCACGCATAAAGCTCGTCTTTGTCTCTCAATGTCATCATTATCTTTCATATCAGACGTCACAATGTGGCCAAGGTACTTGAAACTCTCGACGATTTTGACAGGCTGCCCATTTAATTTCAGTGGTGGTATATTTAGAGGACCACTACCCGCCCGGAAGACTACCATTTCAGTCTTCTTTTCGTTGTATGTGAGATTATGCTCTCGAGCATACTGCTCACAGACACCGAGAAGATTCTGCAGACCTTTGATTGTGGGACTCAGCAGCACCATATCATCAGCGTAACTCAGATTGTTGACATATCTGCCATCCAATCTGAGCCCGACAGGCGTGCTGCTCAGTTCCACAATCAGGTTATTCACATAATAGTTAAAGAGGTCTGGCGAGGTGATCCCACCTTGCCTCACACCACAAGACAGTCTGTAGCTGTCTGAAACTTCCGTATCCCATCTGACGCTGTTGGTCTGATTGTTGTACCAGTACTCCATCAGGCCAACAACCTCAGGGGGGACATTCGAGCCGTGCATTTTTGTCCAAAGGAGGTCGTGTTTTATTGTGTCAAAAGCCCGGCTCAAGTCAAGAAAGCATGCGTACACTGTAGTTTCGTTTTCAGTATAATACTTGACTACCTCCTTTAAAGAGAATACCGCCATGTCAGTTGCAAGTTGTGGCCGGAATCCAAATTGGCCATCGTCGATTGGTAAGGTCAATATGTGGGTTTGAAGAACCCGTTCCAGCACCTTGGCCACTATTGTTGCCAGAGAGATAGGCCTGTAGTTAGACACGCTCGAGATATCACCCGTTTTATTTTTTGGAATAGGTACTACTAGAGTACGCATCAAATCCGTAGGTAAGTAACAATGCTTCACGCAGAGATTAAAAAGCCGCGCCAAAACATGACATATGTACCTACCCGCAAAAAGTAAGTGTTCTATGCTAAGATCATCATGGCCCGGAGACTTCCCGCGCTTCATACTCCTCAAAATGTCTTCAATATTTTTCGGCGATATGTCAACGCGGAGAGGCTCCGAGTCTCGACAGATCTTAGAAGAAGCAGTTTTATTGTTTGTACTATTATTAGCTACATTAAAATGTTTACGAAAAATATTGGCAATACTCTGTTTATCACTTTCTCCTTCTACGTTAATTGGTATACTACTTCTATTATCTAATTTTTTTGTTTCTTTCCAAAATTCAACGAAATTATTATTAGCACGATGTCTGGCCAGTACTTCCATTTTTATCCTGTCTTGATTTTTTAGTACATATTTATGCGCGGCCTTAAACTCCCTACGAGAAGCAGTCATGTTATCAAAGTGATATCCCGAGCGAGGTCTACCATAAGATACCCAAACTGAAAACATTTCTCTGGCTTTAGCATGATGGCGCCTGACATGATAGTTCCAACCAATTACTCTAGCTGACTTCCGAGACTTCGAGCTATTATCAGCCATACACGTATGTTCAGCAGATGACTGCAACGTACCAACAATACCACTATAAAAAACATCTATACTCCTATGTTATGTGATGCTATGCTTCAATACGTATTGGAATGGAACTAGCTCTTACAAGAGGCTGCTCAAACACCGCCAGGCGCTTGGCGGCAGATTTCATGTTTGCATATGTAAAATTTATTTAAGTTTCCAAATACCAGGGTCACTCTACTACACTAC
This sequence comes from Macaria notata, assembly GCA_927399415.1. NCBI lineage: Eukaryota > Metazoa > Arthropoda > Insecta > Lepidoptera > Geometridae > Macaria > Macaria notata. The sequence continues at coordinate 23,057,540 of OV656724.1, forward strand.
AGCTTAATCTACGATTGTTCATATTTTTAAGCACATGGACGAAATCAAATGTCACTGTTATATGACAAGTACTTAGCTTACAATGATATAAGTACCCGACATTAGCTTTTTTCTTTATACTTGTAAATAAGCTCATAATTTTGATATCCTCCGCGCTATACGAATCATTTAAACACGAAGAGCTTTTTTACTGAAAAAGTTTTGTATTTGTAGCTCCTGAAGTAAAACTTATATTGCCAATAATACAATTCATGATCTTTCTGTTCCACAACCGGACTTTACAAATATTTATATTTGGAGACTTTGTAACTTTTTTGTCATTTACAGTGTTTCTAGATTACGAAACGTTTTCCATTAGTTATTTTGGGTAACAATACTTACAATTTTCATTTATGGTAACTCATAAAATAGCAGGGATGAAGAATCACACACTTCCATTGTGTTCAGCTCGTATATCTCCGCAATGCATTGGCTATTTCCTCATCTGTGAATAAAGAAGCTGCATGCAACTCTATAGTCTCTTAATTCATTTCGTCGATACATTTCACTGAAAAATATGAGTTATTTGACTTGACTATAGCCTTTACAAACCTTAAAAAATTACATTGCACTTAATTCGCGATTCATGGGAATGATTTTGAGCAAAAATCGCACTCTTTGAAAGGTTTCCATTGCATTTTGAGATCGTACATGGTTATTTCTAATTTCTACTACAACAACATTTTGCTGCGCCGTGTTTCAGATGTAACTACAAATTTACTGCTCCAATAGACGACATATGTTGCACTGCATGCACAAACACCAAACAACCATTCATCGTTTCGCGCTGCCCACCATACGAGGCTTTAAAAATAAGGAGCAACATCTTGTATTGAATATGTTGGCGTGACTTACACTAGAAGCAATTTTTTATGAACATCGTACTTACTATGTATGGAATGACATCGTTTTTTACGGAGTTTGTTTTCTTGGTTAGGTAGTGACGCTGAAACAAACAAAATTAATATTTACTGTAGTGTTGTGAACTAATATTTTACGTTTATACTCCGCATATAAGTGTGAGAATTCATAATAAAATGAGAGGAGGATATTAACCCTTTATGTGTTTCCCGAACATGGGCGCTGCCGTTATGCATAAACCCAAAACCAACCGAGCATACCAACTTTGCTCCGAGGAAGAAGCGGCCGCCGCAGCCGAAATCGGCATGCGTGATTATTTTATGTATATAAATAAATATGCGTAACACTCGTGATAGTTTGAATGATAAAAAAGACATCGCAAAAAATGTTAGGACTTACATTTTAGTCGTCTTTTTGTTATTCTTGTGATATGAGGATCCCTTGGCGAGGCCCTGAGGTCCTTTAGCGAGGCCGGCGGGTCCGCAGGCCACTGGCAGCGGTCGCGTGCGGGAGGCCGGCCCGTCCGCCTTGAAGAACGCACCGCCGCGGACCTCCGGGTCCGGCCCGCTCCATGGCAAGTAGTCTTCCCTGGGGAACATTCGATAAGTCTATAAGAGTAATAATGTGGAGCCAAACGCGCATATTTGGCCGACCGTGTGGAAATATAAGATAAATATAGGATCGAAGGGGATCTCTACAAGCTACGTGATGGACGTCGTCTGGTATCGGAGGACAGGATCCAGCTGGGTCGTAGCTGGCAAACTATGGTCAAGTGCAAACCTGTTTCAGTTTAAAAAAGTGCATCATGATGTAATACTTACAGTAACAAAGCGTCTTGAGGGCCGCGCCGCAGCAGTGGGTTGGGCCCGCACCTGGCCGCGGTATAATTCGACCTGTACGTAGGTTCAGTGCCAGCGTTGCTCTTCAGTATAGGTCTGAAACATAATATACGATAAGATCGTATGCTAGCGCACATTTGGACCACTCTGCTGACGAGAGCACAGTTTAAATTTAATCTCCTGTAGAGCTAGCTTCTGACAGAGTTAAACGACTTCGAAGTTGTCGCAATACGCCATCTCTCAAAAGGAATGTCACGGGTTGTTTTCCCAACAACTACAAATTTCTGGTCTTGGACGTTGATTTGGACTAATAATATTAGCAATGTTAGTCCAAGCAAGCAATTGCTTATGGCAAGTTGCTGGTAGACTAGTTAGTACTCTCGAGAATGAAGAGAAAAACTTTTAAAACTTATAGAAGTTTTTTTTACATTAAATAGGCTTACGTTTGACTATAGCCTGCCTGATGTTAAGCACCACTATAGTCTAAGATGTAGCACGCTTGCCTAGAAGAACCTATTTACTCTAGATTTGATACTCACATAATAAATAGGACTTTATCTTAGAAAATGATACAAATAGAGGGATATTGTCATAGACATAGATGTATAGACAACTACTACGTTTAATTGACATCATAATAACATACAGTGATAAAATCTACTACGACATAGATTTGTATACAAACACTATATAGGTAACAAGACTTTCACATGCCACACTTGGAAATATACAACAAAACTATAACAACATATATACATTTCATAGCATCACAACTGACAAAATAGCCTTGTGGTTTAAGAGTATACTATGAGGTCAATACTAAAAAGGTAGAATACAAGTCAAAAGCAGGAGGCAGCTAAATAAAATTAAAATGGTAATGAATGATTCATTGAAGCTCTCTAGACACAAGTTTCAAAATTAAATTAAACTATTTGATGTAATAGTAACTAATACAAAAAATTGGTTGCCTGTAAAGTCGGTATACGGGCGAAAGTTTTACGTGACAACGACTTTGAGTGGTAAAATAATTTTAATGTGAATATTCATTCGTATAGTAGGAAGAAGGATGAAATAATAGTAACAATTTAAAACATTTATTTATACAAAGAATTATATTTAAAACATTAATTTATACAAAAAGGAAGGGACGCGTGCCTTTCACTTTTTATGTCTGTCTCTCTCGCTCTTAGGCGGGCTAACCATGCCCGAGTGGAAGGGACGCGTGCCTCTCACTCGCTCTCATTGTGAGCGCATAACGTGAGCGGAGCGTAACGCAGTTTCTTGAAGTGTCACCCGGCAAACCAATTTATAAGACGTTGTCACGTCAAAAAATCGAAAAATTGCCCCAGACTAAGCAAACGCTTGTGTCGAGGGTACTAGACAATATGTACATTGTACACCGATCAACGGAAATCTAATATGAATCTCTATTGACATTATAAGACAAAACATACGCGTCCTAAGATCGAAGTTATCAATACGTGCTATCTTTTATGTTGGTGATCAGCTAGCCGGATACCCATCTGGCAGTAGAGCGTTCTGGTCCCTTGCAAAAGCAGCTGAGGGAAATTTCTGCAGATCATCCTTACCAGCGCTTCGTAAGCCGGATGATAGTTTGGCCCACAGTGCGAAGGAGAAGGCAGATCTCCTTGGTTCCTTGTTCGCCTCCAACTCGACACTTGAAGATGGAAACTCAACGCCACCCGTACTGCCGCGTTGTGAAAGTTCCATGCCTGATGTACGCATAACTCAATGTGCGGTACGCAAGGAGCTGTCTTCCCTCGATGTGCGTAAATCGAGTGGGCCAGATGGAATTCCGGCTATCGTCCTCAAGAAGTGCTGTCCAGAGTTAGCTCCAGTCTTAACGCGTCTATTTCGTCTCTCTTACGCCACGGGCCTTGTTCCATCGGCCTGGAAAGTTGCACTTGTCCACCCTATCCCTAAAAAAGGTGATCGTACGAATCCGTCTAACTATCGCCCTATAGCTATTACATCCCTTCTCTCCAAAGTAATGGAAAGGATTGTCAATTCGCAGTTGCTTGGATATCTAGAGGAGCACCAGTTGATTAGTGACCATCAATACGGCTTCCGTCATGGACGCTCAGCTGGTAATCTTCTAGTTTACCTAACGCATCGATGGGCAGAGGCAATTGAGAGTAGGGGTGAAGCACTGGCCATTAGTTTAGACATCGCGAAAGCTTTTGATAGGGTGTGGCACAAAGCACTTCTAGCCAAACTTCCCTCGTACGGACTACCTAACGGCCTGTGCACGTGGGTGTCAAGCTTCCTATCTGGTCGTACTATTAGTGTTGTAGTCGACGGATCACGTTCCGAAGCTAAGCCGATCAATGCTGGGGTCCCGCAGGGTTCCGTGCTGTCTCCTACGCTATTCATTCTGCATATCAATGACATGTTGCAGATTAGTAATATTCATTGTTATGCAGATGATAGTACGGGTGACGCATGTTACCGTGGACGTGTAAACCACAAGCGCTCAGAGGTTGAAGAGAGCAGATGCAAGCTTATGTCTGACATTGAGTCATCCCTGGAGAAAGTTTCTCACTGGGGTGATATAAACTTAGTCAATTTTAACCCATCTAAGACACAAGTGTGTGCATTCACCGCTAAGAAAACACCTTTTGTTGTAGCGCCACGTTTTCAAGGTGTTTCCCTCACGGTATCCAAGAACTTGGAAATCCTTGGGATGGATATATCGAGCGAGGTCCAATTTAGGGGACACATCGAGGCTAAGGCAAAATTAGCCTCTAAAAAACTCGGTGTACTTAACAAGGCGAAACGTTACTTCACGTCGGGTCAACGGCTTCTACTTTATAAAGCACAAGTGCGCCCTCACGTGGAGTACTGTTCGCACTTGTGGAATGGTGCACCGAAATATCAACTAGATCCCCTAGATTCTATGCAGCGGAGAGCCGTCCGAATTGTCCATGATCCCAAGCTGACAAAAAAGTTGGAGCCGTTGAGTCTCCGTAGGGATGTGGGATCCCTCTGTATCTTTTATAGGCTCTTTTTTGGGGAGTGTTCTAAAGAGCTTTTTAATTTAATTCCGGCAAATCATTTTCATCACCGGACTGCTCGGCACCGTGAAAGAGCTCATCCTCACATCTTGCAAAATTGAAGCTCCCACACAGTCCGTTTCATGCGGTCGTTTCTTCCGCGAACTTGCAAGATGTGGAACGATCTACCCCCTGAGGTCTTTCCACGGAGCTACAATATGGGGAGATTTAAAAAGGGTATTCACAAACACCTCTCTAAGCTGGCAAAGTCCTGCAGCACCTCTGGAGTTGCAAGTGTCCATAGGCGACGATGATTGCTTACCATCAGGCAGATCGTCTGCCTTTTTGCCACTTTTAAAAAAAAAAAAAAAAAAATGTTAGTATGATTTCTTCCAATAATTTATTATTTTACGACTTACTGTCTATAAAAAAGCTATGAGTTCCTATTTCCAATATCTTTAAACCACTCCTTGTGCAACCACATTCTAGTAAACTAGTAACTAAACTTGACAACACACATAAAGCTTCACAATACAAGCCCAAATAAATAAGACATAGGTATCGAACACATAATATATGTACCACTCTTTTTATACTTGCATAAACTGATTTTGTTAATGTAGTAGTTTTACAGAGAACACTTAGCCAGGAAAAGAATCAGTCAATATAAAACTATTATACTTGAAATTGTGGACTTAATTAAGTGCCGTTACATTTTATATTGCTGGCTATAATTGAAAAAATATTTGTTATATGGTTATTGTATTTTTCCTTACGACTCTTAAAAAACAATTCTTCATAGGTAATGTACTCTTCAACTTCACTCAAATTCAAAATTAAACAATTTACAATACTTAACGGAATCTAACCAAACACATAGACTTTATATTTGATACCTTAAACTTTTGCATCACATTATTATGGAAAGTTTATATAGTCGATGCTGGCCCAATTTTACTTTCGGAAAATGTAGCTCTACGTAGTATTCTGAAGGATAGATTTAAACAAGGGAAACAAAGACAGAAACTTTTAAAAGCGGCATTATTGCTTCAATGTACTTTTGGTATGCCGCGAAATATAAACAGTACATACAAAATATAATACAAACTGGGGAAGCATTCGATAGAATAATCCCAAACTTTGATGAACACGAGGCTTTATATAGCAAGAGCACATAGAATCTCAGACGATGACCTTTGTATGTCTGTCTCTGTTCTTCTCATTAAAAAGTATTGTCTTAACGAGCATGACTGCGACATATCTGAGTGAGATGGCAATACTCTCACGCGGCAGCGAGAGACATATAAATTATAGAATGTAAGACATAATCAATCTAATGTAGATACACCCATGATATTCTTTTTTGAGAGCGGCACTAAAATTTCGTCCTTCACTATTTAAAAAAGATTTGGAAAGCCGAATTTGAAATATCATATGAGCGCAGTACCCGCTTGCTGTACAAGAGTACGTACTAGATACGACTGTTCGTTAGCACGTCATGTCCTCTCTTGTTTCTTACGTCACTGATACACACTCACAGGTCAACGGCCGGGATTCCATGGGTAACGCGAGGGTATTTTCCCTTTGCTAGTTTGGCTTATTGGTTAGTAAATGGCCAGCATTGACTTTGCGGTGCAGATGAGAACGTACTTGAGAGGCTGCGTCCAGGGCTTAGGGCGGCGCGGCGGCGGCGGCGGCGACTGCGGCCGCGGCGACACCTCGCGCCCGCCGCTACGCATTAATGTTAGTGTCACGCAACGAACTGTGCGCCACGGGGCTGATCAGACAATACTAGCTCTCGCTTCAGGGCTCACGTGCGACACCGAAGTAATACTGTGTATATAGATTATTTTAAGAAATATTTGTTTAGGTAAACTGAGTATTTGTTATTGAATATTTTTGATCAAATAGGTACGTATTGTTTATAGGAATGTAAGTATGTAAATTATTGTTTCAATTGTCTAGACATCATTTTTTTGTACATGTTTTGTGTCAAATTTAGCGATATATCTGAATTTTTTATGCTCGTTATTATCGAATTTAATTAACACTACAGAAATCAGTATTAATTTAAAAAATGTTAACAACGTAATAAATACATTTAAATAAACAAATATGTATAAGAATTACTTTTTAAAAGTAGGATTTTTGTGAAACTATCTCATCAGCCCCGTAGTGTGATAATGTATGAAAGATCTGTGTCAGTGTTGTACAAATATTCGCCCGATGTGAGAAGCAAAGTTATTGAAATAATATATCTGCTGAGTATTATCCATCGATATGATATTTATACAACATTAACAATGAATTAAGCTTAAAAAGCGTTGGGACCCTTGGGTTTAAGAAAGTTGAGATATTATCGATGTAAAATATGTAAATGCAAGACCTAGCCCAGTGTGGATAAAGGTAAGCACACTAGTTTCCTGTACTAAGCGTGTTATAACTGTGCATATAAATTGGAAAGACTCGGAATTAATCTTATAGTACATGATGAAATGTGACTGTACCAAAATGTTATAATTTACACTATGGAAAAGAATTTTTAAAACGATTGATATCTATATCAAATCGGATATATCCCTTTATGTCGAGTCCCTTTACGTCGAGCCGAGAACCTTGTCTCGATTCTTTTACCACTACGTCGAGTCTATGATTTCTGACCCGTTTCTATTCCCTTAACGTAGAGTTTCTATTACCCGCTTCTACTACCTTTACGTCGAGTTTAATAATCTCATATTTTGAAGTACAGTCAGGTTCACATGTTTTGTGTGTTATTGTATTTGAATCTATTGAATTATGAATAATAATAACATATTATCTTTAAAAATGTTAATAAAAAGTATATTATATTAGACTACCGACTGCAACATACTGAAAATCGCATTGGTGATTTTACATAAATTAAGTACAGCAGTATCTAGACATTGCATCGATGTGACTAATACATATTATGTAATATAGGGTACATTATTACAGATCACTAAATAGCTTAACGCAACTTAAGTTCGAACATCAGGTTAGATTTAGATGTCACCTCTCTTTCGCACATATACATGTCTCTCTTGCACATCTATTGTTATCACGTTGCACGTCTCAACTTTAACAAACATTTGCAGGTTGCATTTCGGAGAGTGTGCGGAGGAATTGCATAATTTAATTCCTGCAGCCCCATTTCACCATCGCACGAGTAGAGGCACGGCAAGGAGGCACCGATATACAGTTGAGGTTCCAAAGACTCGCACCAAGCGTTTTGCTTCGACTTTCATCGTGCGAACAGCCAAACTGTGGAACTCCTTGCCCGAATCTCTATTCCCCTTGAACTATAATTTGTCGGTCTTCAAGTCGAGAGTAAACCGGTTTCTTCTAGGCAAGCGCGCTATATCGTAGACTATAACGTTGCTTAACATCGGGCAAGTTGTAGTCAAGCGTAAGCCTATTTCAGGTTAAAAAAAAAAAAAAAAAGCCAATATTTTAATGATATTGGCTTTTAATTTATATCTTGACTGTACCTATTAACCAAACTCGACGTAATGGTAATAGAAAGCGTAAAATTACAATATTCTGGAAGACAATAGACTCTCGGACTCGACATAATGGGAATATACCATCAAATCCATGTGATTCGACCATAACTCTTCCAGTGCTAAATAAAATAACTATGTATTTCAAGTGTTAATGGCCTTTTATAATATTTGACAGTATTTATATAATCATATATTTAATTAGCTTGTAGAAAGAGAATTACTGTGCAATATTGTATTATTGAGTGCATATTATCGAATACTTCATCTATTGATATTTTGGCAGCAAGTATGATTTAAATACTCCTTCGTTATTTTTAGTAAACAATTGTATTTTACTTCATCATCATCATCATCCACAGCCCTTGGGATCCCACTGCTGGGTATAGACCTCCCTTTGTATGTGCCATCTGCGTTGATCTTGTGCAGACCGCATCCAGGTTGGACCCTCGACTTTGACGATGTCGTCGAGCCATCTCGCCTGCCAGTTCTAGGCCACCACACACCGCCGTATTTTACTTAGTTAACGTTAATTAAATAATATTTACTTGTTCCCTCCACTCTTGTACATTAAATTTCGCTGCCAACTTAACAAACGATCGACTTTGTCTGCTTCATACAGTCCGAGGACAGACAGTTTTTGACCGACTTCAAAGAGAGGAGGTTGTTATCTATCGCTTCTTTCTTTCTTATATATGTGAGCTACAGACAGTGTGCAACCGGTGTTTTTAACCATAGTGATGTTACTTTAAAATTTAAACTGTTTCGAAAGAGAAAGTAGGATAGTGAAAAAGAGAGATATAATTGTAACGACTTACTCTCTAGGCTCCACAACAGTGACGCGTTTGATCTCTTTAGCTTCGTAGACCTTGGCTCTGGGCTGGTCATCTTCCACCACCACGGAGTTGAGGAACTGTTCTGTCAGATCTTCGTTGTAGTCCACACTTTCTAAGGCTATACCAATGACTCGCTCGGCAATTCGCGGATACAGCTTTTGGTACTTCTGTTTCACTAAAATACACAAGATTTTTTAATAACTCACTTTTACTTCATAGAAGGTATTAACTGGACGTGCGTTAATTTAACACCACGTGTTGGCTCAATTTGGTGTGAACAAACATGTACATACGTGATTTTTCGCACAGTGAAATAAATAAAATGGTTTACGTTGAATTTGAGGTAATATTTATCAATAAATTGAATAGAAAAAAATTAAGAATGTTCGTGATCCTAACAATACAATATAAAATAAAATAAAATTTGTTTATTTTTGCATAATTTAGTTTCACAAAAAGATATTGGAATCCAAAGCCTCCCGAGCTAGTTTTCACTGTGTCTCGGGAGCCGATGGCTTCTCCCTGCTTACAATTAACACACAAAATAAACAGAATGCCAAAAAATGTACTAAGAAATGGTAACATTTAAATAAAAACATTACAAACATTAAGATTTATCAAACATAATAAGTTTTCTTAACCTTGCATATTTTTATGAAATTAAAGTTATGTTTATAAATTCATTAAGATTTAAAAAAAAATAAATTTTCTCTAATTATTCATATAACTTAATAGTATTTTTTTTAGTATTTTAATTTAAGAATATGTATTTAACAATATATTATTTCAGGATGGATGTTAATAACTTTATGTAAAGCATACATATGTGTGTGTGTGTGTATGTGTTTGTGTGTGTGTGTGTGTGTGTGTGTGTGTGTGTGAGAGAGAGAGTGTTTTGTTATGTGTGACTAAGCTAGTACAACAAATTACTACTACAGACTAGTTTAAAATAATGATTAAGAGTAATTCAAAAATAAAAGCTTTTTAACATTTTTTCTACTTCATTATAATTAAAATCAGTAAGCCATTCAATTACTTTCTTTTTGACTTCTCTATCTGTAAGAAATTCTATTTTTTTAGATTTGTTTACCTCATTGTACAGTATTACATATAATCTATGCATATGCATGTATTGGTGTTGATGCAGTGCTTGTCATATGGGTTGTGTCTGGAAGTAAAGCAAGAACGGTAGGTTTGTCCAGGGCGTGTCAGTCTCGCCTATCCCTTGACTAAGACCTGTATTATAAACTTTGACCATACGTTCCGTTTCTTCGTAGGTCTTTGCCAATAGCCATTTTTTCATTTTTCCTTGCGGGGAACCGAGGGCAGCGCGTTCCGAGGACGCGGCGCAGATGCAGTACTGGTCGCGCAGCCGACAGGATCGGTCGTTTCTATATTTTCAGTTTGCATGTCTGCATATAATTCCGGCAACCCTCACAACGCCATCCCGCTGTTTGTTTTTGGTTCCGTGCCGATAAGTTAACACACATAATGTGATAGTCAGCATCACAAACAGTACATGTTAGGTATCTCGGAACAGTTATAGGCTGTTTACAAGCGAAGCAATTTTTCGTCATAGTGATTGTGCCTGAATTCGTGCAAAATAATATCAACAAACTGCTAGCTATGTTCCGGCACACGTGTTATGGAGAGGGACGGGCAGAGCTCCAGAGCTATGCGTGCGAGTGAGGTGCACGACTTCCTGACCACGAATCAATCTTGCACAAAATAGATGGCTTCAGTTGTGAACAAATAGCAATTTATTGCAGTTATTATGGATATTTAGAGCTTGATTTGGCCGCACCTTGTAAGTAAATTTGTAGCTGAGGATGATTATTCTCCTGTCTTTTAGATTTCGTCACTATAATATCTTCGTGTTTTGAATTTTATAGTAGGTACAGGAGAAAACGTAAACAATGTTTGGACAGCAAGCGCGCGGGGGGAATCTGCTTATGTTGTTTTACTGTATATTTACGTAGATTTTGTATACATGGAAATAAGCTTGAACCTTGAACTTGACTTGAACTTGAAAACCGAAGCCGTCTTATTACAAAACGCGGTTTAAATATTAGTCCAGGACTTTGAAAATAAAAAGTGGGTTCTTGTTGTTCAGACATCACATACAAGCAATCAATATGTCAACAAAAAATTGGAACTTTGATTTAAGATAAGAACATTTTGACAGTTTTATAATTATGACAGTAGACAGACAATTTTCGCTAAAACGGACTTGGTCTAGACTTATATTTAAACCACGTTTTGTAATAAGGCCCAAGGAGTATTAGGTAAACCGACAGATCAAGAATCAATCAAATGAGAATTTTCGAGTAAAACTTATAAAAGATCCACTCACTCAATAGCTTATCGCCGGGGGTTCTGAGTAGCGGCTCTTTTTTCAGGGGCTGTGTGTTCTGCGCCACCGGCGGCCCTTCCTTCTTGCTGCTAGCCTCTTTCTTCACAAACCCGCGCTTCACCAACTCTTCGCTCACTTTCTGAACATTGTTTTCGTTGTTCGATAGAATGTCTAGGATCATCATCTCGTCCGCTTTGGGAAATATGCTCTTGAGGTACCTGTCACGTAAGTTATTCTCATCTAAATAAATAAATAAATTGATATTGTGTTGATTAATAAATAAATATATATTGTTTATATCACACACTTTACCTAGGTATTAAATAAGATAAACATTTTAATTGGTTATAATATATACAAAATACATATTTGTGTTAATTTCATCTAGTAAATGTCACATTGTGACGCTCCATGTCGACATAAGCGTCGTGCCCGCTGTTGGAGATATAGAAACATCTCGATAATTGTCGACACAAACCACGAGAAACTTATTTCGCGTTGCGCATTATAAACCTGCAGAGTCCAATTTGGGTCACAGCGCCGTAGCGGAGTCACTATAAAACCTATGTACGCACCTTCATTTCTGTACTCAGAGAGTGAGGCATACTTTAATGTCTCCACGTTCCCAGAAAACAGAAAATAAAATGAGCAAGTTCTATCGGTAATATCTCGGTTCCTAATATTGTAGCGACATTATGGTCAGTTAGAAAATGACCACTTTAGTAAGTAGGTACCTAAGTGGATCGTTCAACGTACTTAAGTTTCATCTTGGGCGAGTGTTGCCTGGTGACGTGGCCGTCGCTCGACTTGAAGGTCGTGCCGTAGTAGCTGGACGCGCCCGACGGGGGCCGGAACAGCGACGGAGAACCTGAACACACAATCTATATATGTATATAAAACTCAAAGGTGACCGACTGATATAGTGATCTATCAACGCACAGCCCAAACCACTGGACGGAATGGCCTGAATTTGAAATGAAGGTAGATGTTATGACATCTGATAAGAAAGGATTTTTGGAAATGCCACTTTTAAAGAGGTGAAATAGGGGATGCAAATTTTACTTCTTAATGCGAGTGAAGCCTAGTGCAACCACTAGTCTAGTCTATACATATAATAAAGCATCTATACATAAAAAAATTGCTTGTGTTGAGTCTGCTCGCTTCTATGTATTTTAAGTATGTACCTATGTATTTACAAAAGAAATGTTCATAAGATATTTTTTATGGGTTTAAAGAAAATCTTTATTTAAAATAATAATACATAATAACAAGAGAATATAAACTAAACTCACTACTTCTAACTACAAAATAAAAAAGGGGGCACTTAGAAAATCTTTAGAAAAGCCTAAAGATATAAAATATTTATAAGTACAGATACCTATAAGACATAAATATTATATCCGGTTTCTAGTACCCTCGAGTGTGTAATGTCCCGGAATATTTATTTATTTTACATAAAGTGGGTTAATATTTGACCATAGAAGATATTCAAACAAGTGACACACAAATAAAATAGAACACAACACAAAAAAGAGAAAATTTAAATCTTATCGCTAAAAGCGATCTCTCTACCCAACGAATAACAAATTAATTCTACGGGGGAGTAAGGACCCCAAATCAAAAGGAGAAAGAGAGTTACGTCATACGTCTCTAAGAGAAAGTTAAACTTTTGGCCATAGCCTTTGCTTGCTATCAGGTAAACTATATCCAAGCGCTAACCCGTTCAAGTTAAAAAAAAACTGACACAAGTAAAATTTGCATTTACATACCCCATAAAATAATGAGCCACTTTAATTTTCTCCATAATTTAGATGATTTTTTTGACAGCGCTTTCTTTGCTACGACAATATCATACATTTTTACTGAACAAGTTACTCACATTCTTTACCTTATCGACGCGTGATTGAAATATTGTCCTCGTTTAACAATGATAACGATTTATGTTTATCTTAAAGATAGATAAATAAACATAGTATATCAAGAGATCGAAAATAGGCAACATTTATATGTAATGGGAAAAACGATCAGCCACTGTACTAAATAAAATATTAATAATTTATGTCAAAAATATGGTTTTTGCGCAGGTATAAGTGTTTTGAGGTTTTCCAAACATATTGGTTTCGCTAAAGAGATTGCAGTTACAAAAATAATCCTAGTAAATATTAATATAAATATTCCGGAACATTTCACATAACGCCATCTAGCCCCAACAAATCGCTAGTCATGGTAACGCTACGATAAGAGAATAATAATAACGGATGTAATACTTATGTAGGTATATAGTTATTGACATGTAAATGTATCGCAGGCAGACCACCAGCCAGATGGATCAATGACATTCAATCCATATTCATATTCATCGTGGGGCCTCTCTGGACAAGATAGGCACCAATGATACCTAAGGAAGTAGGCCTATATAAACCGACAAGGGCTGAAACTGAGAATGATGATACGTGTACGTAATATAAGCAGGTACATGGTCATCGTGAACTTACTGTTGGGAGTGGTGGTGAACGGTAAGTAATACTCCTGCGACGGCGCCGACACCATCCCTTTGGCCATCACCACAGCCGAGTATACACCCGCTGCACCTGAAAAAAGTTATACACAAGTTACTGTAAAGACCCGAAGGGGGAGTCACGACCCTCAGACATGAGGAAGTACGGCTCAAGGGTGCGCTAGTCGGCTTTTTAGCCATACAACTGCAGTCAAATGATGACTGTTGTTTGATAAAGTACGTTTAAAGTTGAGCATAACATCGATTTGTTTTAGTGACATGTATGTCTGTAGCTGCTAATAGCTATAATTAAAAAATAATAAGGTATTTAAAGTTGGTGAGGCCCGAAATATTACGTAATTTTAATAAAACTTTCGGCACGATTATATACTAGATGAAGTATGAAAATTTGAAAACAATATAGCCACAGACATAGTTTGGTTTTTCAAATGTTTAAATACCTACCTTTATTTTTAATTACAATTTTCGGTATTGTTTTCAGGAGAACTTGAATTCTTACAGCCTACTCGTAATTTTAAAGCGCTCGTTTCAGCCATAATTGCATATCATAATTCACTTCAAATTTACAATTCGTGAGTGCAGTTACACACACAGGCATACTCGCATGTCCCTTTCTTGTAGAAATTGCAAGCAAATTTATTACCTAGTTATATTTAAATTTAATTACGAGTTTGAGTCGGCGACTAGCCTAACCTAACCTGAAGATAAAGAGAAAATAATATAAAGGCTACCTTTGGTGAGTCTGGCAGCGGAGGGGGACATGGCGAGCGGGCCGGGAGTGGCCAGAGGGTGCTTCTCCACTTGGAGCGCGCTGATCACCACGGCTTCGCGGTTGTGGTACCTGCAGTCAACGACATATGTACACTCAGTATACTATTGTTACACACTAAATAGAAATATAAAAATATTTATTGAGACAGATTAACCAATTAATTAGCCGCCACGCTAGTCTGAACGACATCATTCGCCGGGCTTTTTCCACTGCCAATGTTGCAGCTATGCTCGAACCGAGCGGCCTAGCACGTGACGATGGAAAAATACCTGACGGTATGACTCTTGTGCCATGGAAGTTGGGTCGGCCCCTTGTGTGGGACGCAACTTGCGTCGACACATTGGCGCCGTCTCATCTGTCTATGACACGGTGTCGGGCTGGAGCGGCGGCTATTATTGCCAAACATCACAAGAGACGCAAATATGCTAACCTCGGCCGAGGTTACATCTTTGAGCCTTTTGGAGTCGAGACTTTGGGGCCGTGGGGTCCGGGAGCCCATACTATTTTCCAAAACCTCTCGGAGCGCTTGGTTGACGCGACGCGTGACCAAAATGCTGGCCTTTTTCTGGCTCAACGTATCAGCATTGCCATCCAGCGTGGTAATGCGGCCAGCATGCTGGGCACGCTGCCCTCTGGTAGTGGGCTGGAGCACTTAGATTATCTTTAGGCTTTTCTAAAGATTTTCTAAGTGCCCCTTTTTGTAGTAGTTAGAAGTAGTATGTTTAGTTTTCCTTCACTTGTTTTTATATTTTATTATTGTAAATAAATGTTATTGGTACCAAATATATATACACACACGCACATATATACAATAAATAAATATAGTATGGATGTATAAATAAGTATTTTATTTATTTAGTAAGTTTAAGCTGTACGTTGATAAATCAGTGAATCATCAGTTACCTACTTTTGCGTTTTATACAGATAAGTAGATTTTAATCTCGGCACTAAGTTAGAGCAAGTATCAAGCATAGGCTGAAACGATGGCTTATTGAGAAATTTCGGACATAGATATTTAAATTAAATATTTAATTCGTATAACATTTTAGAAGTTACCTACATAGAGAATTTGTAGTTCTTTTTTATATTTTAGGTAGTTGACATTTATTGAATAACTAGTGAACGCCCGCAGCTGCGCTCGCTATTTTTTGACACTCCTAATACCTCATACTACCTACCAAAAATCATGATGATCCGTTCAGCCGTTTTTGCGTGATGACGTTTAAATAAATAGACAAAAAGAAACACAGACAAAAATTCTAAACAGTGCTAAAACGTGTTCTGTTATCGATTTAAAGTATACATAAACCAGTTTTTTTCTAATATTTTCTAAGTATATGTACCCAAACATTTTGTTTAAATATCTTCTATGCACAGACTTTTGACCCTCTTGAGCTTTATTATTCGTAAAGATATTTTTTTGATACGTAAAAAGAACATGAACAAAGATGATTACGATTATTTAAAGTAAAACATGAAAAACTGCAACTTATAATGATGGGAAAAATTGCGGGGAGCAGACGAGTCGGTCGCAGAAAGAAATCCTGGTTGCGGAACATTCGAGAATGGACCGGGATCAGAAGCGCCGCAGAATTGTTTCGCTTGGCAATGAACAAACTAAAGTATGCAGATCTGACTGCCAGCGTGGAGCCTTGGAGAGGCACCATAAGAAGAAGAAAAGTAAAAAACTTACTTTTTGAGCAGGATCCTGATGTGCGTGTCGCTGACAGTGGGGAACATGGCGCCGATTTTGCCCACCATTGCGTCTGTGTCCGAGTGGAGCGAGAGCGAGTCGTTGAAGCGGTCGCTCAGGTGGGACACGCGGCCAGGCACGGGGCTGTCCCGCGCCGTGAGGCACAGCGCTCGCCCGAGGATAGGGCTCGGCTGCGGCGTCGCGAACTGCCGCTCCTGGAACGTGCCGCGAACAATGTGTCAACATATGTTTTACTAGTTGGTGCTCGCGGCTTGGCTCGCATTAAGAAGTAAAACTTGCATCCCCTGTTTCACCCCTTTAAAAGTGGCACTTCCAAAAATCCTTTCTTAGCGGATGCCTACGTCATAACATCTACCTGCATGCAAAATTTTAGCCCGATCCAGTGGTTTGGGCTGTGCGTTGATAGATCACTATGTCAGTCAGTCAGTGAGTCAGTCACCT
This sequence comes from Macaria notata, assembly GCA_927399415.1. NCBI lineage: Eukaryota > Metazoa > Arthropoda > Insecta > Lepidoptera > Geometridae > Macaria > Macaria notata. The sequence goes on from OV656724.1 coordinate 23,074,448, forward strand.
TTGAGTTTTATATATTTAGATTATATCCGTCATCTAGTACCCACAACACAAACGCATACTTAGTGTGGGGCTAGATGGCGCTGTGGACAATGCCCCGGAATATTTATTATTCTTCTTTAAATCTAGTGTCGCGCGGTTTAGTCCGGTATATATGTTATTATTGGCTTTACAACAGTGAACATTAAGTAATTCTTTATAATAAACACAAATTTAATTATATATACAGTACTCACGTGAGCTTTGCTAAAATACGGCCAGCACGTCCGTGTATTTTTTCAATACACTTTTCAGTAGTGTAACAGCCGACTCAATTTACACAACATTAACATATTAGGTATTTACTCACGAATTGTTCCATGATGACAAGCCTGTAACCGCGAACCAATTTTTCAAATATGCTGATTTCCTGCGATCCTTCCACTATATAATATACGTCAGGGTTTCTCTGCTTGTCAAGCCATCGGTCCACAGCATGGTGGTAGGGTTATTTTTGCTATCCACCTGGCTAGCTTGAAGGGCAAAAGCCATACACCTTAAATGTATGTCCCGGCAGCTTCGTGTTAGAGCCTTTACTTTGGACTCCAGAGTCACTTCAGGTAACCTAGTCTTCTTCTTCTTATCGAATGAGAGTGGCCAACTCTGGTGTCGAGACTTTATCAAGCCGCCCTAAGGGCCTCTGACATGGCTTAACGACTGGCGTACTAGACAAACAGCCGGGACCTACAATATAACGTGTCATCTGACCCTAGGTAACCTAGTAGTCAAATGGTAGTCTGAAGGAGAAGAGTTATGATGTAATCTTACATACTGTGGATTGAGCCACAGCTATGGTCCGGCTTGAACCATAGTGTCACTTCAGGTTTACATAATAATTGAATTTTATACATACATTCAAGAGGACACTATCTGCTGTGCTGTGTTGAAAAGAATAGAATATAATAGAAAATTCTTTATTGCAACACACGATAATAATTACAAAGAAAGAAAAAATACTTATACTAGAGTCACAAGTGGCGGCCTTATTGCAAAACACAATCTCTTCTTCTTCTGGAATGCTCCCAGCTACCCGGACCTGGCAGTCAAATGCAGAAAGAAAAGAGAGTGATAAAATAGTACTTACATATTGTGGCTTGAGCCCTTTCGGATAGAACATCTTAGGGCTGTTAGAAGGCGGCGGCTGGAACGCATGTTGCAAGCGCACCGGAGAGGGGTAGGGGTGCACGTGATACGGGGAGCCGTGCGGCGACTGTGCGGTCCGAGGGAACAGACATGAGTGGACAAACACGACTGTGAACAACGGTGCCATATTGACATAGCAGTGCGAGTACATACTGTAGCATTCACACACTTCCAACTGCAGTATGAACATCCATACAAGCTGTAGTATATCAAATTATAGATGCCTAAATAAAAAGTTCGTTTCTAGAAAATTATAACGTGTGATACAACTTCAAAACTACAAAGAAATCCTGTGGAATCTGTTTCCTAGCGGCGACTTTTTTGTAGGCATCTCCACAATTTGATATAATAATTTAATATTTCTCAGTTTTTCAGTCTACAACAGTGTGTGACACTGGATATTATAAATATTAATATTAAAGCTAAATAGGTACCTAATATATACCTACATATTTTTCTTGTTGGTTTGATTTATATCCCTGTGGGCAAACATAATAATGCAGCCTACATTATAATGTTCGCCCCCTGGAATTGCTACGCATGTAAGTGACCACATGATTTAAATATGACAGTATTTTATGTTTGGCAATGATGATGTAGCAGACTAAACTTAAGTTTGTACTCATTTACTCAATACTCAACTCTGTTGGTAACTTAATCTGTATGTAACATAAGTAAAATATTCAGTTAAGTAAGTTAATTATTAAGTATTATGTTTATAAGTAAAGCTAACTCTTTTTTAACATTATTTTTAATGTTCATTATCCATCAATAAGGTAATAATAAAAATATTTCAAATATATTGGTGTATATATTACTAGTTTTCAACTTTTCTGTCTTATAGTCTCATCACACATTTTGCAGATCGTCCCCATAGGTATATAAAGGTATGTATCCATCTGTGTCACAATTCAACCAACAGGAATAGAATATTGATATCTACTGTCAAACTAACAGACACCTAGCACTGTGTCTTCAAATTTGTTAGTAAGTACATATTATATTAACCAAATATTGCAGGTAACTTGAATTGTCTCTCATTGAAGTTCATACAAACGACACAACCAATCTCAGTGATGTAGCGACTGCTTCACAAAATAAGTCCCACAGAAATGTTTAAACAAACATTTTACAGCAAATAGATGTAACTATTACACAAGACTGGCAACTTAACTGAAATAACTTTTTTGTGAAACTGTCTCCACATAGATTCAATCAAAACTAATCTCCATCAGTGCTTAGATAGTGATTGTTGGCAATGCATAACAAGAATAGCTGTGCTAGACCTGATAACATTATCACAAGCAATTCACACAATATCAATTCTGTACACACAAAATTATGTAAAATAAGTACTTTATCCATTTGTATGCAGCTACAGATGTAGTTTCATTTCCATAACATAGTTATCTGAAATTTAAAATAGGAATCCATCAAAGCTTCTTCAACATAGAATAGTTATTGCATACATGAATGTGTGTGAGCCATAACTTATAGTGCTTGTGTATTACACACACCTTTATAGTGTGTTCCTCACACATAAGTAAAGGCACACATTGACTGCCTGCTTCAATATTTAATTTATATTGTGTCCGAGCCAATTGCAAAAAGTTCTATATCAAATACATATACAGGTCCAGATGTTTCCATTCATTTTTAAAACAGACAACCAATTTATTTGTTAAAACAGCTTTTAAACTCCACTTATGTAGGTGTTGTCATTTAACCATATTGTTGGCTAATAACACAAATACATTTTGCTCAAACATTTCTTACAAATACCTATTCATACTTATTATTTTTAAGATCAACATTTATTTTGCTTATCAACCTAGTTAAGCTTTAGTGAGTTGTTAATGTTCTTTATTCATATTGTTTACAAATTATATCAAAATAGTGAAAGATATTTTAAGTTCAAGAGTCAATAAGTTTAGCTTTGTACCTAGTTAATGCTATGTTTTCTAATTAGTGATCATGTTAGTGTTTCTTATAAAAATACCATGTGTAGAGGATACATGACTTATCTATGAATCAGTTTAAGTTTGTGATTTACCTACTGAATAAATATGTATCAGAATATTTGATATAAAAGCTAATGGGAAAACAAGATAAACAAAAAACATATTTCAGACATTATTGTCCGAGCTTTGCAATGCTTTTCGTCATTTAGTTATTTAAGTTCCGTTTTAATGAAGACTCAATATTAATAATACACAGGTGCTTAGTGTTGCTGTTGTGTCTGTTGAATTATCTGAATTGAATTACCTGTGTGCTTATACAATCCAAAGCTATTTGCTGTGCAGCATTATGCATAGCCTGTATCTTATGTTTGTAGCGAAGATCTTCCATGACGCTGGTAGAAAAATATTTTTATAACTTATTTACTCATCTTTTACTTCAGAAAAAGTTAATTATAGTTACAGGGAATATACACTAGCAATAGTTAAATTAAAATATACCCACTATGTATTTAATTCGAACACTATTATTATTTTGTTTTTACTTCATTCTTAATTTAAATTTGCTATGGTTAATTATCAATTTGCTAAGGTTTAATTTAACTAAACTTAAATACTTCTTGGTATTTATAATACGATGTAAATTTATGCACTTTTATAGAAAAGCTTTTCAAAGACTCAACAACATTCAAAGTACATATTCTAATAAAATTTGTAGGCTTACTGGCTCCTGGTAAAATCAATACTAGATAGAGCCCAAAGCTTACTTTGTTTATTCTGTTTTGTCTCACTCATAAATATAGTTTACACAAGAGCGAAAGAGATAAAGCATGTTTGACATTTTATATTGGTTGACATTGATAGTTCATCTGCAACTTTTTCAACAATAAATATTGCATTGCCATATATACATATAATTTAATAATTTTTACGGTGCGATTAGACGGCAGAAAACTCTTCTTTTGCCTTCTTAGTCTTTGTTTTCGGAAAAAAACCAAAATAACAAAGTTGTGATGATTTATTTTGGGATTTATAAATGAGATGCCCCATTTATTGCACAGATATTTGTTAATTTTTGAACGCATCTCGACCTCAACTTTACCGCCACACCGTACATACCTATTTATTATTTTGGTTGGACTGTTGGATGTTGGATTGGATTTTATTTGATATTTTTTCGTACTTAACGAAACGCCAATTTTCCAAGATGGCAGCCAGGCAATTTTGAATTTGGAAGGAAATGAAATCGTAGGATTTTCTCTAGCTTGGGAATAATTTAGAAAACTGAAATAAATCCTTGTTTTTGCTGTAGTAGTCCACAATCAACACCTAGAAAAACGTTCACGGCAGCGTTGATTATAGGTAGCGTCATCGGAAGTGAGTGATGGCAAACAGAAGTTCGGACAATGTCGTGATACCGGACATAACCGAAGTGTCCGAAGCCGATGAACTTTCGGCTGGCACGGATGACGGCATACAACAAGCCGAAACCGCCAGTGTTGTGTTACCGAGAGGAATCAAGAGCGTGAGACTATCCAGCGAATCAAATGGAGTGGTTACGGTGCCAGTATCTCTGCCTGTGGGTACTCTTATCGCGGGGACTACGTTCAACGTTATCACATCGGACCAGCTGCCGCACCTGAAGCCGATGCTATGCGTGGACAACGGGTTTATAACTGGCGGCGGCGTTGGCGAAGATCTGAAAGCGCATCACATAGTGGTGCAGGATCCGTCGACCCATACTCGCGGGCGCGTGAGCGCGAAGGCGGGCGCGGCGCACGTCGACGCACAGCGCACATGGGCAGAGACCGTGAACATGCCGGTGCTGCCTGTGCGCTGCAAGAACACCTCGGCAGAGCTGCACAAGGACCGCTTCGGCTCCGGCGGGCGTGGCAAGTGCATCAAGTACGACGCCTCGTGGTACACGCCCAGCGAGTTCGAGGCCATGTGCGGCCGAGCCTCCAGCAAGGACTGGAAGAGATCCATCAGATTTGGGGGCCGGAGCATACAGGCCCTCATTGATGAGGGGGTACTCACCCCTCATGCCACTAGCTGCACTTGCGGAGCCTGCTGTGATGACCAATCAGGTGATTACCCTTTCAACATCTTTATATTTTGATTAAATAATTGTACTTGTTACAAATTTAATTGGTATTTAACCATATATGCACTACAAATGTAATGCAATGGAAGCCAACAGTAGTTGTGCAACCAATCAACCATCTAATATTTCCCCTGGTCTGACACTTGCACATTATATGTATGTAAAATAACAGAATTGCATTGCAATGTATATATGTGATTCCGAATGTCAGAGTGTCTCATTGTTGTTGTTATATTGATAAATCTCATTGTTTACTTCCAGCATTGGGTCCTGTAAGACTATTCACACCGTACAAGAGACGTCGCCGCATTGTGAATGAATCTCTGGAAACGAAAAAAACAAAAAGGGACATAACCTTGGTCGAGCAAGATATGGATCACATCCATCAAACAAGCAGTGACAGCCATTCTAAGGAAGCTTGGCAGACTCTGGCCGAAGGGCTACAAGGGGCTACAGAGTACCAGCTTCTAGACAACACAGATGTTGGGACAGTTTCAGGTAACTAAATATGTCTTATTCCTACTCACAATCAACTGGTGTGTACCTGCAGCCTTGCCCATATTGTATCGGGTGAAAATCAACCTGTGTCACTTTGAAGACCCTATAGGTACCTATAGCATCTATCAAAAGGCAAGCTGTAATATTTGTCTAAACCTTAAGGATAATTGTAGGGTCAAAGAGTTTTGGTCTAATGATAATTATTATTTGTTGACTGGCCTGTTATCTTAGTTGGTAGTGGCTCTGCCTTCTAATTTGGGGGTTGCGGGTTCAATTCCCGCATAATACAAGTATTTATGAAAAAATTATAATTACTTGTGTTGAGTCTGGTCGTTTGTATGTATAATAAGTATGTATTTACAAAAAAAAGTATATAAGTATTATATCCGTTATCTAGTACCCACGACACAAGTGTTTGCTTTGTGTGGGGCTAGATGGCGCTGTGTACAATGTTTATTTATTATTTGTTTATTTTGAGACTAAATGATGCTGTATATAATGTACAGAAAATATATTTTACTTCATTTCCATTCAATCCCAGTTCCAAACAAGTGTCTGAGTATTTGCATTAAATCACCTGTTCAAGAACATTGCTTGTATCATGCTAATAGCAACTCATATTTTATTCATTCCTGAATGTATTTTATAGTCCTTGACAGTTCAAATATATACAATACCTCCCTCATTGTTTAGTTTATTTATAAACATATACAGATGTTCCTACATAATGATTCATCATTTTCATACATGAACTAATTTAAAGTTGAGTTTTAGCAATTCTAATTCAAACTATAATTTTACTACTACTGTCCTGTCCGCCTGGGATTTCTAATTGGTAAAAGTGTGGTCACCTATTCTATGCTATCCTATGACCTATTTCTCTTATTGAGTTTTCTTTCCTGTGCATAACTTTTGGCAAAGTGCAATTTTTCCTATTCATGGATTTGTTTGCTCTATTCTACTGGCCCAATTAGCTAGTTGTACAGTACATATATGTAGATAGGTAAACAGATAAACAGATAAACATTTTTATTCATAATTTGTTAGAATTACATGTCGAATTACATGTAGGTATAATGCTTTATTGTAACACACACAATATAAAACACAACAAAAAGCGGTCTTATTGCTAAAAGTAGTCTCTTTCATTCAACAATTGGATAGAGAGGAATAAATAAGTGAATTGCAGATTATTGGATTGCTCTACTGTGTGCCTGCTATCAACAAGAGAGTGGTAGGTCCACCTTCCACTCCCTGGTTAGTAGCTATCAAACAAATAATGCCCTATCTATCTATCTATCGCGGTCGGCAGTGACTCTATTAGTCGGAACATGTTATTGCCCATCCTTGACACCATTCTTCCTGTTCTGTGTCTCATCCTCAATAATTCCATATCCAGATCTGATTTCCCTGCAGTCTGGAAGGATGCGCAGGTAATCCCTCTTCCAAAGAAACCTAATCCTAAATCTTTATCTGAATACCGCCCTATCTCCATTCTTCCTTTCCTTTCCAAAGTCCTTGAGCGGCTTGTCCATCGACAACTTAGTTCTTTCCTTAATCGACATGACCTGCTTAATCCTTACCAATCCGGTTTTCGTCCTGGGCATAGCACTGTGTATGCACTTTTAAAGATCACTGATGATATACGCGAGGGTATGGATAACGGTAAGCTTACTGTTCTAGCTCTGCTAGACTTCAGTAACGCATTTAATACCGTTAATTTTGATATCCTGCTGGCATTGTTACGCTCAATCAACATATCTCCATCGGTGATCGATTGGTTTCATAGTTACCTGGTGGGTCGCCGGCAAAGGGTTCGCCTTGGAAATTCTTTTTCTTCTTGGTGTAACACAACTGCAGGCGTACCCCAGGGCGGCGTGCTATCTCCTCTTCTATTTGCTATTTTCATTAATACTATTTCTCAACATCTCTCTTCTTCCTACCATTTATATGCAGACGATCTACAAATCTACTCACAGGCTCCGATTAGTGAACTTGACTCAGCTGTCGCAGCTATTAATACTGATCTGTGTCGAATCTCTGCATGGAGTAAATCCTATGGATTGAAAGTTAACCCTGCAAAGACACAGGTCATTATTGTTGGCACTTCACACATGGTATCTCGCATAGACTGGGCGGTTGTTCCTCCAGTTGTGTTTGATGGCATCGTCGTACCATACAGTGATAATGTAAAGAATCTTGGTTTAATAATGGACAGAACGCTGAGTTGGGATGCTCACCTAACGTCAGTAAGTTCCAGAATATTTGCATCCGGTGCGTCCTTAAGACGTCTCCGGAACTTTCTGCCCACTGCCACCAAAGTTGCGCTCGCTCAATCTCTTCTTCTCCCTTTACTTGACTATGCGGACGCCTGCTATCTCGATCTTCGGGAAGATCAGCTGGACAAACTTGAGCGGCTACAAAATTATTGTATCAGATTCATTTTCGGACTTCGCAAATTTGATCATATATCTCATTTTCGTTCGAAGCTCAAGTGGCTGCCCATTCGCCTTCGCCGGAATACCCATATTCTCTCTCTTGTTTACAACATCCTTTTCAACCCTTCTTCTCCTCGCTACTTAGTTTCCCGGTTCAAATACATCCATTCTTCCCACTCCCTTGCTCTTCGGTCATCAGACAGGCTTACTTTACAGCATCCTACATGCAAGAAAGCAGTCTATGGCAAGTCGTTCACCGCGCAGGCTGTTCTACTCTGGAATGCCCTGCCACTTGACATCAAAAAAGCTCAGTCAATTGATAGCTTCAAGAGTCAAGTAAAAAATTGGTATCTGTTGTCATTATGCTGATATACATATGTAAATGCTATAATATAACTGCTGTCTCTACGTATTATCTACATGTATATGTTTTATATTATATATATTTTAACACAATATATTAGTTTATGTTTGTACTAATTATGTATAATATGTATTAGGATGTATGTCTTTATGTTTATGTACATTATAATTATATTTGTGTATATTATTTATTCTATCGCATCTATTTCTGTTGTACACCACGTCCTTTATAATCCTTTATTTATTCCTCTCCATCCAATGGTTGCCTGGAAGAGATTGCTTTTAGCAATAAGGCCGCCACTTGTGGCACTAGAGTAGTTAATGAAAGTATTTCTAGTTAATTTTGTTGTATAAGTGTGCGACCATAAAGTATTATCTATATATCTATATACTGTCTTGTTACTGCACATGTGTCTATTTTAAATACCTTATTCCTTCTAACTGGGTTAAGCTGATACCATACTCAAATTCCCACCTAAATTTGACCTACATACATACAATTCTATTTTATTGTTCTCAGCTAACTATAGGCTAGCAATAAGCGAGAGTACAAGATTTCTTATTGGGTAACCGTGACATTATACCTTCATTATTGCTTACTATCAGCCAAATTGTGGTCAAGTGCAAACCTATATTTCAAGATAAAAAGTAGCCTTTGACACTCCTAAGACCTCATCAGTGGTTTTAGAGACATGCCAATCTTTTTTTTTAATTAATGGCCTCTGCGCTCTGTGGCACCGCTTGAACCTTTGCTGTTGCGATTTGCACTTGTTCTGTCAAACTGCAGTGTGACGATCGTTGAGAGGCCTAATCCCAGCCTGATGTGATGTTTTTTTTTACATTTTTTTATATCTTCATGCAAATTTTGGCTGTTATTTCTTTAAAAATAATCAATATGCCTGTGTGATTATATTAAACAAGCATATTAGAATGGCGATGGTAATGAGTAATGTTTGTTCAGTTTTGTGACAAGTGGGCTGCATGATAGTAAACCAGCTCACCTGCTCTAGCCATTGTTGTTATTAAAGTTATATGCCCAAAAAAAATAGAAGCTACTTAAAAATCTTCACAGAAAATGGCAATGAACTTTTAATTAGAGTTCCGTACCCAAATGGTAAAACGTGACCCTATTATTAAGCCTCCACTATCTGTCTGTCTGTCTCCAGGCTGTATCTCATAAACCGTAATAGCTAGAAAACTGAAATTATGCACAAATGATGTATTTCCGTTGCCGTTTTTTTTTTTTTTTTTTTTTTTTATCTTGAACGCGTTTGCACTTGACCATAGTTTACCTGATAGCAAGTAAGGCTATGGCCTAAGATGGAGCGTGCTTACCCGATAAGAACCGATTCACTCTCGCTTTGAAGATCGCTGGATTATAGTGCGTGGGGAACAGAGAGCCAGCCAGGGAGTTCCACAACCTAGCGGTACGAACAATAAAGGTGGAAGCGTACCGTTTCGTGCGGGTCTTAGGAACTTCCACCATAAACCGGTGTCGTCCTAAAACGTCCGTTATACGACAAATACTAAAAATTAAAATATATATAAAACGTGTTTTTTTTTTTTTTTTTACCTAATTTTAAAAACGGTAACAGGTAGACGCTTCAAATTTTCACAGAATATACCTAGTCAGGTCATAAATTCTGTCACATGTTTAATATAAAATAATTGAAACAACTTTATTCTTTATGTAACCATTTATATACCAAAATGAACTTAACAAAACATAGATTCTTATGACAATAAAGTTATTCAAAATGACCTCCGTGATTTTGAATACAGGCCTTCAATCTGCGCGGCCAGTCGTCTATCGCTGCACGAACGAGGTCCATGTCAATATCGGCGGCTGCCTTAATCAAGGATGTCTTGAGTGACTCCAAATTGGGATGAGGCTTTGAGCACGCCTTTTCCTCCAAGTGTTGCCATATCTTGTAATCTAACGGATTCAAATCTGGACTGGAGGAGGGCCAGTCTTCGTGCCGGATGAAGTCGATTTCACGCGCCGCCAGCCAGTCTTGTGTGCTCTTCGCTCTATGAGCTGGCGCCGAATCTTGGTGGAATACCCAGTGCTTGTTATTAAACATGATATGAGAAACAGGTTCCACAAGGTTCGTCAGGACTGTATTTTGATACACAACTGCATTCGTTTTTACACCTTTCTCACAAAAATGTACCTCTGTTAAGCTCCAATAAGAAACTCCCAACCATACCATGAGCGAGGATGGAAAATAATCTCGTTGGACACGCGGAATACGTTTGATCGCTTCTTACTGTGTGCGTACACCTTATCATTTTGTTTGTTGTAGCTCTCTTCTACGGTAAAAATTTTTTCATCCGAAAAAAGAATTTCCCGATATTTTTTTCCCGCGTACCGCTTCAACAAAGCGCGGCATCTCTTCAGTCTCAGGTCCATTAGATGAGCATTCAAACGATGTCCTGTTTTTCTTCGATATGCCCGAAGCCCTAAGTCTTCATTTAACACCCTTTTCACCGTGGTTCTGCTTAACCCCATCTGAAGGGCCAACAGTTTCTGCTTACGTTTGGGATTTCTTTGAATTCGCGCCTTCACAGCTTTTATCACTGCTGAAATCCTAACAGACCGAGGGCGACAACTTCTTGACCTGTCATCTACACTAGAGTCTTCATTGTATCGTTTGATGGTACGATAAACGAATCTTTTGGATATATTCAAATTTTTCAGTATGTCAAAAATTTGAATTGGCGCGTAACCGCAACGATGCAATGCAATAACTGCAACACGGTCTTCTTTAAGCGTCCACTCCATATTTAAAAATGAGTTAAATTCTAAAAAGTATACATTTTTATTTTCATGAACAATTCGAAATTCGAATTCAATAAACTTTTTTGTGGCCAGCATTCTGAAAGAAAAGTTTTTACTGTGTGACAATACTTATGACCTGACTAGGTATAATTGTATATTACCTTTCAAAATAAATAATTAAATAACAATAAAGTAAATATTAAAACGTAATTTTTAAACAATTTTTATTCGATCTTAATAAACAGATAAAAACTTAAATATTTATTTGTAAGTAAATATTTTGCATTACATATATATATTAACTGTAAAAATAAATACCTAAACTAATGCATAAAATAGTACGGAACCCTATGTGCGCGAGTCCGACTCGCACTTGACCGGTTTTTTTTAAAGATTCTGAACAAATTAATACATTTATGTATTTTTAGTTCCATGGATTTCTCGGATATCGATGTTTGAACGATATTATTCTATTTTTATTTTTTTAACGGAAGTAATCTTTAGCCAGCTCAGTTTTATATTTATTATTATGCCAAAGAGCGAATTGAGATTACCTATTAAAAAAAACCATGAATATTTTGTGTATGATTTTTGCCGATTAGAATCCCTGCCCTGGTCTTGTTAGACCTGTATACCAAATCTCTTTGAGTATTACTCCTTTTGAAGTTTTATTTTGTTATGAAATTGTTTATAAGATCTATTAAATGTTTGCATATAATGCTGTGGAGTATCAGTGTGAAGTATTATTATAATGTTCGGTGGAGAACAAAAAACGTTGAATCGAAAGAAATTGCTAGAACAGATTGTGTGGTTTAGCTACGACACTCCCTATGAGGGTTTATGTAGCCTACTAACAGTTATTGATTATTATTTTATTTATTATTAGTTATGCACAGCTCTCACAGCGTGTAACTACTCATAATAGTGCTAGCAAGTCGTTTGACAAACTGTTTTAGAAATAAATATATTGGAGCAATTTTTGACTATTACAAGTCCCTGCTTGGATCTAGCTGATTGTAGCACTGTACACGCACAGCTCAACACGCGTCTAATATTTCCCAGTAGCTCATGTGAACTAGCAAGTCATACAGTTATCAAACCATATCAAAGAGCCCTGAAGAAGTTTGAAAAATCCTTGCAGTTCACAGTTAGTCAGTGACTAACTAGTGTTGGATGGGTGACTGTTAGTCATTAATTGACTTATTAGATGATTTAAAGTATTGTGTATGTAATACTTATTTTGTAGAGATCCGGGAGCCAGACTTGCCCAGCATTCTGAAACGTATGACTGACATCAACCAGTCGTTGAACGGACTGGCCGCCGAACTGAAGCTCTGTACAGAAGACGTGCGCATTCTGGGAGCTCGCGTGGACAGACTGGACGCTGCGCCGCCGTCCGCGCTGCAGTCGGCGGCGGTCGACGGCGACGTACCACTGCACTCTGTCGATGACAACCAAGCCAAAAAGGTGATGTGGTATTATGTAATAAGTATTATGATTATTATAATTACATTCTTGGCGTTTTCGAACTTGATGAGTTTCTTGTAACAAATCGCCGGGTTCTAGCACCGACTAAAATCATAATTTTGTAAATTAAATTCTGATTAATAATACTATTAATGTTCGTTTATTTACTGCTCAAAACTTGAATGGTAGGCTACAGGTTATTAGAAAATTGGTCTTACAACTATCATGCATTATAATATACTTATAAAACTTAGGGCTAATTGTAACGAGCAATACATTCCATAATAATGAGTTAGAGAGTGCGATATAATACCATTTCTAGATACATATGAGTCCCTAGTTCCCACAGTAGGATTCCTTGTGTTTGTGGGAGCTAGTTCTCTTCCAAGGTGCATTATAATTAAAGTGAGGGTAAAGTGTTCTGAGTGTATAAGTGATGAAAGATGGCGAGATTGAGGATCCCACCACCAAGTGTGTGTGTTTGTTGTGAATAAGTTATGCTTGTTTTGTTTTAACTGAATTATTAGATTGACTAATGTGGGTACATTTACCTACATATAACTATGGTGGGGGTCTGAGTACCACCAGGCATTAAGCTGGGAAGACAGACCCTACACGTGAGTGAGATCTTATATGCGTGGGAGAGTGTAATTCCTGGGGTGTGTGGTTATCACGCATTTGTTATTGACTAGGAAACAAATCGGAGTAAATCCTCCGTATCCTTGTAATTTAGGGTAGCCAGATGTGCCTTGACAAGTTTTTTACATACATATTTCTTGCAGTTAACAATGGTCAGTATATTATTAAGACGTCGGTAAAGGAGAGGTCCCATTATTCTATAGCATTTCCTTCCCATATCTGTTTTTAAGGCTGGTATAGTCCATCTAAGTGTTCGTTTTTGTGTTATGTCACATGATACAGATTTGTGATATCTTAGTGTGCAAGCTTCTATATATAATTGTCGAACCCTGAGTTGTTTAGTTTCACTATATAGCGCATCAGTTGGATGTCTATAATGTTTTTTGTGGGCTACTTTAAGAACTAACCTTTGTGTTCGTTCTAATTTGATAAAATGTGATACATTTGCACATGCCCAGGAAGTAATACAGTAACTCAGTATTGGAACACAAAGAGCTGTATAGATCATGTTTATGAGCCTGATATTTGCAACAGATCGTAGTTTCTTGAAAACAAAGATGAGTTTCTTCACTCTGCTACAAAGCGTCTGTATTTGTTTAGTCCATGACAACAGCTCGTCAATATATATTCCGAGATATTTTATGTCTGGTGCTTGTTCTAGTACAGGGCAGTGGCAGAGGCTAAAGGTATGAGCAGATATACAGCAGGTGTGGAGTTTTATGTTAAGAGGAAAGGGAGGTGCAGAACGACAAGATACTCTGAAGGCTAAAAATTTGGTTTTGGAAACGTTAAGTGTCAAGAGATTATATTGAAGCCACTTTGCAATCGTTCTGAGACCATTTTTGGCCGACTCAGAGACAGATTTCCAGTTGCTATCATAGAAGACGATTGCCGTATCATCGGCGAAACAGAATGTCTTTGCGTTTGGGATATTCATATCACATAAGTCATTTATGTAGGCCAGAAAGAGCGTGGGTCCGAGCACGCTGCCCTGAGGCACCCCGTAAGACACTTCTTCATAATCACTCAGAAGGCCATTTATTTTAAGTCTTTGCTTGCGGTGAGCCAAATAAGACTGAAACCATGCGTGTGCTGGACCTCTCACGCCCAGGTTTTGTAGTTTTTTCAAAAGTATTTTGGCCGAAACAGTATCAAAAGCTTTGGCAAGGTTCATTGCAATTTTTTTTTGTTGATTCTCATATTATCTACTTAGTTGTTTGTTACATAATTTACGTTGATTCGTCTCATTTTATTCATTACTTAGATGTTCGTTACATAATTTAAATTATGTTTAGAAAAACTAAGTACTTATACTTACTTGTACTTCTTGACATATTTTAATACAAATACTAGTCACTTTATATCAAAATACTGACGTTATTTCGGAAATACGTAATATAACTCTCGGAGCGTCACAAAAGCGCACGTCGTCGTGACAAAATTGCAGCCACTGACTGCCAAAATTCCGAAAACGACGCGCAGCGCAGGACGAAGGCACCAAAATGGCCGCCTCTAGACTGACAGACGCTGCTCGCGCGCAGAAATGGCGCAACACATAAACGTATCTTTAGTTAGGTTTTGGTTTTACGATTATTGTTAGTAACACATAAATGTATGTTCAGTTAAGTTTCTGTGTTTCTTTTTGTTATTTGCATAATACAGATACGTGAATCTACATTTTAGAAATAAAGTGCCATAGAGACGCGTGCCGTGTCTTTGTGACTAAATAGAACCTGTACTTTTAAGATACGTGGTATACGTAACTTAAAATTGATAAAAGTCGAGTTACGTTTTTGTGTTTCTAAGGGCACGGTATGCAACTGCATATAACACGGGTATTAAAACTCTCGTTACTATTATGAAACTCGCTGCGCTCGTTTCATAAACTCACACTCGTGTTTTAATACCCTTCATTATATGACAGTTGCATAAACTACTATTTATTCACGCAAAACAGTGAATAAAAAGGCCTTTTTATTCACTGTTTTGTTTTTATTCACTATTTTGGTGTTTGAATTTGGAACACAAAAATATATCCGGTCTCCATTTCAATGCTTACACAAACCTTGCGCTAAGATTCGAAATTCAAAACTCTTTGGTGCAAATAAATTCTCGAGATTTGATTGGTCGATATTTGCGACAAGGAGTTTGGCATTAGATTAATAAATATTGTTTCACAAGTTGACCACCCTAATGATAATAATAAGAAAATTACGCTTAATTTCAGTCATTGCTCTAATTTTAATGTAAATTTCAATTAATGTAACAATTCTTATTTCTTGATTAAATTTCTATTTTCGCTTAAATTATGTCTTTTCTCGTAGTCATGGTATAAAGTATAGTATGCAACTCCTGAATAAAGTACGAATTTATATCGAGGGCCATGAATCACTCGCGTCGTTCAGGATTCTAACAGTTGAATCACTCGCTGCGCTCGTGATTCAATCATTAGAATCCTTCACTTGCTCGTGACTCATCTACGGCCCTCGCTTTAAATCCGTCCTTTATTCACTAGTTGCATAATATACTATTAATATTATTTTATTACATCTTGTGCACGATATGTACAATTTAAAGCAGTGCACGAAGTACCAGTATGTACTGTAGATCTTATTTCCACCACACGATGGTAGGTATAGCTAATAAAATGAATATCATCTGTGGCTACATACATGTAGTGTGCATAAGTACTTTGTATTTTTTGTTGGTATTTCGTGCGTGAAGCTTATTGAAATTGTCAAAATATGTTTTTGTTCATTTTGGTCAATAAATTTCGATTATAACTGTATATAAATGCTTGACACTTTTTTTATTTATTTTAACATTTTTGGTTTTCGGAGGTTTGCATGCTAGCATTATCATATAATAGTGGTGAAGTGGTTTTTTTTTTTTAATATCTCATATTTTAAGGCGCTTATGTCGCTGTGCGACTATGACAGCTCCATTGTATATTCTAATAACTAGACTACTTAATTAACTTACAAAACATTCTAAATAATGTTCTGGCTGCCTCGCTGTGTGACGCAGACAGCTCCATTGTATATTCTAATAACTAGACTACTTAATTAACTTACAAAACATTCTAAATAATGTTCTGGCTGCCTCGCTGTGTGACGCAGACAGCTCCATTGTATATTCTAATAACTAGACTACTTAATTAACTTACAAAACATTCTAAATAATGTTCTGGCTGCCTCGCTGTGTGACGCAGACAGCTCCATTGTATATTCTAATAACTAGACTACTTAATTAACTTACAAAACATTCTAAATAATGTTCTGGCTGCCTCGCTGTGTGACGCAGACAGCTCCATTGTATATTCTAATAACTAGACTACTTAATTAACTTACAAAACATTCTAAATAATGTTCTGGCTGCCTCGCTGTGTGACGCAGACAGCTCCATTGTATATTCTAATAACTAGACTACTTAATTAACTTACAAAACATTCTAAATAATGTTCTGGCTGCCTCGCTGTGTGACGCAGACAGCTCCATTGTATATTCTAATAACTAGACTACTTAATTAACTTACAAAACATTCTAAATAATGTTCTGGCTGCCTCGCTGTGTGACTATGACAGCTCCATTGTATATTCTAATAACTAGACTACTTAATTAACTTACAAAACATTCTAAATAATGTTCTGGCTGCCTCGCTGTGTGACGCAGACAGCTCCATTGTATATTCTAATAACTAGACTACTTAACCCATTATGGGCTGAGTTTTGCTTAGGTTGCGTATTTAAGCAACCTATATATATGTTATTATAGGGCATCTAATGAGCATAAAACACAAAAAAAAAAAAAATTTCTTTTTTAGTTTTGGAAATATTGACGGGTGCCATATTGCACCGCTAGCCTCTTATCGTAGCTTTTCATCATGAATACAACTGATAATCACATGTACTTGTCCTCCTCAGAATTGATATATAGGATATAAAAAAGTTCAAAATAATATAGAAAATACATTTATTTCATTAAAAAACTTAAGTATGAAACTGTAAATTACAAGCCAGACACAGGCCTACATTGCACTTGCTACATTCTGACCTGGTCTGGCTTTTGCATGCTTCATAAGCACATTTGCGACGACTCCCTTCCTTGCAAGGTACTAAAAAATGACCAACTCCGTCGTAACGAATGTCGTCTGACACCCTGCTTCCAGTTTTTGTCATTTTTGATGCAGCTGGGCGACCACCAGTTTTAGGAAGTGTTCTATACTTCAGTAGGTATGTCTGTACAATTTGCCTTCGAAAATTTAGTTGGCTCATCGTGCTGCCTGCTTTCTTTGACATTACCCATGCATTGCAGACGGCTACATCAATCAAGTAGGTGAAAATAGGCCACCACCATTTTTTGCCACGAATCCCAATACGATAATTATTGACATTCTGGTCCATTAGATCAGTTCCTCCCATGAATTTGTTGTATGATGAAAAAATGGCTGGTCTAGGTACCTGTATTTTTTTCTTTTCAGCGGCAGAATAACGCGTAACATTTGTTAGTGGGTTCAATCCATGTACGGTGGACATGGCTGTGACGACTGAATTATCCTTCCATCGAACTACGATCGTCTCATCTTCTTTACTTTTTGTGAACTCATAATCACCGCGCTGCTTCTTAGTCATAGGTTTTTTTTGTGTCAAAGGTATATCCTTAGGCAATCTATTTTCACGAACAGTTCCTGTACCATCGTAGCCTCGTCGCTTTAGTTCCCCAAGCAATTGGAAACTTGTAAATAAGTTGTCAAAATAAAAGCGTAGAGGCATGGCTTGAACAAATAGTGGCAAATCATCAATCATTTTGACCAGCGGAGCAGCCGATTTACCGAAGTCTTTTTCATAGCCATAATTCTTGTTGACGCTCTTACCTTGGTATACTTCAAAATCTACAAGATATCCGGAGGGAGTATTTAGGCACCAGTTCTTGAATCCAAACCTTATAGGCTTTCCTCGAATAAATTGTTTGCAACCGTGTCTGCCGAAGTATTCAATCATTGACTCATCATAATTGAGATGTTGTTCAGCGACGAAATTTTCTTTAAAATTTATTTTCAGAATTTCTATAATTGGCCTAAGTTTCCACATCTTATCTACTGGGTTCATTTGAGTGCTGTCCGCGCAGTGCAAAAAACGCATTATAGTTTTAAATCGGTCTCTTCTCATACTGTTGTATATCAAATTATTCCTCATGTCATCATTTTGATCCCAATAGTGAGCCTTGGAGGGAACAGTATTATACCCTGAATTTATAAGTATTGCAATGAATGCCACCATATCATCTATTTCTATTTTTGGGTTGGGACAATTCAAAAAAGCAGCATATTTCGTTGACTCCTCAACCAATAGCTTGATAAATTTTTCATCCAGAAATAATTCTAATATTTCTACCGGCGTTTTATCTCTAAACTTGCTGTAATCACCTTCAGGAAATACCGATTCCGAGTGGTGCAAATCTTCTTGTGTCCAAGTGCGTCTCATCTTCGACTTTTTTGGTGCTGGACCAGCTTCATCAGCCGACTCATCACTTGAGCTAGAGCAATTTGTGGAATCATCGGAAATTTCAGCACCCCTGCCTCGACTGGTACCTCTATCAGAAGGGCCACCAGATTGATGTAGACCACGAGAACGGCCACGAGGTTGGCTTCGACCACGGGCTTGTCGTCGACCACGGGCTTGTCGTCGACCACGTGAAGTACCACGAATTAGAGGCGACGAAAGTGTAGATGGCCCCGCTTCAAGGTTGCTGCTGTCGATACTTCTGCGATTTTGCTCTCTTGAAGCCAAAACTACTTCACAATTGGCATTTAGCTGGCGACCGGTAAGATTATTTATTTGACCACCATCTTCATCGCCAGAATCTTCGTCAGTGGGGATAGCTGGATCAGGTGGTTCGATAAATATTGCCGTGGCATTCAAGTCTTCGTCGTCCTCCAGGAGCGCCACAACTTCGTGAATTGTACAACCCCTGCAAATACAAACATAAAAACAGCATTTGTAAATTGCTATAGCAAAGATTGTTTCGATGAGGCAAGTAAACATTTACAATAAAGTGGCAATACTCAAAGAAACTTCAAGAAAAGGCATGTACTGTAATGACACGATATCGAGCTAGCGGTGCCATACGGCATCGCTAACATTTACCATGTCATATTATAAAAACTGAAGTCGTCTGTTTGTTTGTTTTTTTACAATATGATAAAGCATCATTTTATGTCTACGATAACAAATGTAACCATGTAATTTTGCTACAAAATACATAAATTTTGAATACTTACTTGAAACGCACGTCCATATTTGCTGAACTATTTCGAAACTGTTGTTTGTGGCGCTCGTGTAGCCGCAGCACTTAGCTATTATTGGCTAAAATGGGTACCACGTGACAGACGCATGTTTTGTGTATCGATTGGTCCATTGGTTAAATAAATACGTTAATTGACAGCTGAGAAGAGCGCGAAAGTTTGAACCAATTTTTTGCGGTGCCAAACGGCACCTCTAGCTCAAAATGGGTTAATTAACTTACAAAACATTCTAAATAATGTTCTGGCTGCCTCGCTGTGTGACTATGACAGCTCCATTGTATATTCTAATAACTAGACTACTTAATTAACTTACAAAACATTCTAAATAATGTTCTGGCTCTCCTCGCTGTGTGACGCAGACAGCTCCATTGTATATTCTAATAACTAGACTACTTAATTAACTTACAAAACATTCTAAATAATGTTCTGGCTGCCTCGCTGTGTGGCGCAGACAGCTCCATTGTATATTCTAATAACTAGACTACTTAATTAACTTACAAAACATTCTAAATAATGTTCTGGCTGCCTCGCTGTGTGACTATGACAGCTCCATTGTATATTCTAATAACTAGACTACTTAATTAACTTACAAAACATTCTAAATAATGTTCTGGCTGCCTCGCTGTGTGACGCAGACAGCTCCATTGTATATTCTAATAACTAGACTACTTAATTAACTTACAAAACATTCTAAATAATGTTCTGGCTGCCTCGCTGTGTGACGCAGACAGCTCCATTGTATATTCTATTAACTAGACTACTTAATTAACTTACAAAACATTCTAAATAATGTTCTGGCTGCCTCGCTGTGTGACTATGACAGCTCCATTGTATATTCTAATAACTAGACTACTTAATTAACTTACAAAACATTCTAAATAATGTTCTGGCTGCCTCGCTGTGTGACGCAGACAGCTCCATTGTATATTCTAATAACTAGACTACTTAATTAACTTACAAAACATTCTAAATAATGTTCTGGCTGCCTCGCTGTGTGACGCAGACAGCTCCATTGTATATTCTAATAACTAGACTACTTAATTAACTTACAAAACATTCTAAATAATGTTCTGGCTCTCCTCGCTGTGTGACGCAGACAGCTCCATTGTATATTCTAATAACTAGACTACTTAATTAACTTACAAAACATTCTAAATAATGTTCTGGCTGCCTCGCTGTGTGACGCAGACAGCTCCATTGTATATTCTAATAACTAGACTACTTAATTAACTTACAAAACATTCTAAATAATGTTCTGGCTGCCTCGCTGTGTGACGCAGACAGCTCCATTGTATATTCTAATAACTAGACTACTTAATTAACTTACAAAACATTCTAAATAATGTTCTGGCTGCCTCGCTGTGTGACGCAGACAGCTCCATTGTATATTCTAATAACTAGACTACTTAATTAACTTACAAAACATTCTAAATAATGTTCTGGCTGCCTCGCTGTGTGACGCAGACAGCTCCATTGTATATTCTAATAACTAGACTACTTAATTAACTTACAAAACATTCTAAATAATGTTCTGGCTGCCTCGCTGTGTGACGCAGACAGCTCCATTGTATATTCTAATAACTAGACTACTTAATTAACTTACAAAACATTCTAAATAATGTTCTGGCTGCCTCGCTGTGTGACTATGACAGCTCCATTGTATATTCTAATAACTAGACTACTTAATTAACTTACAAAACATTCTAAATAATGTTCTGGCTGCCTCGCTGTGTGACGCAGACAGCTCCATTGTATATTCTAATAACTAGACTACTTAATTAACTTACAAAACATTCTAAATAATGTTCTGGCTGCCTCGCTGTGTGACGCAGACAGCTCCATTGTATATTCTAATAACTAGACTACTTAATTAACTTACAAAACATTCTAAATAATGTTCTGGCTCTCCTCGCTGTGTGACGCAGACAGCTCCATTGTATATTCTAATAACTAGACTACTTAATTAACTTACAAAACATTCTAAATAATGTTCTGGCTGCCTCGCTGTGTGGCGCAGACAGCTCCATTGTATATTCTAATAACTAGACTACTTAATTAACTTACAAAACATTCTAAATAATGTTCTGGCTGCCTCGCTGTGTGACGCAGACAGCTCCATTGTATATTCTAATAACTAGACTACTTAATTAACTTACAAAACATTCTAAATAATGTTCTGGCTGACTCGCTGTGTGACGCAGACAGCTCCATTGTATATTCTAATAACTAGACTACTTAATTAACTTACAAAACATTCTAAATAATGTTCTGGCTCTCCTCGCTGTGTGACGCAGACAGCTCCATTGTATATTCTAATAACTAGACTACTTAATTAACTTACAAAACATTCTAAATAATGTTCTGGCTGCCTCGCTGTGTGACGCAGACAGCTCCATTGTATATTCTAATAACTAGACTACTTAATTAACTTACAAAACATTCTAAATAATGTTCTGGCTGCCTCGCTGTGTGACTATGACAGCTCCATTGTATATTCTAATAACTAGACTACTTAATTAACTTACAAAACATTCTAAATAATGTTCTGGCTGCCTCGATGTGTGACTATGACAGCTCCATTGTATATTCTAATAACTAGACTACTTAATTAACTTACAAAACATTCTAAATAATGTTCTGGCTGACTCGCTGTGTGACGCAGACAGCTCCATTGTATATTCTAATAACTAGACTACTTAATTAACTTACAAAACATTCTAAATAATGTTCTGGCTGCCTCGCTGTGTGACGCAGACAGCTCCATTGTATATTCTAATAACTAGACTACTTAATTAACTTACAAAACATTCTAAATAATGTTCTGGCTGCCTCGCTGTGTGGCGCAGACAGCTCCATTGTATATTCTAATAACTAGACTACTTAATTAACTTACAAAACATTCTAAATAATGTTCTGGCTCTCCTCGCTGTGTGACGCAGACAGCTCCATTGTATATTCTAATAACTAGACTACTTAATTAACTTACAAAACATTCTAAATAATGTTCTGGCTGCCTCGCTGTGTGACGCAGACAGCTCCATTGTATATTCTAATAACTAGACTACTTAATTAACTTACAAAACATTCTAAATAATGTTCTGGCTGCCTCGCTGTGTGGCGCAGACAGCTCCATTGTATATTCTAATAACTAGACTACTTAATTAACTTACAAAACATTCTAAATAATGTTCTGGCTGCCTCGCTGTGTGACGCAGACAGCTCCATTGTATATTCTAATAACTAGACTACTTAATTAACTTACAAAACATTCTAAATAATGTTCTGGCTGCCTCGCTGTGTGACGCAGACAGCTCCATTGTATATTCTAATAACTAGACTACTTAATTAACTTACAAAACATTCTAAATAATGTTCTGGCTGCCTCGCTGTGTGACGCAGACAGCTCCATTGTATATTCTAATAACTAGATTACTTAATTAACTTACAAAACATTCTAAATAATGTTCTGGCTGCCTCGCTGTGTGACGCAGACAGCTCCATTGTATATTCTAATAACTAGACTACTTAATTAACTTACAAAACATTCTAAATAATGTTCTGGCTGCCTCGCTGTGTGACGCAGACAGCTCCATTGTATATTCTAATAACTAGACTACTTAATTAACTTACAAAACATTCTAAATAATGTTCTGGCTGCCTCGCTGTGTGACGCAGACAGCTCCATTGTATATTCTAATAACTAGACTACTTAATTAACTTACAAAACATTCTAAATAATGTTCTGGCTGCCTCGCTGTGTGACTATGACAGCTCCATTGTATATTCTAATAACTAGACTACTTAATTAACTTACAAAACATTCTAAATAATGTTCTGGCTGCCTCGCTGTGTGACGCAGACAGCTCCATTGTATATTCTAATAACTAGACTACTTAATTAACTTACAAAACATTCTAAATAATGTTCTGGCTCTCCTCGCTGTGTGACGCAGACAGCTCCATTGTATATTCTAATAACTAGACTACTTAATTAACTTACAAAACATTCTAAATAATGTTCTGGCTGCCTCGCTGTGTGACGCAGACAGCTCCATTGTATATTCTAATAACTAGACTACTTAATTAACTTACAAAACATTCTAAATAATGTTCTGGCTGCCTCGCTGTGTGACGCAGACAGCTCCATTGTATATTCTAATAACTAGACTACTTAATTAACTTACAAAACATTCTAAATAATGTTCTGGCTGCCTCGCTGTGTGACGCAGACAGCTCCATTGTATATTCTAATAACTAGACTACTTAATTAACTTACAAAACATTCTAAATAATGTTCTGGCTGCCTCGCTGTGTGACGCAGACAGCTCCATTGTATATTCTAATAACTAGACTACTTAATTAACTTACAAAACATTCTAAATAATGTTCTGGCTGCCTCGCTGTGTGACTATGACAGCTCCATTGTATATTCTAATAACTAGACTACTTAATTAACTTACAAAACATTCTAAATAATGTTCTGGCTGCCTCGCTGTGTGACGCAGACAGCTCCATTGTATATTCTAATAACTAGACTACTTAATTAACTTACAAAACATTCTAAATAATGTTCTGGCTGCCTCGCTGTGTGACTATGACAGCTCCATTGTATATTCTAATAACTAGACTACTTAATTAACTTACAAAACATTCTAAATAATGTTCTGGCTGCCTCGCTGTGTGACGCAGACAGCTCCATTGTATATTCTAATAACTAGACTACTTAATTAACTTACAAAACATTCTAAATAATGTTCTGGCTGCCTCGCTGTGTGACGCAGACAGCTCCATTGTATATTCTAATAACTAGACTACTTAATTAACTTACAAAACATTCTAAATAATGTTCTGGCTGCCTCGCTGTGTGACTATGACAGCTCCATTGTATATTCTAATAACTAGACTACTTAATTAACTTACAAAACATTCTAAATAATGTTCTGGCTGCCTCGCTGTGTGACGCAGACAGCTCCATTGTATATTCTAATAACTAGACTACTTAATTAACTTACAAAACATTCTAAATAATGTTCTGGCTGCCTCGCTGTGTGACTATGACAGCTCCATTGTATATTCTAATAACTAGACTACTTAATTAACTTACAAAACATTCTAAATAATGTTCTGGCTGCCTCGCTGTGTGACGCAGACAGCTCCATTGTATATTCTAATAACTAGACTACTTAATTAACTTACAAAACATTCTAAATAATGTTCTGGCTGCCTCGCTGTGTGACGCAGACAGCTCCATTGTATATTCTAATAACTAGACTACTTAATTAACTTACAAAACATTCTAAATAATGTTCTGGCTGCCTCGCTGTGTGACTATGACAGCTCCATTGTATATTCTAATAACTAGACTACTTAATTAACTTACAAAACATTCTAAATAATGTTCTGGCTGCCTCGCTGTGTGACGCAGACAGCTCCATTGTATATTCTAATAACTAGACTACTTAATTAACTTACAAAACATTCTAAATAATGTTCTGGCTGCCTCGCTGTGTGACTATGACAGCTCCATTGTATATTCTAATAACTAGACTACTTAATTAACTTACAAAACATTCTAAATAATGTTCTGGCTGCCTCGCTGTGTGACGCAGACAGCTCCATTGTATATTCTAATAACTAGACTACTTAATTAACTTACAAAACATTCTAAATAATGTTCTGGCTGCCTCGCTGTGTGACGCAGACAGCTCCATTGTATATTCTAATAACTAGACTACTTAATTAACTTACAAAACATTCTAAATAATGTTCTGGCTGCCTCGCTGTGTGACGCAGACAGCTCCATTGTATATTCTAATAACTAGACTACTTAATTAACTTACAAAACATTCTAAATAATGTTCTGGCTGCCTCGCTGTGTGACGCAGACAGCTCCATTGTATATTCTAATAACTAGACTACTTAATTAACTTACAAAACATTCTAAATAATGTTCTGGCTGCCTCGCTGTGTGACGCAGACAGCTCCATTGTATATTCTAATAACTAGACTACTTAATTAACTTACAAAACATTCTAAATAATGTTCTGGCTGCCTCGCTGTGTGACGCAGACAGCTCCATTGTATATTCTAATAACTAGACTACTTAATTAACTTACAAAACATTCTAAATAATGTTCTGGCTGCCTCGCTGTGTGACGCAGACAGCTCCATTGTATATTCTAATAACTAGACTACTTAATTAACTTACAAAACATTCTAAATAATGTTCTGGCTGCCTCGCTGTGTGACTATGACAGCTCCATTGTATATTCTAATAACTAGACTACTTAATTAACTTACAAAACATTCTAAATAATGTTCTGGCTGCCTCGCTGTGTGACTATGACAGCTCCATTGTATATTCTAATAACTAGACTACTTAATTAACTTACAAAACATTCTAAATAATGTTCTGGCTGCCTCGCTGTGTGACGCAGACAGCTCCATTGTATATTCTAATAACTAGACTACTTAATTAACTTACAAAACATTCTAAATAATGTTCTGGCTCTCCTCGCTGTGTGACGCAGACAGCTCCATTGTATATTCTAATAACTAGACTACTTAATTAACTTACAAAACATTCTAAATAAAGTTCTGGCTGCCTCGCTGTGTGACGCAGACAGCTCCATTGTATATTCTAATAACTAGACTACTTAATTAACTTACAAAACATTCTAAATAATGTTCTGGCTGCCTCGCTGTGTGACGCAGACAGCTCCATTGTATATTCTAATAACTAGACTACTTAATTAACTTACAAAACATTCTAAATAATGTTCTGGCTGCCTCGCTGTGTGACGCAGACAGCTCCATTGTATATTCTAATAACTAGACTACTTAATTAACTTACAAAACATTCTAAATAAAGTTCTGGCTGCCTCGCTGTGTGACGCAGACAGCTCCATTGTATATTCTAATAACTAGACTACTTAATTAACTTACAAAACATTCTAAATAATGTTCTGGCTGCCTCGCTGTGTGGCGCAGACAGAACATCATGTATAACGCCGACTTCTTGAAAGTTACAACCAAACTGAGTGAGCATGTGACGCCGAACACCTTCGGTCCGTGTGCACTCAACAAGTGCGTGATACACGTCCTCCACTAACCCACAAATGTCACACGTATTGGATTCTGCCAAACCCATCATGAAATTAAAATAATTAAGAGGCATATGTGCAGAACGAAGCCTGTTCGCCACAACTATCTCTTTTCTGTTTATTTTACAATTAGTAAACCATGGCGACCTCGGAAGTTCACGTTGTAATATCTTATACCATATGCCCTTCGTCCGAGAAATAGTATCATAATGTGACTTCCATTTTTCAAATACTTTATATTTATATTTAACTATCACCTGCGCGATATCCGGAATCAAATATATATGAGACCCATCAGTCCCAGCTTGCTTAGCTAGCCGATCCGCCTCGTCATTCCCTCGAACGTCTATGTGGGAAGGAATCCACTGCAATCTCAGATTACTGCCGCGCTTTTTAAGGAAGAGTACCTTCCTTAAAATATCATACGCTAGCGAGGATCCTCTAGGAC
Organism: Macaria notata; assembly: GCA_927399415.1. NCBI lineage: Eukaryota > Metazoa > Arthropoda > Insecta > Lepidoptera > Geometridae > Macaria > Macaria notata. The sequence continues at coordinate 23,101,729 of OV656724.1, forward strand.
TAGAGGCACATCGAGCGATATGCTGTAAGGCGCTTTTACTATCTGTGAAAATGACAACGTTCTTATAATCCAAAGTACCAATATGTGATAATGCTTCTGGGATTGCAAGTAACTCCACCGACATGATTGAGTGATCTTCAGATACTATTTTGTATTTATCACTGTAATTGAGAGTCTGATTGAAGTAAGCAGCCCCACTACTATCTCCCGTTTTTGAACCATCAGTAAATATCTTTATCCAATTCAAATATTCGACTTCTATTATGTGCAATACGTTAGCTTTTAGGACTATTTTATCGTAATCACTTTTGGCTTGTTCAATACCTGCTACCGCTGTACTTATAAAATCAAAAGATATATTTGCCATCCAGGATTTGAAACTATACATATCAAGTGTGTTTTGAATTTTGATGTGTTCTAATTTAACTTCATTATATATAATAGGTAAAAGTGGTTTACGTTTTGTTTGCCAATAATCGATTACCAAAAGGTTTGCTAGTTCTTTTAATATGTCTATTGTCCAAGCCGAGTAACGGCAGGCTTTCAAGCAGAATTTATTAGCTAAGAACTCCCTTCTTAACGAAAGTGGGGGTAAACTCAGGTCACCTTCCATAACGTGTATAGGGGTTGTACGTATGTAGCCACCTATTACTCGCATTGCCCTATTTTGTATTTTATTTACTTTAAATAGGTTCCCTTTATCTGCTGTGTCGTAAAAAAAACTTCCGAAATCTATTTTGCTCCTGATTAACGAAATATACAGTCTGCGGAGGTGTTTAGGATGAAGCCCCCATGAAGGGCCGGCTAACACTCTTAACAGGTTGACGGTTTTGTCGACTTTATCTACCGTATGTCTTATATGTGCCCCCCATGTGAGAGATTTGTCCAACCATACCCCTAAATATTTTACACAATCAACAAAGTCTACAGTTTGATTACCAATTTTAATATTACTATCACCACGACCTCTCCCTCTTTTAAATTGACAAAGTTGAGTTTTTGATGGGGAAACCTGAAGTCCTAGTTTTTCCAATGTCCTTGCAACCTTATCCAGGGCATTTTGTAAGTTGAACATATTCAAATCTCTATCTTTGTTCTGAGTGTATAAAACAAAATCGTCTGCATATTGTAATATTCTTGTATTTTCTAATCCTAAGCTTATATTATAGGTAGCTATGTTAAATAGAAGAGGTGATATCGTATCACCTTGAGCTAAACCTTTTGCAAGTCGTCCTTGCCTTGATTTCTTCACCATCATGTTCATTTCCCATTATTAAACTTCCGTTACTTAAAAAATTCCACAAATATTTACACATTAAATTTCCAACACCTAATTTATTAAGAATAATAATGAGTTGATCAATCAAAATATTATTGTACGCATTTTCAACGTCTAAAAACACCGCTAAAGTCAGTGTTTTATGAGTGAATCCGATCTGAATTTGTGTCACCAATCGCGCTAAGCAATCCAAACAAGATTGATTCTTTCTAAACCCTGTTGCTATGGGCGGTAAGATACAATTACTCTCAACATACCATTCTAAACGTTTACATAATATGAGATGAAAAATTTTGCATACACATGAGATTAATGATATGGGTCGAAATTGTGTTGGTTCGCTAGAGTTAGGATTAAATTTAGGAATAGGAACGATTTTAATGTTTCGCCATTGAATTGGAATATTACCTGATTCATATATTCTATTATAAAGTTTTAATAAAAATGTTTTTCCGACATAAGGTAGATTAAAGATCATCGAATAGGTAATTTTATCATCGCCAGGCGCAGTATCTTTCTTTTGTAAGCAATTATTAAGTTCCGTCATAGTAATATCATCGTTAAGTTGTAAATTATTTGGGTTCAAGATAGGTTGTTGTGTTGGAACGAAGTCGGGGGCTAAATCTTGTAGAAGTTGCTCTTTTGCATCACTAGGTACATTACAGTACTGCCTCTTTACACCTTTAACCCGTCGCATTTTACGCCACATATCAGAAGCACTTACACTTGAATCTACGTCGGTCAGTGCTTGCCGCCAATGTGCTGTTCTATATTGCCTATGTATACGTTGGGCCTCAGCCGTTCTACGAGTTAATGCGTCTAGATTTGATGTAGTGGGATTACGTCTAAAGTTTTTTAACGCTAATCTCCGTTTGGCAATAGCAGCAGATATCTCCGGACACCAGTACGATTTTGGTTTAAATATCTGTGAAGGATTTGTACAATTCTTAATCATCGGGATACTTTTATCAACAGCAAGACTAATTTCATTCATTAAAATATCGTAACTATTTTGAATATTATTGAAATCATATTCAGCATTTAATCTACTTTTATTTTCTAAAATATCTCGATAAAGGTTCCAATTAGCTAGCTTAAAATTGCGCATTGTAACAAATCGTTGTCTGTCCCTGTACTGCAAAGTAGATTTTATAATTAAATGATCACTTCCAAGATTTTCCCTAGAAACCTGCCATGTCATAAAAGTAGCTAAATCTGATGAAACAAAAGTTATGTCCGGAGCCGATTGTTGCAACCTACCGTTTACTAATTTTACGCGCGTGAAATCCCCACTATTTATAGAAACAAAGCCGTTATCAGAGCTTGCATCGAGAATTTGGTGTCCTCTACTGTCATTTTTATACGACCAATTCCGATGGTGACCATTAAAATCTTCTGCTATTATTGTTTTTGTATCAAACTGAGCAAATATTGAATCCCAAATCGTTTGTGTGGTTGATGGATTTTGTGGGCAATAAATTGCCACTACGTTTTCTATAGCTGCACAATTTAAGATTTGTACACAAATGATATCAGTATTAGCCCCGACACTGATGTTGGCAAACGACACCCGCTGTGCTTTTATAGATCTATGTACGTATATAGCTGCGCCGCCCCAGCCGTCCGATCTATCTGCTCTGTATATGTTATAATTATTTACGCGTAATAAAGTATCTTGTGATAACCATGTCTCACTCAGTATGGCGATTCCAATTTTTTCTCTATTTAAATATAACTCGAAGTCATGACTTTTTGGCATCAAACTCTGCGCAATGTTAATAAATTGCGCAACGAAACGCTCAGAGCATGATGCCGTTCCCGTACTATTTACATAGTTGTGATTATCCATTATTGATGAGTCCAATGATTTTACTCAGAAACTCACCATTTGTTACACTCTTTATCATATATGACACTAATTCTTCACAAATAATTTTAAATACATTTTGAATTTTCACCTCAAAACTACTGTCCGATAAAACGCTGTCCTTAATTTTGTTAAAAACTCTTGTAAAAACTTTCATGGGTTTCTCTTCTTCTATTTTTCCATTTGTCCCATTTTGTAAATTTTCTTCTTCCCATTCATTTTCAGTTCTACTCTTTCTACTGTTTTTATTTTTATGTTTGTTTTTCTTCTTCTTATCTATGACTCCAGGGCCCTCCACTTCTACCTCACTCGAACTCACCGGTTCTAGCCGCTGTATTTTGGCCGGCTGTCGCAGCACTGCGCTGTATGAGCGGCCGGCTGGCTCAGGTCGTTGACTTTTGTCATGTCCAGACATGTCTCTGCGCGCTTGTGCTGGTTCCCTCATTTCCATCCTATCGATTTTGTTTGTGTAGTACCTTTCCAGCGCTAACTTGTACGTAATATTATGAAGTGCCATAATATTACGCACATCTTTTTCTTCAATAAAAATCGGGCATGTCTTACTAAAGGCAGCATGGTTGCCTCTGCAGTTTACGCATTTCTTAGTCTCCGTCTCGCAATTGTTGTGGTTCCCACCACACTTTGGACACACCGTTTTCCCACTCGGACAGGTTCTAGTGGTGTGACCAAAACGCCAACATGTTCCACACTGAGAAACCGGAAACGTATAGGTCTCGACCTTGAATCTGCAGTCATATCCATTTATATATTCAGGTAAAAATGCCCCTTTAAAACCGAAATCTTCTCACAGATATTATTGGGTAACTGGCGCTAAATATCTTCTTTATATCGTCCTCTGAGATATCCAGCTCCATGTACTTAACTATCCCGTAGCTGATATCAACATCCGGCGTGAAATGGCAGCGGTAGCCCAACTCGGTGAATTTTTTGTTCGATAATAATGCCAACGCGTCTCGTCTGTTATCAAAACTGATTATCGCCTTATAAGGATTTTTGTATCTGACCTTGGAAGCATTTGTCAAGTTCTCGGATTTAAAGAGGCGCGCCAATCCAATTTGTTTTGGCAGCATCTGCATAGACGAGATGCAAACATCATTACTACTCTGCTCCGCTATTACTTCATTATGTCGTACTGCTTTGATCGGTCTCTTTTGTTTCATCACCAAAGTAAACCCTTCCTCGTCCGCTTGCGGGCCGCTTCCCTCAGTATCAGTCTCGTGGACTCGCTTCCCGCTCATTTTCGTCGGTAAAATAATTGAAGAAGGTGACTCACCACTGCATTTCTGCGATGAAGGTAAACTAGGTAAACAATGTTCCGCTGAGTTCTCCGCCTCGTCCTCACTCATGCTATTGTTTTCTCGCTCGGACGCCAGCCGCTGATGGGCCTCGTCCATGCGTAGGTATCACGCGCTTATCAACACGAGTTGTAGAAATAGACGCTCCGGCGATAAATGCGATGCGTGCAACCTGTGTGCCACCTCGCGCGCGACTGTGTGAAGTGGTTTGATGGTGGTAGTGGTGTTTCATGAGTGGATTGTTGTGGACGGTAATATTTAAGTTATTTTACTCGGTTTTGTCATGCTTGGTTTTTTCACAGATTTTCATAGATTTTACCGCTTAGTACCGTATATTTCAAAGATAATTATGACACTCATAAAAAAATATTGACTGCTATTAAATTGATATGACATACTAGTAGGGAGTTATAGATCGCTTCAATATGGTACGGTTTTGACTACGATTCAAGATATACTACATCTTTGGCCAGTTCTTGGATGGGTGGCCAAAAAGTGGCATTCCATTTTGGGCGCTTCCGTGGGCCGATGACACGTTAAATTGTAGGTCCCGGCTGTTTGTCAAGTTAAAGCTATGTCAGAGGTTTGATAAACTCTTGACACCAGAGTTGGCTACTCTCGTTCGATAAGAAGAATAAAGAAGCCGCTCAGTACCGCCAATACATTGGCCAGTCCATGCTGAGCTATATTTAATGAATAGTAAATGGTGATCCAAATACAATATTAATCTCAATATCACGAAATATATTTAATTAAGTCTTATTAACAAGTTTAAAATCCTGAATCATAAACTTATATTTTTAGCTATCTTTACAAAGCGGTTAGAAATGTCCTCGAAGATTACACTCAATTGAAGTTATTCCACATAATACAAGTCATGAATTTTATATTCGACTTATAAGTCCTCATAAGTTGAATATAAAATTGATGACTTGTATTATTCTCCTGCAGTTACTTCCAGAAGAGAAGAAATAATTCTGGGAAAGTTTTAAAGTAGTACTTTATGATTTTTGAAACGCTTGTAGTAAAGTTACGTAGCTTGACCTTGTGATTACCAATGTTATGCAACTGACGCGGTCAGCCTTGGATGGGTGATCAAAAGTGGCATTTATTTTGGGCGCATTCGTAGGTCGGATAACACGTTAAATTGTAGGTCCCGGTTGTTTGTCATAGTACGACAGTCGTTAAGCCATGTCAGAGGTCCTTAGGGCGGCATGATAATCTCTGGACACAAAAGTGGCATTTATTTTGGGGCCCTTGCCCTTAGGGCAGCTTGATAAACTCTCGACACCAGAGTTGACCACTCTCATTCGATAAGACGAAGATGGTTTTTCTGGATACTATAGAGCTGAAAATTATGAAGAGTTGGTCTGACATGGTTTGGAATGGTTCTAAAGATATATGTTTTATTTTGAATAAATGTAATGATGATCGTGTATGAGACACCCTGTTCGTAATGGAGGAAAGAAAGCAGTGACCAAGTGGCCAAGGACTGGTCACCGTAACGTCGGGCGTCCGACTGCAAGGTGGGTCGACGACATAACATCTGTCCGGGTCAAACCTGGATGAGGCTGGCTAAAGATCGAAGCCAATGTGAGACAAAATCGGCTGTGGATGATTATGATGATGAGAGGTGGAAACGCTTGTTTCGAGATAGGCCAGTAAACTGAAAGCATGATGGGATATTTGGGACCTATAAGATAAACTCTTATAAAGCGTTTAAAAAAACTTATTGCGTGGCCTTACGCACTATATAAGTATAAATAAGTCAGCCTGACTGAACAAAATGAGGATGAGTAGAAACTCGTTGCATGGCTGCGCTACGCCGCGCCGTTCAGCCATTTTTTCGTGAATAATATACAGACAGAAAATAAACAGAGACACAGATAATCAGACAAAATTTCTAGAAATTGTTGGAACGTTCTGCTGTCAATTCTTAGTATCTCCAAACATTATTTTTTAAATATCTTTAATGTTCATACTTCCGACCTCTTCAGCTTTATTATACGTATAGATGATAAAGTCATGGTCTGACAATAGCTCACATTTATTTATTAATTAAATAACTTTTTGATCGTATATTCAATAAAGATAACTTAGATCTTTATCCTCAAAAGCGACACATATACAAACATTACACAAATTGTATTTTATAACAAATGTAAATTTAATTAAAAAGCCTACGAGTGATCAAAAGTAAATGATAATCGAGTATTTCTAGAATTCACAAAAAGTGTTTTTTTTAGTATATAGCTAGAGCAGCTTAAAATAGTTAAACAGCACATGATTACCGGGAGATATATTTATTTGTATACTAACTGTCGGAATGAAAATCATCAAAATAGAAAAAAATAAATGATGTATCAAGTATGCCTGAAAAAAAAATACCAAAACATATACAGTGGCTTAGAGGTAAGACTGGGGGATTCTGTTCCTCCATATTTCACAGTGTATCGTTGGGCAAGATAATTTAACTGGGTAGAACATCCTCTGAACCTGTTGCTGGAAACCGTATTAAAATCGGAAGATATTGTGTAGCCAAGGTGAACAAAAACATATATCTAAGGTAACAGGGATCTCATATAGCAGTGTTCAAAAAGTCATTATCAACGAATTGACAAGTAAACATGTGCAATCACGAATGCGGAGGAATTGTACAAAGCAGAATAATGTTTTATTGGTAGGCGGCCGAAGTAAATCTGTGTCGTGTACATCAGCACTTATTGATCGCCTCTCAGTAACGTAACATCATCGCTGTGGCTTTCAAAAAGTCATTATCAACGAATTGGCAAGTAAACATGTGCAATCACGAATGCGGAGGAATTGTACAAAGCAGAATAATGTTTTATTGGTAGGCGGCCGAAGTGAATCTGTTTCGTGTGCATCATCACTTATTGATCGCCTCTCAGTAACGTAACATCATCGCTGTGGCTTTCAAAAAGTCATTATCAACGAATTGACAAGTAAACATGTGCAATCACGAATGCGGAGGAATTGTACAAAGCAGAATAATGTTTTATTGGTAGGCGGCCGAAGTAAATCTGTGTCGTGTACATCAGCACTTATTGATCGCCTCTCAGTAACGTAACATCATCGCTGTGGCTTTCAAAAAGTCATTATCAACGAATTGACAAGTAAACATGTGCAATCACGAATGCGGAGGAATTGTACAAAGCAGAATAATGTTTTATTGGTAGGCGGCCGAAGTAAATCTGTGTCGTGTACATCAGCACTTATTGATCGCCTCTCAGTAACGTAACATCATCGCTGTGGCTTTCAAAAAGTCATTATCAACGAATTGACAAGTAAACATGTGCAATCACGAATGCGGAGGAATTGTATAAAGCAGAATAATGTTTTATTGGTAGGCGGCCGAAGTAAATCTGTGTCGTGTACATCAGCACTTATTGATCGCCTCTCAGTAACGTAACATCATCGCTGTGGCTTTCAAAAAGTCATTATCAACGAATTGACAAGTAAACATGTGCAATCACGAATGCGGAGGAATTGTACAAAGCAGAATAATGTTTTATTGGTAGGCGGCCGAAGTAAATCTGTGTCGTGTGCATCAGCACTTATTGATCGCCTCTCAGTAACGTAACATCATCGCTGTGGCTTTCAAAAAGTCATTATCAACGAATTGACAAGTAAACATGTGCAATCACGAATGCGGAGGAATTGTACAAAGCAGAATAATGTTTTATTGGTAGGCGGCCGAAGTAAATCTGTTTCGTGTGCATCAGCACTTATTGAGCGCCTCTCAGTAACGTAACATCATCGCTGTGGCTTTCAAAAAGTCATTATCAACGAATTGACAAGTAAACATGTGCAATCACGAATGCGGAGGAATTGTACAAAGCAGAATAATGTTTTATTGGTAGGCGGCCGAAGTGAATCTGTGTCGTGTACATCAGCACTTATTGAGCGCCTCTCAGTAACGTAACATCATCGCTGTGGCTTTCAAAAAGTCATTATCAACGAATTGACAAGTAAACATGTGCAATCACGAATGCGGAGGAATTGTACAAAGCAGAATAATGTTTTATTGGTAGGCGGCCGAAGTAAATCTGTGTCGTGTACATCAGCACTTATTGATCGCCTCTCAGTAACGTAACATCATCGCTGTGGCTTTCAAAAAGTCATTATCAACGAATTGACAAGTAAACATGTGCAATCACGAATGCGGAGGAATTGTACAAAGCAGAATAATGTTTTATTGGTAGGCGGCCGAAGTAAATCTGTGTCGTGTACATCAGCACTTATTGATCGCCTCTCAGTAACGTAACATCATCGCTGTGGCTTTCAAAAAGTCATTATCAACGAATTGACAAGTAAACATGTGCAATCACGAATGCGGAGGAATTGTACAAAGCAGAATAATGTTTTATTGGTAGGCGGCCGAAGTAAATCTGTGTCGTGTACATCAGCACTTATTGATCGCCTCTCAGTAACGTAACATCATCGCTGTGGCTTTCAAAAAGTCATTATCAACGAATTGACAAGTAAACATGTGCAATCACGAATGCGGAGGAATTGTACAAAGCAGAATAATGTTTTATTGGTAGGCGGCCGAAGTGAATCTGTTTCGTGTGCATCATCACTTATTGATCGCCTCTCAGTAACGTAACATCATCGCTGTGGCTTTCAAAAAGTCATTATCAACGAATTGACAAGTAAACATGTGCAATCACGAATGCGGAGGAATTGTACAAAGCAGAATAATGTTTTATTGGTAGGCGGCCGAAGTAAATCTGTGTCGTGTACATCAGCACTTATTGATCGCCTCTCAGTAACGTAACATCATCGCTGTGGCTTTCAAAAAGTCATTATCAACGAATTGACAAGTAAACATGTGCAATCACGAATGCGGAGGAATTGTACAAAGCAGAATAATGTTTTATTGGTAGGCGGCCGAAGTAAATCTGTGTCGTGTACATCATCACTTATTGATCGCCTCTCAGTAACGTAACATCATCGCTGTGGCTTTCAAAAAGTCATTATCAACGAATTGACAAGTAAACATGTGCAATCACGAATGCGGAGGAATTGTACAAAGCAGAATAATGTTTTATTGGTAGGCGGCCGAAGTAAATCTGTTTCGTGTACATCAGCACTTATTGATCGCCTCTCAGTAACGTAACATCATCGCTGTGGCTTTCAAAAAGTCATTATCAACGAATTGACAAGTAAACATGTGCAATCACGAATGCGGAGGAATTGTACAAAGCAGAATAATGTTTTATTGGTAGGCGGCCGAAGTGAATCTGTTTCGTGTGCATCATCACTTATTGATCGCCTCTCAGTAACGTAACATCATCGCTGTGGCTTTCAAAAAGTCATTATCAACGAATTGACAAGTAAACATGTGCAATCACGAATGCGGAGGAATTGTACAAAGCAGAATAATGTTTTATTGGTAGGCGGCCGAAGTGAATCTGTGTCGTGTACATCAGCACTTATTGAGCGCCTCTCAGTAACGTAACATCATCGCTGTGGCTTTCAAAAAGTCATTATCAACGAATTGACAAGTAAACATGTGCAATCACGAATGCGGAGGAATTGTACAAAGCAGAATAATGTTTTATTGGTAGGCGGCCGAAGTAAATCTGTGTCGTGTGCATCAGCACTTATTGATCGCCTCTCAGTAACGTAACATCATCGCTGTGGCTTTCAAAAAGTCATTATCAACGAATTGACAAGTAAACATGTGCAATCACGAATGCGGAGGAATTGTACAAAGCAGAATAATGTTTTATTGGTAGGCGGCCGAAGTAAATCTGTGTCGTGTGCATCAGCACTTATTGATCGCCTCTCAGTAACGTAACATCATCGCTGTGGCTTTCAAAAAGTCATTATCAACGAATTGACAAGTAAACATGTGCAATCACGAATGCGGAGGAATTGTACAAAGCAGAATAATGTTTTATTGGTAGGCGGCCGAAGTAAATCTGTTTCGTGTGCATCAGCACTTATTGAGCGCCTCTCAGTAACGTAACATCATCGCTGTGGCTTTCAAAAAGTCATTATCAACGAATTGACAAGTAAACATGTGCAATCACGAATGCGGAGGAATTGTACAAAGCAGAATAATGTTTTATTGGTAGGCGGCCGAAGTGAATCTGTGTCGTGTACATCAGCACTTATTGAGCGCCTCTCAGTAACGTAACATCATCGCTGTGGCTTTCAAAAAGTCATTATCAACGAATTGACAAGTAAACATGTGCAATCACGAATGCGGAGGAATTGTACAAAGCAGAATAATGTTTTATTGGTAGGCGGCCGAAGTAAATCTGTGTCGTGTACATCAGCACTTATTGATCGCCTCTCAGTAACGTAACATCATCGCTGTGGCTTTCAAAAAGTCATTATCAACGAATTGACAAGTAAACATGTGCAATCACGAATGCGGAGGAATTGTACAAAGCAGAATAATGTTTTATTGGTAGGCGGCCGAAGTAAATCTGTGTCGTGTACATCAGCACTTATTGATCGCCTCTCAGTAACGTAACATCATCGCTGTGGCTTTCAAAAAGTCATTATCAACGAATTGACAAGTAAACATGTGCAATCACGAATGCGGAGGAATTGTACAAAGCAGAATAATGTTTTATTGGTAGGCGGCCGAAGTAAATCTGTGTCGTGTACATCAGCACTTATTGATCGCCTCTCAGTAACGTAACATCATCGCTGTGGCTTTCAAAAAGTCATTATCAACGAATTGACAAGTAAACATGTGCAATCACGAATGCGGAGGAATTGTACAAAGCAGAATAATGTTTTATTGGTAGGCGGCCGAAGTAAATCTGTGTCGTGTACATCAGCACTTATTGATCGCCTCTCAGTAACGTAACATCATCGCTGTGGCTTTCAAAAAGTCATTATCAACGAATTGACAAGTAAACATGTGCAATCACGAATGCGGAGGAATTGTACAAAGCAGAATAATGTTTTATTGGTAGGCGGCCGAAGTAAATCTGTGTCGTGTGCATCAGCACTTATTGATCGCCTCTCAGTAACGTAACATCATCGCTGTGGCTTTCAAAAAGTCATTATCAACGAATTGACAAGTAAACATGTGCAATCACGAATGCGGAGGAATTGTACAAAGCAGAATAATGTTTTATTGGTAGGCGGCCGAAGTAAATCTGTTTCGTGTACATCAGCACTTATTGATCGCCTCTCAGTAACGTAACATCATCGCTGTGGCTTTCAAAAAGTCATTATCAACGAATTGACAAGTAAACATGTGCAATCACGAATGCGGAGGAATTGTACAAAGCAGAATAATGTTTTATTGGTAGGCGGCCGAAGTAAATCTGTTTCGTGTGCATCAGCACTTATTGATCGCCTCTCAGTAACGTAACATCATCGCTGTGGCTTTCAAAAAGTCATTATCAACGAATTGACAAGTAAACATGTGCAATCACGAATGCGGAGGAATTGTACAAAGCAGAATAATGTTTTATTGGTAGGCGGCCGAAGTGAATCTGTTTCGTGTGCATCAGCACTTATTGATCGCCTCTCAGTAACGTAACATCATCGCTGTGGCTCTCCAATCCTTCATACGCGTGCCGTATGACCCTAATTAGTTCAGACAATTTAGGCAAAACAACTACGCACATTACATACACACAGTACATTTCATAAGACAATCTTGGTACCTAAGTACACATCTTCATTTCAGTACTCTTAAGTCAGTCTCCACGCTCGCCGAAAATAAATTTATAAGATGAGTAAGGTGTTCAAGGTCGAAGGTTTACGCAACAACAAGTTTTACGCACGAAAAGTAAAAGTGTGTCAAATTTACCTGCTTTTTTAAATGACAAACAAACAGATTTCAAGAAACACAGACATTGAAACAGGTAAATTTATATATTAACTCCAAGTAGTATATATTGTAATTTTTTTCAAAATTAGTAGTGCGCACGAAAAAAATATTACTAAATACTGGTTGCTTTATTCATGCGCTGCATTTTTTTAATTGACCATAATATCGCTAGACTAATAGGAACCGAGATATTAGCGAAAAACTTGCTGTCGTGACCATTGGCCTTGAATAACTTACTAATCTTATATTATTATTTTTCTGGGAGGTGACATACTTTAGAGTACAGAAATGAGGGTGTGTACATAGGTTTCAAGGTTGTGCTATGAAAAGTATCAGAGAAATCCTTTAGTGACTCCGCTATAATGGAACGTCCATGTTTTTTTCAGTGCGCGAATTGCAATAGAGAAGCGTCGGCCGAGTGTTCGCTTTGCCGTCGTACCCCGTACTGCTCTATCTACTGTCAGAAAAAAGACTGGGCGTCGCACCAGATTGAATGCCTGCGGAGTGTGCCCTCGATGCACAATGACGTGCAGCAACACCAGTCTATCATGCTCATAGTGGAGAGTCAGCACCAGTGACCTTGACACGGCAGTTAGTATTCCACCCCATTCTGTTGCACGTTCTGCCTGAACTAACTCCACCCGGACCCTGACTAGACTGACTTAATACACTGTGTACTACTTCGCTAACTGCGAGACTAAACCAAGTCCGTACCCTAAAGCTAAGTGTCCACCTTTCGGCATCATACGCAGCGGATATCAAACGGATGAGTTTTTCACAATGCGTCCACCTGATCGGCAGCGATGGCATTCGACGCCGCAAAACTACCAGTAAAATGACGTCATCGGCACGCATCACAAAAGCTGCCTCTCTTGCAACGGCGTCGGCATTGCCGATGAGCAGATTCGAGCGATCCGTACGATGCCGAAAGGTGGACGATTAGCTTAATATTCCTGTTTTCCTCCTCCTGGGTCGGTCCGGTCCTATACCTGCCGTCGGTATTGGAAGGCTTCCTTGGATGGGCAACTCACACGTTACTAACTGAACAAATTAACTGGAATCTTCGTTCCGGTAATAATGTGCATTATTTTTGTTATTTCAGGAAATGCGATTGGAGTATCTTCTCCAGTTTACTTTACAAAGGGTGAGCGTTAGTTTTTTTCTTCGGAAAAAGTGTATATATGCAGACCGTAATGTGATGGGATTTTAAAAAAATATGAATTGTGATAGTTATTTAATTAGAAAACATGACTTGGAATAGTTATTTCTCATTTACAATGAGGAAATATTATGTTTTTTTAATAAGAACCAAGGAATTTCTAATCACACAAATCTGGGTTATCATTTTGATGAAATTCATTAGTAAAATCAAATTTTATTTGGAATACACTAAAAAGATTACTGAACACAACTAGAAGTTCTCAGATATCAACTATGATATTGCATGCAGTAAATTTATTAATCAATGCCGAAGTTATGTGACTTGAAAGTTGCTCCCCGCGCTTAACGGAGTGATATAAATTATGTATTTATGAAATAAAATAATATCTATTAAAAGTAATAGGTGTTTCGCATAATTTGCTCTCGTGCCAATTTGTCAATGCGATTACAAGATAAATAAAGCCGCACTTAAACGCGTGGCCTGAAACGGGGTGTTTAAGGCCTTGTAGTTAAAGAGACTAAAGATAAAATAATGAAATTATTAAAATTTGGTATTCCAAAGCAATTTTTACTTGGAATGGTCCAATGGTAATAAACGCTCGCACACGTGGCGGCCATTAGCGTGCTGATAATATATATCTCAAATTTAAATCAAATTTCTGCATGAGCAAAAATTTGGCAAGAGTATAGAGACATAGCTATTGCTGCACCTCTATGCATATTTTAATGATCGGACTGCCCCTTGAAAAATGAAATGAAAATATATTTATTAATGAAATAAGTTTACATGTTAAAGACATAGTTCTCACATTCGTATCGTCTTCTTATTTATAAACTAAAATCAGCATAGCGGTAAGTTTTATGTCTCTTCTATTTATGTGCAAAGGAATTAACCTGGAGATAGAGACAAAACTGATTACCTCGTTAAACCTAGTTTATAACTGGTAAAATGATAAACTTGCATTTGTGTGTGTGCGTGTGTTTTGTTTGATTAAATATCGTATTCAATGGTAGGTATGTGTATAGTTACCAATTTACATTGTATCGTCTCCAATATCTAGTTAAAACTGTTACCAGCGATCTTAACAAAAGCTCTACATTCTCGTTGAGACAATATATAATAATAATAATAATAATTTATTTAAATCAAACACTTATGAACTATAACAATGTGTTCACTGCACTCCACACTAGGATAACCTGTGTTGTGGAGGGCAGGCTATGTTGTTTATAAATAAATGTACAGTTTACAAAAATACATAGGAAATTCAGGAGGAAAATGTGTATATAAAATATATCGAAGTGTATGTTTATAATGTGATATGTATAGATAATATATAATTATAAATAAGGAAAATTTGTACGGAAAAATAAGTATATTATTTTATATATAGACATTTATTTCGAAAAAGGCACGTGAGCTGAACATTTTTTTCTTTTTTTTTGTTACGTATTTTCAGAATCAAACTTTAACATGAAAAAATTATAAAATAAAATAAACAAGGAACAAAGTAGTATTGGTAATGTAAAATAGGGTTTACTGCAGTCGGATTACGCGAAACTGGGAACTATCGTAATGGGGATCCGATTGGAGTATTTAGACATTGCGTGTTGGATTAGAGTTGTGGTAAATAAAGAAAAATTGTTTGTGTGGCCTGGGCCACAGCCAGTCGGTGGGCCTCACTTCTGTGCCTGTTTCACCATAGTTGGTATTAAAACAACGGCATGGGGATTACAGTGAGGGGCACTGACTAGCTGGGAGCCAGGCCACTCATTGATATGTATTATTAAATTTTTCAAAAGTGTCTTCCGTTTCGTCATAATCCTGAGATTGTAGCCATGTTGTTATTACTTTCTTACAGACATATCTTGATAGCTGTAGTATGTTAAATTTGCGATCCGCAATCTGGTAGAGAGACGGACCTTTATATGAAAAAGCACGACCAGCAAAATGTGTTCTAGTTCTGGGAGCACGCCAAATATTCTTACGGAATGATCTAACTACTTCTGATGTGGCAGTTTTATGATAGCGAAGAATGGTCGATGTTATGTAGAGCTGACGGACTGTTAGGTGGTTTGTACTTTTATAGAGCTCAGTAGTTGGAAATCTGTATGGTTTATTGTAGGACACCTTTAGGACTGCTCTTTGCGCTCTTTCTAGATTCAGGATTCTTGTTTTAGCTGCTGAGCCCCAACACACAATACAGTAGCCCAGTATTGACTGACATAGGGCCAAGTAGACTAGTCTTACTGTTTGTTTGTCGGCGACAGCTCTCAGTTTTTTTAAAGGATGTAGCATTGTTCTTAATCTAGTACGTAGCATTACTATGTGGTCTTCAAAATTAAGCTTGTGGTCAATCATAACTCCTAGGTACTTAATACTATCAGCTGATTCTAGTTCTGGGCAGGCACACTTGGTATTATGGGGATAGCAACAAGAATGAAGTCGTAGCGATATGGTATTAGACTTTGATCTATCAGTGATTCTGAACGCCACGAATTTTGTTTTCTTTGCATTTAATGTTAGCAGATTTCTCTCTAGCCACGCTGATACTTTAGCCAAGCCTTCCTCAGCCAATGAGACCACTTCTTTCCAGCTCTTACCATAGAAGATTAGAGCTGTGTCATCAGCGAAACAGAATGTGCTTGCATTGGTTAGGGTTAGTTGACACAGGTCATTGATATAGGCCAAGAATAGTGTAGGTCCAAGAACGCTGCCCTGTGGTACACCGAAATTTATTTGACTGTAATCACTACAACAGTTAGACAATTTGACTCTCTGCTGCCGGTTGCCTAGGTATGATTGAAACCAGGCTAAGGCCGTTCCCCTTACTCCAATAGCTTCCAGTTTTCGTAACAGGATCCCCCAGGATACGGTGTCGAAAGCTTTGGCTAGGTCAATGAAAACACCCACACATTTTTTTTTGGAATCTAGGTGATTTGTGACGTCATTTACGAGCGCTACTACTGCATCCTCGGTCGATTTGTTGGCTCTGAAGCCATACTGGTTTGGTGATAGTACGTCGTTCCTTTCTAGATAATTTAGAAGTCTTTTATTTATTAGCTTTTCCAAGACTTTTGATAGCGAAGGCAGCAAGGATATAGGTCTATAGTTAGAGACTTCCAAATGATTCCCAGATTTATGAATGGGACAAACATCTGCTATCTTAAAACAGGCTGGAACTACACCTTGGGTCATGCTCAGGTTACAAATGAAGGCGATTGGGTTAGCTAGAATGTGGCTAGCTTTTTTCAAGATGTTATTGCTGATTAGGTCATGTCCTGGCGCTGAAGCAGTTTTTAGACTTGAAATGATTTTAGATATTTCCACTTCATCTGTTGGTGAGAGAAATAAGGAGCCTACTGGTGAGTGCTCAATACTTGTTGCTTTCGCCAAATCAGCTTCAGTTAGGTCAAGTTTATGGAGAATTTTCTGAGCAAGTTTACTTCCAACATTTGTGAAGAAATTATTAACGTGGGCTAGAGCGTCGTTTGTATTGGGCTTGCATTTGAGTAATTTGGAAGAGTCTGATTTTGTTTCTTTTCTTCCACAGATGGTATTGACAGTCTTCCATAATTTTTTACTATTGTTTTTGTTAGCGGCAATGAGCTCAGAATCATAATCATATATGTAGTCAAACATTGTCAACTGGTCGTTGGAGCACATATTTTATTTTATTTTATATGTGAACAACCGAGGGAATCCACGCACTACCTTCAGACACCTCAGCGAGAGTGTACGACCGGCACACAAGTATCGCATATTATGATGTTATTACTGATCAATTGTTGTTTTATGAAATACGTTCCGTTATCATTTACTCAATACTACTCTTTTAATCTGTTTTATTCTAGTTTTTATCTGTTATGTTATAATTTAAGTAGGCATAAGTGAATTTTATTTTATGTCATTATTGCAAAGTTCTGATATGTACAGTTTTTTATTGATTTTAGTCAACACGTTATTAATTGATGCGGCTTCGTCTATTTAACTCATTCACAAAACTGACAATGTTGCGAATAAGCCAAACAACGATTTGTTGATTCTAGTTATAACATCTACATCAGCAATTATTTACAACATAGAATATATCTAGTTTAAAAATTGTTTTTTTTGTTATACCTTGTTTACTACATATTTTACACATCTATTTCAAACTAGTTGACGCACGCGGCTTCGCTTACATTATTTAGTTTTAAAAAATAGCCTATAAGATCTCATACTAAATACATACCAAAAATAATGTAGATCCGTTGTCCTTGCGTTATGAACGTTTAAATAAACATACAAAAAATCTAAAACGTGTTCTGGATTTAAAGGTTTTCTCAAACAATTTTTATTCTAATATCTTCTATGTTCAGATTGTTGATATTCAGCTTTATTATATGTATACATAGATAGATACATTATAATAATGTTTGAAGCTTCCTTTCATGCGTTATCAATTTGAATGTAATTTTGTAAATATATGATAATATGAAATGTAAGCAATAAATACCATATTTACAATATAATAATAATAAATATTTAGCTAAAAAGAGTCTTCTTTCCTATTTCTACCCTGACCAAAACCAAAATTGAACCATTCAATGAATTTTATATGATATTCATAGAATGTGATAAAATTTGAACAATGAGGCTTTTCCGGCCATACTTTTTTTTAATATGGAGGTGGTTTAGTAATTGATCCTAGCTTACTAGGCACAAGGACTACTTTTTAGCTCGGACCAAAGAATTAGGTTCTGGACGCGGAGAATATGACACAAAAACCAAATGTATTCCTTACCAGCTCGCATTTGAACTTGCTATTTGCAAGTTGAATACAATATAAGAAAATCATAAAGCCTTTTTTTTGTAAACATTACCTAGGCATGCAATGCGTCCATGTACCTACCCCTATGTAGTAGAAAAGGCGGAAGAATATCATATTTTAGCTGTGAGTGAACGGTACGAATGTTTACCACGTTAATTTTACAGTTTAATAAAATCAGCGCCATCTATTGTATATTAATTTACTACTTCATAGTTTTAATAACGTAACAGTCTGCACGAAGCCCTACTGAAGCGCCATGCCACTAAAAAAATCAATGATTCCTCGACTTGCTTTTTTCACAATACATTGTGATAACGTTGGTAACTAAAAAACCCAACCAGACGGAGAGGTATCCTGGCCACCGCGAATCATTCTCTGGTGAAGTCTGGCAAGTTGACGCATGCCACAAGTGTAACTGTATACAACAGACTCCCTGAAGATATTGTTAATGCACCAAGTGTACCCATATTTAAAGTAAGACTCAAGCGCTGGCTTGTTGACCAGGCGTTCGAAAGCTTTAAACAATTTGTGGAACTGCCACTTCGTAAAGTTAATTCTGTAGTAGATACAGAGTAAATTATTATATTTAATTTTTAATTATTAATTTATTAATGTTTATTTTGTTTTTTAATGATAATTAATGAAATTATTCTTATGAACATGTAATATAAAATTATATTGTAAAATAATGACATGTACAGAGAGTATAAATAAATGAATATGAATATGAATTATTACTTGGAATAAAAATGAAGATAATAGAAATATTTTAATTTTTTTTGATACGAATGTTTACTAATATGATGTTACAGTTCAATTTCAGCGCCATCTATTATATATTTACGCTACTACTTCATAGTGTCGTAAAAGTTTGCATAATGCACTCAATCGCCACTATAATATTCATCATCAATGGGTCGTCTGCCAGTCCCCAAGGGGGAGCTGGTAGGGCCTCATTGAGATTGCTCTCTTTAGAGGGGCTGGGCTCCGGGGCACACTGACCCCGGGGAAGTCACGTCGAGTCGCTCTGTCCGGCGGCGTTCCATCGCGGACGGCGTTACTCGAAGTGGTGATGTTGATGGTGAAGTGCCTGCCGTGGCGGCTTTTCTATAGCGCCGGGACGACAGGCGGTGGTTCCTGAAGGTGGTGCAGGCGCGTCGACCTCCCGCTCGGAGCAGCAGCACGGCGAGCGGCGCACGCAACCTCACGGGAGGGAGCGGCTATTGCAACGCGACTCAACAGGAACTTATAATATTCAGGAGCAATTTATCACATTTTTAAAATACACTTTATGGTGGTATGATATTTTTTTACAGCCAGGAATTTTCATCATCAGTTCTATATTGAAATTAAGTCCAACCGTCATAATATATAGTCCATAGTCACGCTCACCTACCATTTCCTCCAGAAACTACCAAAGTCCAAACGCGAAAATGAAACAAATAAAATTATTGATATTATAAATTTATTTATATAATATACAAGGGGTAACAGAAGGGTGTGACAATACTTATACTATACATACCTATGTATATGTTACGGTAAATGTGGATAATGCGTGAATTATGCATAATTACCAGTGCTCTTGGTAAAAGTGAGAAAAACATTCGAATTAATCACATTTACCGGTAATTATACATAATAACCATACCCCTTTGGTAAATGTAGTAAATAATGAAATCAAACATGGCAAAAAACAAAACAGGCAAGGAGGCACCGCACTGAATTATAATTTGTCGGTCTATTTTATTTGTACATGTATTTATTCTAATAATATATTGATTCTGATGTTTGATTTCATTATTTTCTACATTTACCAAAGGGGTATGGTAATTATATATAATTACCGGTAAATATGGATAATTCACTACATTTACCGTGTGCGTTGGGAATTATGCATAATTCCCGATTATCCACATTTACCGTAACATATATATAGAATACAGCCCAATAGGTTTCAGAATTCTAAGTGTCATAGATTTCGAGTAATCATAGTTGAACTTTCATTAAAACTTTAAGACTTGCAACCCTACATCTTATCATTTTGAGCGTTCATTGACTTTTCTTTCATTGACAAATGACACGGCGCGGCGGTGTCTCTCTGAGAGCGCGAGAGAGAGAGAATACGTTGCGTTAAAACTAATGCTAGAACGGGATGAAAGAATGTGTGCTTATTTCGGTTTCGTCACTCGCTAGGGCTGCCACGAAATCAAGTGAAAAATATTATCTAATTTTTGTATGGTAAAAAATATATGCGATTTAATTTTTCATATTTTGGTATATGACTCCTTACATGATATATATGTATACTCTTTAATATTGTCACACCCTTCTGTTACTCCTTGTATAGTTGACTTTGAATATAAATAAATATATACAATTTTTATTTCATTGGTAATAATAAATACACTGAGTTACTGACAAATAACGCATTGCATTTCAAGGGCGGCTACATCTAAGGCAACTTGTTCCACGACTCCCAAAATTTGCGAAATACATCAGCTGTTGCATACAGACAGGCCTCCCCGAAGAAATATATTGAAACAGTTTTTTCGAGAATCCACACACAAATAACAATATTTGATACTAGTATTTTTTTATTTACAATAATAAAATATAAAAACAAGTGAAGGAAAACTAAACATACTACTTCTAACTACTACAAAAAGGGGACTATAAACATACTAACATACTACTATTTAATACTTCTATTATATGTTGGTAACCCTGAATATATAAATTTTATCAGAGAGATTATAAATCTGATTCCATTATTTTATATTCAAGTGAGTATAGAGTAGGCAAAAGATGTCATAAAATATTCTAGCGTTTATGTAGTAGAAATAACAAACACACTAAAATGATTGAAATGATTCTTATATCGCCGTATCTATCAAAATATAAATTATAAGCAATTGTTTATTATGTTGTCTATGACACTTTTAGTACAAACTGACAATGTGAGAATGAAATAAAATACTAATTAATAACGCCCATCAGTTTAAAATAGTAGTTTATGCAGTTGCATACACTACTTTATGTTCACTAATGCAATTAATCAAACAACAAGAGTAAAAGCTGACAACAGTTATTTTTTCATTTAATGTTCTAGATTTTTCTGGCAAAATATTGTGAGTTAGGTACTTTTGTTGCCAATTCTAGAATATCCGGAGGCGTACAAATATCATCGTCGCTATCCATTTTTAACTTTAAATTTGTATTTAAAAAACAAAACACATTGCGAAACATTAAATTCACGCGTACCTACGTGTATTGTGTGATTTTTTCACACAATACACGTACGCGTGAATTTCACAGTGATTTTGCCGCCATTAAAATCTAACCATCTATAAAGCGCGACCAACCTGATTGGCTCTGCAATCAGGTTGGTCGCGCTTTATTGATGTTATAATGAGCTATTTCGATATCGATGTGGATATTATACCATCATGTGAAATTGCTTAAATTGAGTGTTTAGTTGTCTGTGCGATAACAGTAGTAATTATAAGTCAAGTATTGGAAACATAAGTAGAATGTTACAACATTAGTGTAGATAAAGAATATTATTTATTAGGATATATAGCATAAATATACCATAAAATATACCAAATATACCTATGTATAGCATAAAATATACCAGTGGCAATCTAATATAGTATGCACTTTGATTTAGGGAAACAATTATATAATAGTGAAACAATAATGAAGTCACGAGTTTGCTTTGGTTTCAGTACGATATTGTAAATTGTGTATGTCGTATCATCCCACTAATTAAAATAAATCTTTCCCAGACCTGTAGGTATTAATGTAAAAACTGATTAAAAAATCTAAATCGACTATATTGTTTTTCCGCGCTTATACATATACAGTTATATTCATTCTTATACTTATTTTAAATGCAAACTTGACTTTTGGAAATAGCAATTGTTTTAGAAATTACAAAATTCAAACATGAAGAATAAACACCCTTAAGTCAAGTAACTTTACATTACAGACTTGACACGCTATCTCTGGTACATTTTTGATGATAAATGTACAATATAAATGTATATACCACGCGCCCATATTCTAGACTAGAGTTGCTGATTTCATAAAATGTTTGAGTATAGGTATGAGCTGGATTGACCACTGAAACTCGCTGAAAAACATTTTGATGAAAAACAAAATTTTATTCAAAATAAATTACAATGAAAAACACCCGCGTTGGCGGCTATGATAATTTTTTTTTTTTTTCTTTAAATCTTTATTTATTTATGGACCTTTGTCGAGATTCGACTATGCCGGTCCGTTATACAATCAAAAATAACAAATATTCGTTATAATCTACACATAATACAGCAACTATAAATGAAAATTATATAAAAAAAACACATGACTGTAACAAACATAAAATTAAAACTTATCATAATGAAGCGACTGGCCGGCCAGCGGGCGCATAGCAACAACAAGGCTGCACGCTCGCTAGCCGCTCAGGGCTGCCCGCACTAGTTTATACAATATCCTGGCCTGGTCTGAGGTGGGGCTAGCTAGTACACCGTTACAAACCCCAGCCATTCTCAGATTCAGCCCTATCCTAGCTCTGTATGCGTCGCCGCGCACACACTCCACGAGGAGGTGGTAGGTGTCCTCTACGACTCCACAGTCTGGGCACAGTGGAGTTTCAACCTTTTGCATTAGAAATGCAAAATACCTACATGGAGTGTGCCCGGAGCGAAGCCTGAGAGCGGTTACAATATCGGTTCTATTTAAATTCGATTTGTCAAACCAAAGTGTTCTGAATGGGTGCGTGACGATGGTTTTATACCAGATTCCTTTCTCCCTCGAACGTTGGTCAAAGTACTCTTTCCACCAGCTATAACAATGATCTTTTATGACATGAATATTATCCGAGTAAAAAGGAAGAATCGTCACAAGGTCACCTTCAGTACACGCTTGTTTGGCCAACGAGTCAACCTTATCATTCCCGTCGATATTACAGTGAGAAGGTATCCATTGTAGTTTAATAGACTTGTGCTGAGACTGCAGTTCTAGTATAAGTCTCAGGACGGAGTAGGCTGTCGGTGTGCCTCTGAAAGCAGAAGCACAACGAGCCAGGTGCTGTAGGGCGCTGCGGGAATCCGTGAAAATAACAAATTGGTCGAAATCAATGGATCTAATATAAGATAAAGCTTCACATAAGGCTATGAGCTCCGCGTTCATTATACAAACATCGTTGTTAATTTTAAATTTCATGTCTAAGTTTAATTCGGTATCCAAAAACGCAGCTCCTATCAGCCCTCCGTCTTTGGAACCATCGGTGTATAATTTGTAATGATGGTTATAATTTTGTTGAATGAATTCTTCACATAGTTTTTGAATGGCGGGAATGGTGTAACTACGTTTGGCTGACGTAATACATTCAATATCAGGTTTAATTACTGATGACAAATCTATACTTCCGACCCATGTATTAAAAGAAAACATATCCAATTTATGACAGGAGTGAATGGGCAAATTCATAAACTGTTCATGTAAATGGAGTAACAACGGCAGGCCTTTGGTACGCCAATAACAATCATTCTTATATGTAAGTAGGCTCTGTAAAATGTGTATAGTAACATTATCTACGGATCTACACTTGAACCAGAACTTGCCGGCCAGGTACAGACGCCGCGCGTGCAGCGGAGGGAGACAGAGCTCACTCTCCATCACATGTATAGGCGAAGTTTTTATAAAACCTCCAGCAACTCGCATAGCCTGATTTTGAATTTTATCTAATTTGTTTAGATTCTTCTTACTACAATTGCCGTACAGGAATGAACAATAGTCTAACCTACTCCTTATAATAGCTATATATATTCTACGTAACTGTTTGGGATGTGCGCCCCATCCCGACCCTGCCAGAGCTTTAAAAATATTGAGATATTTAGTGATTCGACTAGTTATTTCATTGACGTGTTTAGTCCATCTTAATGACCGTTCTAACCACATACCCAAGTATTTAACTTCGTCAACAAACTCCAATGTTATGTTATTTATCTGCAGATCGACTGTACGTGTATTCACTCCCTTCCTAAACAAACAAACTTTAGACTTGGCGGGCGACACCTCCAGGCCGAGCGCCGCGAGTGCGCGCGTGCCCCGCTCGAGCGCGGGCTGCAGCGTGCTGCGCGCGCCTTCTATTGTTTTGCTTGTCACATATAACGCGTAATCATCGGCATATTGTGATACGAATACTGATCCAATGTGTTTACAAATATTGATTGTGGCTAAATTGAAGAGAAGAGGGGCTAGCGGACACCCCTGGGCTAACCCTTTACTGGTGCTCCTTCGTATTACGCTGTTATCTATATCTATAGCTAAATGTCTTTCTTTTAAAAATGACCAAAGGTATATACAAATCCTGGCGCCTACACCGAGTTTATCCAAAATTTCAAGTAGGGCACATACGTCCACATTATTGTAGGCGTTATCGATATCGATAAAACAGCCTACAGTAATCTGATTTTGCACATAGCCAAGTTGAATTCTAGTCACTAGGTTAGTTAAATTCTCGTAGGTAGATTTTGTTTTCCTAAAACCGGTTGTTTCTTCGTGTAACAAGTTATTATGTTCGATAAACCATTCGAGTCTGTTATTTAGGACGCTGTGTAGTACCTTACATAAACAAGAGATAAGGGAAATCGGGCGGAGCGCAGATGCCGACGTAGCATCGCGGCCCGGCTTCGGAATGGGGATAATACGTATATCTCTCCATTGAAATGGTATATGCCCAAAGAGTAAAATCTTGTTATAAATAATCAGAAGCATTTCTTTACCGCTAAGGGGGAGAATTTTTAACATGGAATATGAAATATTATCGTGACCAGTTGAAGTATCTGTAGATTTAATGCATTTCTCTAGTTCGATTAAAGTGATTTCACGTTCTAACTGCTCATTATGTGAAATAAAATGCGGTGGACGTTGGCAAGCATAGTCGGGTGTTATACTATGTAGAAGCTTGTCTGCTAATACTTCGTCTACATGCCAATTTGGAGTTCTAAAGCCTTTAAGCCAACGCATTTTAGGTACGCCACATATCGGGTAATGTTGACGATTCATTAATCGAGGAACATAATGTGTGCCATCCGTCACTTTTAGCTTGTCTAGTCAACCGTTGAGCTTCAGAGATTTTAATTTTAAGATATCTGTAGTTATCAGGAGTAGGATTTTTTCTGAAATTTTTTAACGCTAATCTACGCTCTGCTACTACTTTCGACAATTCAGGTTTCCAGTATGGTTTAGGAGTAAAATTCTGAGAAGGATTTTGATTCAGTATCAAAGTAGGTATGTACAAGTCAGCGGCTTCATTAATTATATTTACAAATAAGTCGTAAGTTGCTTGCGTATCGAGAGGTATACATATATCTGAGAGCTTATTTTGGATATGTGTTTTGTAAAGCGGCCAGTTAGCTTTCTTAAAGTTTTTCTTTCTTATATTCTGAGAACCAAAATTACTGTTGTAACACATATTCATTTTAATAACTAAGAATGATGCAGGTGAAATTATCGCGAAATAATGTAATTTATTACTGGGATTAACAGTCATTGATAAAAATAATGCTGTAAAATATCGTAGATCATTAGGCATTTCGTGGTCACTATCCAGAGTTTCATTCATACAAGCCCAATGAAAGTGTAAAGCCACATCGGCTGTAGCAATAGAAATATCTGGGGCCGATTGTTGAAGCACGTTATCTACAAGTTTTATGTAAGTATAACTACCATCATTTAGTGTAACTAAATTATATTCCATCAAAGAGTCGAAAATGTGTTTACCTCTCGTATCTAATTTGATTGACCAGCTAGGATGGTGGCCATTCAAATCGCCTAGAAACAAGGTCCTATTTGTAAACAAAGAAAATAGGTCATCCCATTGTTGTCGTGTTACCGGCGGCCGGACATTAGATGGACAATAAACAGCAACAATGTTTTCCACAAACTTACAATTAAAGATTTTAATACGTAATAGTTGAATGTTAGGGTTAGACACTGTGATAGGAATCAACTGAGATTTGATGGACTTATGTGTAAATACAGCTACGCCACCATACGAATCGTCCCTATCGTTTCTATATAAGTTATAGCCGCTTATATTTACATCAAAGTCCGGGTTTAGCCACGTTTCGCTCACAACTGCGATATGAATTTTTTCTCTCCACAGCAGCTGTTCAAAATCGACAATTTTGTGCTTAATACTACGTGAGTTCCATTGAACAATATTTACATTGAGAACATTATCCATACTAACTAATTAAAATTAATTTTAAAAGCCAGGTCGCATAGATACTGCACGATACTTGAGGTAGCCCATTCCATAAATACTGATATAACCTGTTTGACCTTGGACGCGATGTCATTGTACTCGTCAGAAAAAACAATACCTTTGAGTTTAAGTAGGTAATAATTGCGTAAAACTTATCTCACTCACACGTCTCTTTTCTCTTCTCGCCTTAGACTCAGCTTGGTTTGAGTCGGCCGTGGTTTGTGCTGGGTGACACTCCGAGCTCTCGTCCGACAGGTTGAAAATATCATCATCATCTGCAGCTTGTTTTTTGGATTTCTTCGATTTTTTTGAAGAACGAGGTGTTGATATTGCAGCGGTAGATTCTTGCGGAGCTGGTTGCTGAGATGCTGTACCAGCGGCGGGTTCTTGATTAGAAACAGGTTTTTTCAATGCTGCTGCATAGGTGTGGGTAGCCTGTCTGTGTATGACGGCTGGCGCTGAGCCCATAGAAGGGAATGCCGCGGGATTCAGTTTTTCGTTCTCACGCCTGGTGGTTGTAGGTACGTATAAGGTTGAGGCTTTTCTATAGGCACAATTACTACGAGCCATAATGTCTCTTATGGCCTTTTCTTTCTGGAATGCGGGACAGCTACGGTCTAGTGCGTGATGGTTTCCTCGGCAGTTCACACATAAAAATGCAGTATTCAAAATTTGGCAATTAGCGTGATGTTTTGTGCACTTCGGACATACCTCTTTCTTCATCGGGCACGCACGAAGACTGTGCCCAAATCTCCAACACCTGGAGCACTGTGTGACCGGGAAGACATAAGGGTCAACTTTTACCGTCATACCACAAATCTTCACACTTTCCGGCAGCTCAGCACCCTTAAATGCAAGCCGCATCGTCTCACATTCCACCCATCCAGTACCTTCCGTGTTACGCCGCTTGAGGCGTTTTACTGCCTTCAAATCAATCCTGCTGACAATTGTCTCTAAGACAGTTTTCTCGCTCAACTCAATGTCAACGTCTCTGATAATGCCGTAGGACACACTCACTTCCATGGGTCTCTGGAACCTCCAACCCATTTGTTCCAAATTTTTAGAGAGTATCATCTGATCAGCGCTCTTCGTATCTTCAAATTGCAGCACCACCTTGTATGGGTTTATGTATTTCACCCGGGAGATATTGCGTATGTTTTCTTTCTCCAGCAATCTAGCTAAAGCAAATTGCTTTGGCAGAACTTCCGCACTGCATACAGTCACTTCAGACTTATTTTTAGCCCTCTTCCCGTCTTTGCCGACCTGGATCCACTCCTCATCTTCCGGCTCCCTGCCTCTCTTCTTTTTGTTTTCTGTGTCTGTCCCCACTAACGTAACTCGCGGCATTCCACTAGCCAGGATAATACTCTCCTGGCTACTAGTCGGCTCCGTATCCATCTCGTTGACTAAAATTACATTTTGAGTCGCCTCTTCTTCACTAATCGCCGCCTCCTCAGCCATAGAGATAAGGCACAATAGGGCTTGCGCCCGACGTCGCGCGTCGATACAATAACGAGAGCTCGTAAAACCAAACACACGTGTGTACTGTGCCGCGTTCTCGTCGCAACTGATAATTTCTTATTAAATATTTTACGCAAATGTTGTTTTCATGGTATAATTAAATGGGTTTGATGAAATCATTAATTAGGTACGTTTACCATATCTAAATACTATCAACACCAGTTAACTATAAACGCTCAAATATTTTATATAACTGTAGGGACTTGGCTTTGCTTAAAAACTACATTCTTCAAGTCGATGTAAACTCGCGTATCTACCTATTTACTCCGCGCTCGCGCATCTCTAAAAGAATGACATTACATCGACAGTGCTGCTCCAACCTTTGAGCAGAAGATACGATGCAAAAAACAATCTAAAAATCGCGAGTGTTGTAACCTAATCAGTGTCCTCGTTTATCGGTACGTAAAACTTTCGCGTAGTAAATTGTAGTTTTCAAAAGTCCTTATTACAGGGCTGTGCAGTAACGAACTACAATATGGTTACATGTATACGCATACTTATTACCCAGTTCATGAAATGCACAACACTTCCCCAGAAGTGTTAAAGGATGGGATTATTTTCAACACCATTTATAGATGTAAGGTTAAACGATCTAGGTTATATACGGCCTAGCACGGCACGGAAACTAATAGATTTTCCACCATTCTTATCCACTAAATGTGATTAAAAATGTTGGAATATACTTTAAGTCCCCATGCAAGTGTTGACTTTGCTGGGGTATAAAAAGTTATTGAGCGTAGGTTGATAGCTGTAGAAGATGTTGTAATCAGTCGAGCGGGCAGACGCCAATGTGCGTGTTGCCGACGGCGGCGGTGAGCGGCACAGGCACCGGCGTCTCGCCGATCTCCAGGTTCCTCATGCTTCCGGAGAACCCTCGGCGCGAGCGTACGCCTCTCACCTGCGAAAACAAATCATACAACATTAAAAACCACACAAAAATATTTGGCAATAAAACTACAAATTACACGTCGAACGCTAATACAAAATTCCTATATTTTTTGTAATAAAAAGTAATCAATTTTTTGAATTTTTGATAGCCGTTATACTTTTTTTAACTAGTCTTGACGCACGGTTCTTAATTCAAGGGCTCGGCCCGCGAGTTACCCCTAAAAATGGAAGTGATTTTGGGTATCGGGAGATCATATTTATCTATAAGCTAAATATTCTAACCTAACCTATGTATACTGTATTTTTATTTAATCTTTATTTAAATGTTTTAAATTTAAAGGGATAATTCCAGCAGAATAATTTTAACTCACATAAAAATACCTATACAAACATCTGTCTTTAGACATTGTTCTGTTTGACTGTTACGAGGCCAGAGTCATCTCCCAATATATAAACTAAGTAGCGTAGCGAGCGATGGAGTCAAGACCCTCAGTGATGAGGAAGTACGAGTGAAGGAGCAGTGTTGCAGTTACCGAGTTCAGCGGGGGAGTCATGACCCTCTGTGATGAGTCAGTACAAGTGTTTTAGTTAGTGTATTGAGCGGGGCAGTCACGACCCTCAGTGATGAGGATGTAAGTACTCGTGGGGGCGTGTCGCAGTTACCTTATTGAGCGGCTTGTAGTGTCCGCCGACGTAGAGAGGGGTGTGCGTGTCGGTGGATGCCTTGCGCGCGCCGATGCCGGGCTTCGAGAAGTGGCCGTCCAGCCCGACCGACACCACGCACGGAGACTTCACCACTGCAATACAAATACAATGATATAAATAATACAGCGCCTTCTAGCCCCGTACTCAGCAAACGCTGTCAGAGATACTAAACGGATAAAGCTTATTGCGTTCCATGTTACGAAATATTTATTTGTAGTCATTAAAACGAGACCTTGTATAAAATTTACTTAGGAATAATAAAATTACAGTGATAAAAACATCGTAGCAAAATCGTGTAGTTATACAAGTCATGGAACTCAGCGTGATGGTTCGCACGCGGTCTTGTCTTTTGTTACTGAGAATGCTAACCCAGAGTCTGATTAACTGATCCTGGGTTAGTGACCAGGTCTGAGCAACATAAATATATATACCATAAATAAAATAAAACAAATAAATATATATACCATAGGTCAGGATCGGCAAGATGCACATGTCAGTAAACTTTCGCCTCAAATGTTATCACAGCGCTTTGCCTCTACGTGTTTTGTACCGCGGACGGCAAAGCTTTGGAACACTTTACCAGAAGCTGTGTTTCCTGCGAACTACAATCCAGGGGTCTTCAAATCTAGAGTTAATAGGTATCTTTTAGGTAAGCGTGTTACATCTTAGGCTGCAGCAATGCTCAACATCAGACAGGCTGTAGTCAAACGTAAACCTATCACACGTAAAATATAAATAAATAAAATACATATTTCGGGACATTGCTCACATCGCCATCTAGCCCCACACTAAGCAAACGCTTGTGTCGTGGGTACTAGGAACGGATATAATACTTATATACTTTTCTTTTGTAAACACATACTTATTATACATACAAACGACCAGAATGGGCATAAGTAAATATACATTTTAAAATGCATAAACACTTGTATAACGCGGAAATCGGACCCGCAACCCTTAGAGCGGCAGAGCCACTACCAACTAAGCTAACAAGCCTGTCAAATAATAGGTCTTGTAGTACCTATGAAATTGCCGTTTTTTCTTACATTTTAATCTGCCTGCAACTTTTACGTACAGCTATATTTTTTTCAAATACAATTTTTATTGTATCAATTGTTGAATTATGTACCATTTAGATAAAAAAAAATATTACTAGTGCATATTACTTATAGGGAAGTCATTGAAAACAGCGCTTTCAATGTGTCGTCGGTTTCACTACTTGAACTAGGTATATTTTTATCATATACTCCGTTTTTGAGAAGTTGATATACGCAGTGCATAGCTATAGTGCATAGCTTATAGTGCATAGCTTATAGTGCATAGCTTATAGTGCATAGCTTATAGTGCATAGCTTATAGTGCATAGCTTATAGTGCATAGCTTATAGTGCATAGCTTATAGTGCATAGCTTTTTTTTCATCTAACTATAGGTATCAATTGCATCTAAATCTGCTCATACATTAAAAATGTTTGTATGGAAATATAATTTTTCTCAATATAATTTTTCAAGCTATGTCAGAGGCCCTCAGGGCGGTTTAATTATTTATTTTATTGGTACGAATAAATAAAATAAACTTACACACATACAATTTTACAAAAAAACTACATTTGCCTTGAGGTATTGCGGCGAAGCAAGGGACAGTTGCTATAAGCTAGTCAATATCTTCACAAATTTACTACTCTCGACACCAGAGCTGGCCACTCTTATTCGGTAAGAAGAAGAAATTGACTGGCAAATTTTGTATGGTTTAAGCACTGTAGATTGTAGATTACAACGTCGCTTAATATCAGGCGTCAAGGGAGAAGCTTACCTTCAAATGGTTGGTGTTGTTCTGTTTGTGCCAGGCGCCGAAGTAGACCCCCTCCTCTATCGAGTCGGTGCATCGGAGCGAGTTGACGCGCCTTCCTATGTCCGTCACGAGCTGGTCGTTCATCCGCAGGCCCTTCAGGCAACCCTTGAACGGCTGGTAGGTGCCCTGCAAACGTAAACAGGAACAAACTAGAGACCATCCATATAAATGTTCCTTTAGCTACAATATTCGTAGGAATGTCTTCCAAAAAAAAACTTCTAAATCTGCGCTCTAAGGTGTTGTTAGATTATAAAGTAGAAGAAATTTTAAGTACTAAACGAATAAATAATCCAGTAAATATCACACAGCGCCATCTAGCCTCACACTGAGCGAACCTCGCATGGTAGATAACGAATATAATATTTACCAGGCCGATGGTCGGATGACATTTTTAAGCACATTGGTAGGACTTTATGGATCAGACAGCGCGACACACAGTAGTGGCGCGCAGAAGAGGAGGCCTATACTCAGCAGTGGGTGGACACAGGCTGATATAATAATCATACATAAGTATATATTTCTTTAGCTCAACATAATATTAGCAATGAACATACCTCGAGGCGCAGTGGTGATACATCTGATTTTGAATTGTAGGTGCAAGCGCCCTGCACCGCCGCACAGTTGCGGGTGCCAGTTTCGCTGAAAACATACTCATTTCGAAAGGGCGTTGGACAAAATGCGTTTTGATCGTTAATTTTAAAAACTACGAATCTATTCAAAAATCAAAGTGCTTTCTCCAATGTATAATTAACGCCGACAAAATCGATAACTCCGATTTTATAGAGATGTTTTTGATGAATTATTTTGTGTATGTAAAAGTTGGCCGTTGGCGTTATGCTATTCACAAAACATAGTCATTGAAATGATGACTTTCGACCATTAAATATTAGTTGTTTTTGCCCATGTTGAGGGCGTCTTAAACGCTCATCACGCAAAAACAGCTGAACGGATTTTCATGAATTTTGGCTTGTAGGTAGTATGAGGTGTTAGGAGTTTCATAGGCTAATTTTTATCCTGAAATAATGCAAGCGATGCCGCGGGCGTCCACTAGTATATAATATGTACCTTGGCCTCGTGCATGTACAGCGCGAGGAACTGCAGCGGGTCGCGCTCCGACTGCGCGTAGAATATCATCCCTCCGTGGCGGTCGAAGGTGCGGAACCCGACGGTGAGGTCGAAGCCCTCCAGCTGGCGGCCAGGCAGCTTGCTGTACTCGAGGCGGCTGTCGTTCCTTGTGCCTGGAAATATGTATTGAAAACAATCAAGTCACAACAATTTAAAGTCATTTTTATTTTACACTAGATATTTAATTAACACATTGGCTACAACACATATTCATACAGTCCCAATGATATTCTGTACGGGTTTTGAAACATTGAGTGAGTTTTATATGACTTCATTCGGTTTCTTTTTATAAAAGCGACCGAACTTAGCTAATAGGTATCATCTGGGTAAGCGTGTTACACCCTAGGCCGCAGCAATGTTTAACATCAGGCAAGTCAAACGTAAATCTATCCCAAGTAAAAAAGTTCGTATGAGAGTGGCTAACTTTGATGTCGAGAGTTTCCAAACCACCCAAAGGGCCTCTGACTTTTGGTCATCCATCCGCGGACTGACCGCGCGACAGTTGCTTAACATTGTTAATCGAATGCGATTGCCTCCTCTAGATGAGGTAAGGCGCTTAAGCACGCAGGGTTGCTAGTCAAAAAATATGAATGTGTCATATCACTTACCAAACCGGTATCCCTCGTCGGGGTCGCCGGTGACATAGTGCGGGTCGTAGGCGAGCGCGCAGCCGGCCTGCGGCGCGGGCGGCGGGCGGCGCGTGGTGGCCGGGGCGGGGCGCTGCGTAGCTGGCGCCGGGGGCTGCGGGGGCTGCGGGCTCGGCTCCGGCGGCGGGAGCAGCTCGTGGTGCAGGTGCACTGGAACACCACGCAAACAATCCAATTAGTAGCAGAACACGTATCGACAATTTCTAGTCATTTTGTCTGTTTATCTCTTTGTCTGTTTATTTATACGCTCATCACGCAAAAACGGTTGATTATCGTGATATATCGATTATCATGATAGATCTTGCCTAGATCTTAGGAGTTTTATCCTGAAATAATGCGAGCGAAGCTGCGGGCGTCCACTAGTAGTAAATAAATAAATCTTTGTCGATCATGATCATTTCAAACACCAAGGAAAAGAAAGTTTCATAGCTAGAGTTGCACAAAAGAGAGCAGTAAGTAAAAATGAGATTTGTCTAGAATAGTATTGCGACAGACGTCGTCGAAAATTAGACACAAAATGATTTTGGATTATCTACCTGATCTACCTATGAAATAAAGTTTACTTCTTCTAAGCCTGGTATTGATTGTAACTTTTATATTGTAGGTTCTTTAATTAAATTAACTCCAACTGACTGCTTGCCCTGGTATCGCTCCTTGCCATTTTCTCTCCAGTATAACTGTATCTTTTTCCATGGTATTAGTCAAAGAAAACAGAAACCAAGGGAGATAAGCCTTCTAAAAACTTTTGTTGATACCCAGTGTCCGCAATGACTGCTAGCAGCGGCTGCATGTTGATCAAGAGTTAGCGTTCGTTGTCAATGAGTGCTTGTTATGAGTAATCTTCCATTGCGGCATAAGAACTACTTTATTGTGTTACTTCTTATACAAACCAAGCAATGGTTCAATAACTTTGTTTTCCTAACGTCACGTCGCCTAACAAGCGGTGAGCCGATTAGGTACGTTTTGCACCGTATGCATTCGCACAGGGCCCGCTCACTTACCCTATCTCTTGGTTTCTGTTATCTGTGGTATTGGTATTGTTACCTGCTCGAGTGGTTGTCTCGGGCGCGTAAGTGGTCTCAGGGTTGGCAGCCGGCGTGGGCAGCACTTCGGGGCTCTTTGGCGCCGCCCAGGACGCCTCGTCTGCAAACATCGGCACCACATAAAGAACTAAACGACTTTTCTTTGTCACTTACAAAACTCTAGTAGGTACTCATTGTATTGCTTTTAAGTTGCAGTCGCCAGAACGTTATTTCCATACAAACTGTTGGATGGTGAGACTCAAAAACTAAAAAAAGATGAACTGATCGGTCTAAAATTGGTTGACATGGGTTTTGTAGTACTTATATTTCTCTTAACATTTAGTGTATGATATATTTCAATCGGTTCTCAAATAAAAATGTTATTGCTTTGCTATTTAACCCACACAAGGCGCAACTAACGTAGCGTTCGATTTTACTGGGATACTACCTATGGTAAAGCGAGCATCGTTACGGGCATCTACTTCTTTTCTTGAAGTGCCATATTCTACCAGAGGTAGGCTATCGTTAGGACTATTTTCACTCTCGTGGGTAGGTAATCGGTACTATATGGTTGAAGTTTAAAAGAGAGCAGTTGTATTTTACGTACACAGTACAGTACGTGTAACACTGCGGGAATGTGCTTTTTTTCTGAAGTCTGCTATAGTTAAGGCAATTCTCACTCTGGACACAAGTGCGCGAAATAGTGACTATGGTAGTTATCTTCTAGTTTGAGACGTATGCTACCTGGATTGACTCCGCCCGTGGTGGTGGTGGTGCCGCAGCGGCCGAAGGTGACGCTGGTGTTGGCGTAGGGCGCCAGCAGGTTGAGCACGCGCCCGTTGAGCGTGGCGTCGGCGATGCAGCCGCGGAGGACCGCCTTCGAGCCCAGCTTGCCGCCCACCACGTAGCCGGGCTGCACACCGCCCACGAACAACACACCGTCGAGGATGTGCAGCGGCGCAGGCGCCGTGTCCGTGCTGCCGATGTACGCACACACTCGGTTTAGACATTAACAAGGTAAAGGGAATCCAGGCTTTGAAATCCTTGAAGTTCAAGGATGGTTTTTACAACGAGAAAAAATCGCCGTAAACCTCCTAATTACATACAAACGTTTTCTAACTAAAACGTAGAGTCAATTTGAGCTTCATTGTCATTTTATGAAGTTCACTATTCTCTAACCTCGACTGTGAAATAGGTAGGAACCAAAAACTGTCAAATTACAAATCTTTTTGTAAGGACGAATTATGTCGGGTCCGCTAGTGTAAATAATAAATAAAATAAGGCAACGTAACGTACCTAAAGTAGTCAAAGTCGTCGACGACAAGCCGCAGCGCCTTCTCGTTGTGCGTGACGGTGACGACGTGCCACTGCGAGTCGTTGTACGTGCTGAGGCCTGTGTCCAGCTGCTCTCCCTGGCTCAGCAGCACCAACTTGCCTGTGCACGGGAGGACACACATTAATAAATGTATAAATATAAAAGCAGAAGAGGGTCGACAGGCGGAACATAGAAGATATTAAACGTGTTTGGAGATAATATGTACTTTAAAATCGTCGATAAAACACGTTTCAGCAGTTTTTTTTAATTTTTGTCTGTTTAGCTGTCTCTGTTTGTCTGTTTATTTAAACGCTCAACACAAGTGTTTGGATATAATATGTACTTTAAAATCGTCGATAAAACACGTTTCAGCAGTTTTTTTTAATTTTTGTCTGTTTAGCTGTCTCTGTTTGTCTGTTTATTTAAACGCTCAACACAAGTGTTTGGATATAATATGTACTTTAAAATCGTCGATAAAACACGTTTCAGCAGTTTTTTTTAATTTTTGTCTGTTTAGCTGTCTCTGTTTGTCTGTTTATTTAAACGCTCAACACGCAAAAACGGATCATCATGATTTTTTTGTATGTAGGTAGTTTGAGGTCTTGTGAATGTCGTAGGCTACTTCTTATCCTGAAATAATGCAAGCGAGGCCGCGAGCTTCCACTAGTAATAAAATATATCTGGACATATCATATAGCACCGTCTAGCCTGTACTAAGCAAATATTTGTAGCATGGGTGCATATCTGACCTAACCACATGGTACTAACCCTAGCCTGTAAGAATAATAACTATCAAACTTTCGATCTCTTTGTAAAGTAAAAGTAAAAGTAAAAAAGCCATTTATTCAGCTATTTTAAATTCATTTTACATTCTTGCACTCGGATATATAAATTTACACATTTTGGGTTTTTTTATAAGTACTAGATTTATTTGATGTTATTATTGTTTTAAATGTCGTGTTGTTGTGCGATTTCTCTTGTCCTTTTTAGTTATGGTGTCATAGCTGTCGCCTCGTTGGCGTAGGCCTCCCCCAGTTTCATCCATGTTTTGCGGTTCCTTGCTAACCTCGTCCATTCTATTCCATGTCTCTGGTAGAATATGTCTTCCCACCTTCTATGTGGTCGTCCTCTTTTCCGCTTGTCCGATCTTGGTATCCATTCCACTACCTTCCTTGTCCAACGGTCATGGTTCATCCTATATACATGGCCAGCCCAGTTCCATTTCAGATTTCTAATTGTTTTGATTATGTCTCTTAGTTTGGTTTTCTTCCTGATGCATTTGTTCGGGAGTTTGTCAGATAGTTTTATGCCTAGCATACTCCTCTCCATCTTTGTCTGGCATACCCTGAGCTTGTTTTCGTCTTCTTTTCTCAGAGCCCAAGTCTGGCATCCGTATATGAGGCTCGGTAGTATTGCAACTTCATACAGTCTTCTCTTTATGCTTAAATGTATTGTTTTGTTTTTCATAATTTCCTTGAAGCTCCAGTATTTTTTCCACGCAATTCCAATTCTTCTATTGATTTCTTTTTCGGTGAGGTCGTCAAAAGCTACGGATTGTCCTAAGTAGACATATTCGTCAACATATTCGATCGTTTCTTGTTCTACTGTAACTATTTCTTTCTCTGCATTCGTCATTATTTTGGTCTTGGAAGCATTCAGTGATAGTCCTACTTTATTGCTTTCCCTTGCTATATCTTGTAGCATATTTTGTAGAGTATTTGCAGTATCAGCAAAAACTGCAATGTCATCGGCGAATCTCAAATGACTAAGATACTCTCCATTTATATTAATTCCTGTGTTAGTCCAGTGTATATTTCTAAAAATCATCTCGAGTACAGCACAAAAAATTTTTGGGGATAGTGGATCTCCTTGTCTAACGCCTTTTTCAATTTGAAAGTCTTCACTATCTCTTTCCATTCTTATTTTCGATGAACTTTTCGAATATATGTTCTTCAGGATGAGTATGTATTCTTCTTCTACTCCCTGCTGCTTGAGAGCTTCCCAAATTGCATTATATTCCAGGGAATCGAACGCCTTTGTAAAATCAATGAATCCTATGTATATTGTCTTATTGTATTCTTTACACCTGTTGACTATCGTAGCTACAACCTGGATGTGATCTATGGTTGAGTAGTTTTTCCGGAATCCAGCCTGTTCCGGTGGTTGGTTTTCGTCTAGTGTGGTTGTTATGCGGTTTAATAATATTTTTGAAAATATTTTATAAATATTTGACATTAGGCTAATTGGCCTATAATTTTCTAGTTGACTTCGGTCTCCTTTTTTATGTAACAGTATAGTTGTAGATTTGCTCCACTCTTCCGGTGTGCTGCCCTTCCTTAGTACGTTGTCAAATATAGTCTTTAATGGTAAGAGTAGTGGGTCCATAAGTGATTTTAACAATTCATTAGTAATTTTATCATCTCCGGGAGCTTTGTCGTCTTTTTGTGTCCGTATTGCCTGAATGATTTCGCTGTCCAATATCTCAGGTAATGTCACTTCATTTGTCTTTTCTTCTAGATTATTAATGTCACAGGTGCAGGATGTCATATTGCATTCATTATTCGCTAGGTTAGATGTCAAAATACATGCATTATTTACTATATTAGATGTCCGGTTACATGTCAAATCTATGTAATTACTATCTATATCTTGGCGGTTTATATTATATTCTGAGACTGTTGGTGTAGTGCTCATTGTCAGATCATTTGGCCTGCCACTTGCATATAGTTCTTCGTAAAATCTTCTTGCTTCTTCGAGTATATTTGGTCTCTTGTTTATTGTTTTCTGAAACTTTGTTTTTACATTTGCTGTCCACTCTTTTTTCTTATTCAATTCTTTGAATGCCTTCTTCACTGCGCCATTGTTTTTTATGTGTCTTTCATATACTTCCTGTCTATATTGTTTTGAATCTCTGGTTATCTGTCTATTAATCTCTTTACTAAGTCTTGTGATTTCTTTCCGAACCTGTTTTGATTTAGGTGCTTTGTATAACGTTTTTCTCTCTTCTAATAAAGCCTCCGTCTCTTTGTTTTTTTTCTTTCTTTTTTGCGGCATTGGTACTGAAACATCTTGTATAAATGTTGATACTTCTTGTTGTAGGTTTTTGTATTGAGCGTGTATGTCTTCACCTTTATTCACAGCTGCGCGAAATTTCTGGTTCAAGCTTTCTTTTGCTATTTCTGTGAGTTCTGGTACTATACGTAGGCCCATCGTTGTTTTCTTAAAATTTCTTCTCTTCTTCTTGATATTTAGCTTACATCTGACCATCAAGTGATCTGTCGAAAAGTTTGGTCGTATCACGTCAAAGCCTTTTATTTGGTTGGGTTTGGTGGTGAGTATGTAATCAATTTCGTTAGAGTGTTTTTGATTTGGTGTCTTCCAGGTCCATTTTCTTGTTTTCTTTCGATTGTACATTGTATTAGTAATTTTTAAATTATTTTCCAAGGCAAATTGTACCAGTCTTTTCCCATGTAGACTTCTGTTACCTCTTGAAAATTTCCCGAAAACGATATCTTCCCCTCTTTGCATTTTTCCGACTTGGGCATTGAAGTCTCCCATTATAATTAGATGGCTTGTGCCCGAGGAAGCTATTGCTTGGTCCACCAGTTTATAAAATTCTTCCAATTCTTCATTTGTAGTCTTTTTCGTCTCAGTCGGTGCATAGACTTGTATTATGTTCAATGTGTTCGAGTTATCTAGCTGTACCTCTAGTAAGGCCACTCGATCAGAGTAGGTTTCAAATCTGATTATATTTTTTTTCATGACTTTCTTTATAAGGAAGCCTACTCCACGTTGGCTTTTGGTTGCATGACTGTGAAAAAGAATAAAATCTGGGTACTCTTCTATGATTTCTCTTTGTCTTCTTACTTCGCACATGCCTAGTATGTCCCATTTAATATTGTCCAAACCATTTATTAATTCTGTCAATCTAGCTTCTGTTAATAGTGTCCTAACATTTAAACTTGCTATATGAATTGTATTTTCTGCATTTCTGGGGGGTTGTTGGTCTTTCTCCTCCACGGTGACCAGCCGGCTTGGAGGAGGAGTTCCTTTTTTCAGTTTTTTGTCGTGTTATCATTCGGTTTGCTTGTTCCGGGGTTATGTATATTAATTGCTTTCGTTTGTTGTGTTCTTGCGGTATTGAAAAAAGACGTCATGCCTTGAGACCTTATTTTCTTTGTTTTTTGTTCTAAATTCCCTTCTTTCTTTTTATTTTTGTTAAAATCTTCAGGAGTTTTAGACAGCTGTCTTTTATTGCCTTGATTTGCGCTCGAACTGGCCTTTTGACTAGGAGATTCGTTTTTGTTCAGCGTAACTATTTTGTCGTAATTTAATACAGCTTTTATTCCTTGTTCCCTGAGCTTGTTTACTTCCACTTGCAGTTCTTTCCTTTTCTGTAAAATTTTGGGTGGGTAATCTTCTTTAATGTACCACTGCACTTGGTTGTCTTTTGGTCTCATTTTCAGAATGTCCACTTTTTTTCCAAATGTTGTCAGTGTAAGTCTAATGGGACGTGGTTTGGTATTCTTTTTGCCTATTCTTCCCACAAACTCTATGTCCCTATGCTCAAAATCTATATCTAGGTTTAGGTTCATTATTTGCACTATGATTTCTGCTAACTCCTTGTATCCACGTTCTTCTTCAGCAATACCAAATATTATAAGGTTTCTTTGTCTAAGAATTTTGTCAAAATGGTCTAATCTCCCCTCATGTTCCTCTTGTGTAGCTTGAATCATACTAATATTTGCTTCAATTTTGTCGAATCTCTCGTCAATTTTCTTGCTTAATTTTTGTGTGATATTGTCTTCCGATTGTTTTTGGATATGTTCGTTGTCTTCTTTTATGTGTTTTCGAAGCGCATCCAACATCTCCATCATATTACTTTGGTCCGACATGTTGATATATCTATACTTATTTATTTCGTGGTTTTTAAATTAAATGTTGAAAAGAGGTATAAAAATTTGGCTTTTTTTTATTATTATTATTGTAATTGGTCCAAAAATGTCAAAATTTAATAAATAAGTATGTCCTGAGATATTCAATTCAAAGTCAATAAAAAATTTAATAGCAAAAAGATTATGCTGTCGGTGATTCGAATCTACGTCGTCTTGAACGGTAGTCGAGCCTCACACCGCTGTGCTATCGAGACACTTGTCGTGGAGACCGAAATTGGTAGTCAGTTGTGGTTGGGTTCTGATTTCTTGTATATTGAGTGAGAACGTATAGGTAATTATGTCACACGTTCAAACTGAAGCTATCTCCTTTTGTCCGTTAACCGTTGAGTGAATGAAACTTATGAAATCACGATGACGCATTTATTGTTTAAGCTATTTTTGGGTTTATTTCACTTGTTTTATTGCGTTGGGTGTCTTTTATTATCCTAATCTCGATCTCTTTGTAGTCCCACATAAATAT
This sequence comes from Macaria notata, assembly GCA_927399415.1. Taxonomy (NCBI): domain Eukaryota; kingdom Metazoa; phylum Arthropoda; class Insecta; order Lepidoptera; family Geometridae; genus Macaria; species Macaria notata. Next base: position 23,142,765 of record OV656724.1, read on the forward strand.
ATTTTAATTTGCTGCAGCCTAGGGTGGAACACGTGTTTATCTGCATTTTTTTACATATACTACATACAACATACCTTTAACAAGTCTCCCCAGTTGGCCGCAGCACCTGGAGGAGATGCGCCGCAGGCTGGGCCGAGCGCCCGCCGCGCGCCCCCTAGGAGCCGGGGTCCGACTGTTGCCCAAGACCGAGGAGGAGCACCGCGCCATCACCAGCTACCTGACGGAGCTGGAGAGAACTGTACCGGGACTTTCCTGGTACAGTTACACCATAAGGAGCGACAGGCCGCTCAAGGTGGCGCTGAAAGGTTTCCCGACTGCCACCGATACCAAGTAGGTACGTATTGCAAGCGCTGCAAGAGCGCAGTTTTTCTGCGTTCTATGCGCGCAACTTACCACTGCGCCCGGGGAGAGTCGGCTCAGTGATGTTCGTGGAACTGAGCCAGATGCCCCGGGGACTCCAAGCCCGATTTTATGCAACAACGAAACTTCTCAACATGCAGCATGTGTCCATTGAGGCATGGCGCAGCCCCACGTCAGCCCCACAATGTCACCGCTGCCAGGCGTTTGGCCACGCCAGCGCCCAATGTCACCGCCCCCAGCACTGTGTGAAGTGCGGGGGCCCTCACCACGGGCGAGAGTGCTCGCCCGACTCGCCGAAAAAGTGCGCCAACTGCGCGGGGCCGCACGCGGCTAACAGCCGCATCTGCCCGTGGTTCCGGCGCGAGGCGCGCAAGCGAGCCATCCCTATCCCGGGGGACTGGCGCTCGCCCGCGCAGCCCGCGCCCGCTCCGCAGCAGACACCGCCCCAGCAGCAGTGGCGAATAATCCAGCCCAAGTTAGTACTTCAACGTGCAACACCGAGATTAAGACTCGAGCTGCCTCACCCGGTGCCGGCTAGCCGGCCCGATACAGGCGGCGAGTCCACACCCTCATCACCAGTCATTGTCAGTCAGACAATTGTCTTGTCATATAACAAAAAAATAGTTTGTGAGTTTAGGACTGGTACACATATCGTTTATTTTTGTTGCAAAAGGTTTGCTACTAATATTTTGTAATAAAAATACGTTTATATTATGAGATATTTTAATTTAATATTAATTATCACATAAACATTATAAAATAAAAGTAAATCTTCCTATTTAGTGAGGGTCGTGACTATCCCACAGAACTAAAAACTAAACTTAAACAGTTACAAGATTTCCTCATATTTCTTTTCAGTTTTTATTTCTTTTTAGAATAGCACATTTTAAATTCTCTTTCATATTTTTATTTTGTGCTCTTCTTCCGCCATTTCAGCCCGTCGCAAATGCTCTTTCTCCTTAATCATCTGAGGCTGCTGCATCATCGACGATACATAATCATTGTCCTGCAAATATGAAATATATTATATGTATAGATATAAATACAATAAATTAAGTTAGTTTTCATCCTATTTTGATTTTGGAGAAAAACTGTGAATGTAGGAAGGATAGGATATATAAGGATATATGCAAAACAGTTGCTGAAACAATATCAAATATTAGATTTACTTATCTGCAAAATATCTCACTGTAGGTACAAAATTACTTTGCTTATGTACTTACTTATCTCACTGTAGGTACAAAATTACTTTGCTTATGTACTTACTTATCTCACTGTAGGTACAAAATTACTTTGCTTATGTACTTACTTATCTCACTGTAGGTACAAAATTACTTTGCTTATGTACTTACTTATCTCACTGTAGGTACAAAATTACTTTGCTTATGTACTTACTTATCTCACTGTAGGTACAAAATTACTTTGCTTATGTACTTACTTATCTCACTGTAGGTACAAAATTACTTTGCTTATGTACTTACTTATCTCACTGTAGGTACAAAATTACTTTGCTTATGTACTTACTTATCTCACTGTAGGTACAAAATTACTTTGCTTATGTACTTACTTATCTCACTGTAGGTACAAAATTACTTTGCTTATGTACTTACTTATCTCACTGTAGGTACAAAATTACTTTGCTTATGTACTTACTTATCTCACTGTAGGTACAAAATTACTTTGCTTATGTACTTACTTATCTCACTGTAGGTACAAAATTACTTTGCTTATGTACTTACTTATCTCACTGTAGGTACAAAATTACTTTGCTTATGTACTTACTTATCTCACTGTAGGTACAAAATTACTTTGCTTATGTACTTACTTATCTCACTGTAGGTACAAAATTACTTTGCTTATGTACTTACTTATCTCACTGTAGGTACAAAATTACTTTGCTTATGTACTTACTTATCTCACTGTAGGTACAAAATTACTTTGCTTATGTACTTACTTATCTCACACTAGGTACAAAATTACTTTGCTTATGTACTTACTTTTTCATCTTCATCCCAATTAATTGAACGGTTACGTTTTTCCTTGCTCATCTTATTTATTTTTAATACTTTAAGAAAATATAGGTACAGCACAAGAAATATTAAAATTAAAATTTGTTCGTTTTATTTTTAACGAATGAACGGAAATGAATAGGTAAAATATTTTAGTGTTCGAACGTACTCGTTCGTTAAAAATATTATAGCAGATAAAATATCATGCTATTTTTAACGAGCGTTTGAATATAATTCGTTGAGTGAATATAGCCGTTAGGAACACCTTTATAAATAGGTATACAAATATAGTATAATATATAGTTAAGTAACTATTCATTGTGTTGACAAAAATAGCTTGATTACAAAAATAGCTTGATTAAAAATATTTGTCAATCTAGAATTCACAATATAAAATATATCGATACTTACAACAGGTACAAACTACCTCACCACTATTTTCTTTTGTCCGCTCGCGATGAATAGGCCGCGTCATACCTACGCTGCGCTCGGGCCGAGCGCGGCGGTCGTGCGCGCCGTACTCGCCCGTATTACCGCGGGTATCGGGTGTGAACGGCGTGCGCGACCAAACGCTCTCGGTTTGAATGTGCCTGGGTGTGAGCCACTTTATGCTACCTACGTTCTTGTTGTTTACTGGACGATCGGAGTTAAAATTGTCATCTACCCCCGAATTGGCTTGCCACTGTATTTGTTACGATAACCATGCTGTTAAATGTAATGCAATCTAAAATAGGCTTACATACACCTAAATTATTAAGTTACTTTCATATATCAATAGTGTCTAATAGTATAAATACGAAAATTTAATTTACATTTATATAAATTCTTTTATGAGTATACCTACTTAAAGAATACACCATATGATTGCAATGTACTACTAGGATTTTATAATATACACTTGTAATTGTACATTAGAATAAGAATTTATGCAAATAAAGATAATTTGAAAAAAAATTTGTTGATATGAAAAAAACCTATACTATTTCCATACCAAATCATGATGATCCGTCGCTCCGCTGTTCGTCGCTCGTAGCAGAGCAGCAGTAGTGGTGGTGTGTGCGCGATCTTAAAAGGAAACTTTATCTTTGTTTGTTCATTCAGAGTACAACGGAACGCGTATGCAGTTATTATTATGAAATGTTTGTGTTAGCCCTGAAAAGGGCTGTTTGTTTGCGAGGTGCCGGCGGCGGGTGCTTGCGCACGCTGCTATGCTATAGCGGGCGAGCGGACCGACCGACACGCAAGCGGGCGAGCTGGCGAGTGCGCGCGCTCTTACTTCTTGGAAGCGGCGGCCCTCTTGGAGGCGGGCGCCTTCTTGGTCGGCGTGGCGGCGGCTCTCTTGGGCTTGGGCGCTTTCGGCTTATTCGTGGGCGGCTTGGTGGTCTTCTTCGCCTTCGGTGCGGCGGCGGCGGCGGCGGCCTTCTTGGACGCGCCACCGCTGCTTGCCAACGACGACGACTTCTTGGCCGCTGCTGTGGGCTTCTTCTTGGCGAATCATATTGTGGCCCTGAGAAGGGCCTTTGTATTTGTATTATAAAGTGTCTGTCTGCCGTATATGCGTTTGTTGTGGTTGGGTTGTACACAACCTACGCCTTCTTCTCGGTCTTCTTGGGCAAGAGGACGGCCTGGATGTTCGGCAGCACGCCGCCCTGGGCGATGGTGACGCCGGAGAGAAGCTTGTTCAGCTCCTCGTCGTTCCTGATCGCCAGCTGCAGGTGACGCGGTATGATCCTGGTCTTCTTATTTTCCCTCGCCGCGTTGCCGGCGAGCTCGAGCACCTCGGCGGCGAGGTACTCCATCACGGCGGCCAGGTAGACGGGCGCGCCGGCGCCGACGCGCTCCGCGTAGTTACCGTTGCGCAGAAGACGATGGATGCGACCCACTGGGAACTGGAGTCCGGCGCGATTGGAGCGAGACTTCGCCTTTCCCTTCACTTTGCCACCCTTGCCGCGTCCGGACATTGTAAATTCTCGGGTCTCCTCGTAGATGAGACCGCTGATGCGCTCCACGCCGCCCCTGCGCGCGAGTCGACGGATGTCCGGCATGGTGATGCCCTGGATGTTGTCGCGAAGCACTTTCCTGTGACGCTTGGCGCCACCTTTCCCCAGACCCTTTCCACCCTTGCCGCGACCGGTCATGTCGGCACGAAAACGACAAAACTGTTTGACTTTACACGAGCGAAGAGAATACGACGTGCGTGCTAGCTAGCACTTACGGGGTCAGACTGCGTCGCGCACAGTTTTCGCGCCTACATTTATACCAAGGCAAACCCACCGACTGCTGAGAGCTACTGGCTGGCGAGGGGGGAGCACCTCCTCGCCCCTTATTATTGTGTTTTTCTTTATAATATTACAATATTAAGTATGTACATAGGTATAATATTATAATAACGGATAGCTATAATATCTTTAAAAAAAAAACTCTAATTTTTCGTCATGTAAATAAAGTAAGTAGGTTGATTTTTTTATTTATTTATTATTCATTAGATTCTAACCTATCCGAGTGTGATGTTTTCTGTTATGAACAGTATAATACTATTATGTATGTCTCTACATTTATTTACCATTGCTTATTATTATGTCTTGCCAACATCATAAGAGTTAGGCACTCGACTAAAGTGTTACTAACAAATATATCGGCTTGTCGTAATCATTTTTTTTTAATGCGTGCCTACGTAAATCTTAAGATTTTAGTTTTTCTCTGAAATTGCGGGTAATTCTGCACAAACTGCGAAGCAACTCGAGTCGACTCCCGCGCCCGCGACAGCGCTGCAGCGCCCCGTCCGGCAAGTACGACTAAACGCTAAAGCGAAGAACGTGAGTAATAGCAATACGACTGCAAAAAAAATCCAGCGATGCAGCGGCTGCGCGATCCAGCGACTCCACAACAAGTAAACCAGCAAATAAATCGCTCTCTAAAAGCGCGTCATTAGCAAGTTCCGAATTGACAAAGCAGGCTACAGAATTTGTAGACAATACTACATCCGATAACGCTGATGGTAATGAATGGCAGCGCGTAACTCCCAGACGTCCGATGAAAAAGCATTCCCCTGTTATCATAGGAACGGGCCGCGCGCACGAGAAACTACAAGCTATCGAAAAAATTCAATTTATTCAAGCTTGGTCGTTTAAGCTCGATACTACTGCACAGCAGGTTCAAGACTATTTGAACGAATTCACAGCACCTTGCGACAATTATATTGTTGAGAAACGCAATATAAAAACCGATAAGCATGCTGCATTTGTTATTGGCTTTCCTGAAAGTTTGTATGAGAAAGTAAATATGCCTACTGCCTGGCCCCCGGGCGTGAAGATTGGACAATGGTTTCGGAGAAGCACTGGCGGGACGCGAGACGCGCGCGCCGCCGGCGACAAGCCACCCGGCGCCAGCGTGCGCCCGGCCGGCCGCCACGGCGCGTAACGCAAGTGAGCGCGCATCGATATCGTCCTCATACTAATGAGGACACATAATACTAATTATGTCACCAAAACATTCGTTCATTAGCGAAAAAAACACAACGTATCGAAGTAGCCCTTCAAGATGTACTTAATTGTGATATTCTAGCGATGACGGAACACTGGTTATCGACGACTGAACTACAATGCGTCTCAATTGACGGATTCAAACTTGCCTCCAGTAGTTGTAGGAATGCGGCAACTGAACACGGCGGTTCATGTATTTATACTAAGGACAAAGTTAAATGTATAGAAAATTCTGACATTACACGATTATCTCGTATGAGAGTATGCGAAGTTTCAGCTGTAGATTTATTAGATTATAATTTAACAATAATATGTATTTACCGTACTGGTAAAGCCAGTATCAAGGACTTCCTTGATGGATTAGAACCAGTGCTGGATAGGATAAGTCAATTAAATCTTAACTGCGTTACTGTGGGCGACTTTAATGTTGACTATTTAGATACGGATGAATCAGATTTCAGAAAATTACATGAATTGGTATCGACTCATGACATGGTGAATTTGGTAGATTTTTATTCGTACTCGATTCTATTTGATTCTTATAAAAACTTTATTTTGGTCAAAGATAGTTTACAGTTAAGTTTATTATGTGTTTAATTTATTATTAAATAATTTTATATTCTCATTGAGTGGGAGTTGTAGTTTATGTTCGTTTAAGTCTGATAATAGGTACTTTAGATTATGAATCTCATCAGTTATCCAATTTGCTTCAGGATTTCTAATAGGCATTTGTTTCAGAGAGAAAAATAACAGAAATGTTAGTTAAACTCTCTGCTAGGCTGTTTGTATTTTTCAGAGTTTGTAGTTTTAAGTTCAAATTTACATTGCTCAGCGCGGATACAAAATCAGCCATACGGGAGCGATTTATAAATCGCTCCCGTATGGCACGGCGCTTAATATGTTTTGGTGTTTTAAAATTAGGATTTAAACCTAAGATAGAAGCGCGCTGCCCAAGATGGTCACTCACTACAGAAACAGTCGTACTTGCACTTACACACTCCGGCTTAGTGTTTGCATATTATGTGGTCTAATGTTGGCGCCTTCGTGGTGCACACTCTGCTCGGTGTCGATGTGTTGTGTAAATCCATGACATTTAATAATATCGTCAAGTTTACGTCGAGATAGTGAATCCACGCTATAGTCAATATTTATATCGCCTACAATTATCGCATCGAGCTTGTCGTTGTTTATTGTCGACAACAAAGCATCGAAGAGTTCGAAGCAGTCATCTACATCAGTTAAGTTATAATGGTATATCTACGAGTAAACTATAGTCATTAATTAAACAAGCACACACATCAAACACCTGCTCCCTGGATAAGTCGCTATAGTCGCTCATAGGTAATACAGCTTCCTCCATGTTTAATAGTCGGCCTACTATAGCAATAGCAATAGAAGGAAGACAATTCTTAGTTATCAAAATAAATGTAATGCAATCACGGCGATTCGGTTCTCTTTATCACCCCGCTCCATTTTAATATCGCCAAATATTGTACAATTTATTGGCGCCAAAAAGAGAAGACACAATAAACAATCGTATAAAAATTACAGATTCCAAATTAAAATGTAATATTTTTTCATTTCTTAATAGTAACAGTATTTATGGCAGACTAAGTATACATCAGCAGGACGACTGAGTTTGAGTTTGAGTTTTGAAATTATTTATTAATTCCATAAACTTATAAAACATTTGATATAATAGTGTAAATAATAATCCTATCATACAAAATGTATGCGTAGATGGCAGGACTTGCAGTACGAAATATTGTGTTTTTAGCACTGTGACGTGTAAGTGTAGTAGTGCCGTTATGTATCTTCTAACTCGCACCTATATCTATATGTTACGGTAAATGTGGATAATCGGGAATTATGCATAACTCCCAACGCACACGGTAAATGTAGTGAATTATCCATATTTACCGGTAATTATATATAATTACCATACCCCTTTGGTAAATGTAGAAAATAATGAAATCAAACTTCAGAATCAATATATTATTAGAATAAATACATGTACAAATAAAATAAATAAATCGCACGAGTAGAGGATCAAGAGCTCAAACCTTCTGTTTGGTGTTTGGTTGGCAAAACATAAAATAAAAAGAGTAGAGTGGAGTGGAGTGGAGTAGAGTGGAGTAGAGTAGAGTAGAGTAAAGAAGAAACCAGTTTGCTTTCGCCTTGAAGACCGACAAATTATAATTCAGTGCGGTGCCTCCTTGCCTGTTTTGTTTTTTGCCATGTTTGATTTCATTATTTACTACATTTACCAAAGGGGTATGGTTATTATGTATAATTACCGGTAAATGTGATTAATTCGAATGTTTTTCTCACTTTTACCAAGATCACTGGTAATTATGCATAATTCCCGCATTATCCACATTCGCCGCAACACATATATGGCCCTCTGTCTGAATGTTTGTATGTTCTTCACTCGAGCGCTACATTCCCAACATACGAGATTTCTTGTCAAATATGACAGCATATTCTCTTCCTGGAACAATAAAATAAATCATATCATGTCATAGTTTCCCAAGCATAAAATATAGTCATTTTCTTCTCACCGAATGAGTGTGGTCAACTCTGGTGTTGAGAGACCCTAAAGGCCAATCTACTGCCAAACAGCAACCTACAATACATAATACTAAGATCTTAATACATAAGGTTTCTTCTGGGTAAATTAAAGTTAGCTTTCTCTTATTCTTTTATATTTATCTTTTTTTGAAATTTCTTTTAGGTTTCTTTGTCTTCTGGCAATTATGTGAGTCTTATTTCAGGAATTTGAATATATTTGCTCCACCCTGATAAACCTTGTTATCTCTCTAGCATAGTTAGTGTAAAGAGTTTTGCCAATTTTATATCATATCCAATATGTACTTATAAAATGTTTATTAAGACAAATTTTAAAAATAAAATGTACATACATATATATTTCTTTTTAACTCGAAGCTTCTTCTTTTTACATAAGTGTGTAGGTACTAACTGTAAAAATACTGTAATATTTTTTCGGCACATAATGTAACCTACCTACTACAAAAAACCAAAACAAAATGTTGTTTTTTACTTTAGAAATACTAACTTAGCAGATAAACAGTTTATTTGTAAACAAAAGATTAAACATCAATTACTTAGAAATATCACAATTGCACATAACTTATATTAGACGCAATATATAATTACATAGGTATATATTTAAGTTAGAACTATTATTTTACCATTAATATTTAGGTGGCTTTTTTATTTGTGTTAAAGAACTTGTCTATGGAATAGTAAGTTTTTAGTATATTTGCTTAAAATTATAAAGAAATGTTGTTCCTCTTACCAACATTAAATAATAATAATAAAATAATAAAAATGTTTATTGGACACACAAATTCTTATAATATTTACACTTATTTATAATCTTATTTAAAGTAGGACATTTTAGAATACAAAAAGTATGTCGAGCAGCTGCTACGCTGAGAGAAAGTAGTCTCTCGTGTTGTAGCAGCTGATTCCTTCAAGGAAACAGATTTTTAGGAGGTTGGAAAACTCATCTAACGGAAACAAAGCTAAACAAAATTTAAATTGAAATGAAATGAAAAATATTTATTTGCTCGAATATTGTCATACATTGATGTTAAAATTATAATATTGAATCAAATATTCTGCCGATAGGCGTACAAATATTATGGTTAGTGTAATAGTTATTAGGTATACAATTATTTTTTTTCTTCTAAAAAGTCAATTAATTTATTTACATTTGTCAAGCAAGTAATCAAACAACTTTCTCTTAAAGCTACTCCACTTCAATTCCTTAATTTCATTGGGTAATTTATTGTAAATAGTAATAGCTATGCAGTTTGCATTCTGGCTGGTTACTTTCAACCGTCGTATTGGATTAGTTAACACGTTTTGTCGACGCCTGCCTCTGTCCCGGCCAGTAACGTCACTATTTGCCTGAAACAGGTTACTGTGTTGGCGCACAAACATACATATTTCATATATATAAAGACATGGCAATGGGAGAACCCTATATTTTTTAAAAAGAGGCGTGCAGGGGGCTAGGTAGTGTGCACCACTTAATGCTCGCATGCATTTTTTTTGGACCCTAAAACCTTTTTCACAGTCTACAGAGTTACCCCAGATTATCAAACCACACCGCAACTGGGAGGATACATCTCCGTAGTATGCATCAAGGGTCGCTTGTAAAGTTGCTACACGGCGTAGACGACCTAATACATACACATATTTCTGTAATTTAGAGCAGACTTTTTCTATATGTGCTTTCCAATTACAATATTTGTCAATGATAACACCCAAAAATGTTGTTGACTCAACTTGCTCCAGGGGTGTACCTTGATATGATATATTTAACGAGACAGGTTTCTTATTTGTAGTAAGAAATTGAACAGCTTTAATTTTGCCTAGATTTATGCATAAATCATTGTGTTGAAGCCATGTTATGCATATGCCATCGGACCGCTCGCGGGCCGGCGCCGTGCGCTTGCGCAACCTCGTGCTCTGTAACATAAATCAAATACTAATAAATATCCCGGTACATAAAATAAAGGATCTGCAAAAACTCCATGCTGCCGAGTGGTACAAGATGGAGCAGAACCGTTCAGAGTGGCATCTCTCTGTGTTTTTGCGTTGTACGCTCTAATGTATTGGAATTGCTGGTCTACTTGAGTATACTTAGTCTATGCTATTACGAAGATTTTGTAAGATAATTTCAAGAGAAATAATTCTTTCATACACATTTTTTGATATCTTAAACCGTTTTCGCTACGCACGCAACGGAAGCCCTCATGCCTTGATCACACGGACCGAGTAAACGGGCGAGACAGTAAAATGATTCTCGGCCGAGACAGTGTAGTAAGCGAGTAGCTGTTCACACACGTTTTGAAATAAGTATGCACAGTCAGTGCAGTTAGTTCTATTGAGACTATAATTTGGACGTATGGATCGTAAAAAGATAATTACAAAATTACTCATTCCACTATTAGTAGAAGAATTACATGAATCTTATATCATCTTATATTCAGGGGATTTAAAATTCCACAAACACTCATGTAGTTCATATAACTGTATAAATTTAAATACATATTTTAATTTTCAATTTAATTGTTGTTTCGACGTCCCATTTCATATTATAATAATAAAAGCCGACATTTTAACTGTTTTAAACAACTGCAATTAAAAAAATAGCAAATGCGGAGACAAAAAAAATCATGAGGCCGAGTGTCGAGTGGCGAGTGCGCACGTTCAAACCTGCCGAGTGAGTGCGCGAGACAGCGCGGGGAAGCGGGAGGGTGGGCACTCGGCCTAGTAAATAGAACGGGGGCCGAGCTACTGTCTCGCCAATTTGTTCGGCCGAGTGATCGGCCGTGATGTTCATACACACCGAGTACTCGGCCGAGAGCACTGTCTCGCCCGTTTACTCGGTCCGTGTGATCAAGGCATCAGAGATGAATATTTTTTCCCGTTTTTTCTACTGTTTCTTCGCTCCTAGTAGTTGCAGCGTGATGATATATAGCCTAAAGCCTTCCTCGATAAATGGTATCTTCAACACAAAAAGATTTTTTAAAATCGGACCAGTAGTCCCTGAGATTAGCGCGTTCAAACAAACAAACGAACAAACAAACTCTTCAGTTTTATAATATTAGTATAGAAGTATAGATTGTAGTAGTTAGAAGTAGTATGTTTAGATGGTATCCCTTGTTTTTCTGTATTGTGAATGTAAATAAATAAATTTAATAATTTACAATAAAAGAAAAAAAATATGACTATATTTTTCTTCGTCTATGTTGGTTTGCTCAACCTATTGGCGAGATTAGTTCATATTACGTGATTTTACTGCATAAAAATGATTCGCCATCTACCTGGAATGGTGTGTGCTTCCCCAATGAAAATCTAAGGCTATACTGCAACACAGGGAATCCTACAGTAGTAGTCAGGACATACAATGTAACCCTTTCTAAGCATCTTAACATTAAATTGTAAAAATATATTTGAAATGCAATATCAACAGTGCAATATGACATAGTATTACTAATTTTAAGATACTCTGTACAAGAGAAAAACGGTTGACCCTCGTCTTAAAAACGCTGTGTAATTTAAAACTCGCTATAGATCGTGGGCAAAAGAGAGCCAAAAAGGAGAAAAGGGAGAAATACTGAGCTTACGCAAACAGTCCGGGTACTTGTAGAAGCCAGGCGAGCACTGGTTGCACTGCTTGCCGCCGAAGTTAGCGAGGCAGTTGCACTTCCCGTCGGTGGAGCAGCTCGTAGAGGTGGAGCCGGTGGGGTCGCAGGCGCACGGCGTGCACACGCGCTCGCGCCCGCGCACCTCCATGTAGTAGCTGTGGAAGTAACAATAATAAACACATTTTAATAATTTTGAATGATGAATGAATGATTTATTGGTCTGTGTTCTGTATTTATTTTAATCCCACCGAAAACATTCTGTAAAAAACTAGGCAAGTCTCGATGGAGCTGCTTGATTATCTCTAAAAAGTAATTAAATCTAGACAAAGTCGTGCCAAGTCTAAGGTTCTTTACTGTGATTTCTTTATTATTAACCATTTGTTGCCATACTAAGCTTATGCTTGTAGCAAGCATAAGCTCAGTATGGCTTAGATGGCGCTGTGTGATATGTCCTAAAATATTTATTTATATACGAACCCTGACAGACACTGGTCGCATCTTTGTCCTCCAAATCCTGTTTTGCAGATACACTGGCCGGTGACGTCATCGCAGATGCTGGGTTCCGTACCGCTCACGTCGCAGTTGCAATCTGAAAGCCAAGAACATTATGAGCACAAAAAATTAAAAACATTATAATACTTGAAAAAAAAACTTATTAAAAAGTACACTACAATACGTTAGATCATCATCAAATTCAAATTCAAAAAATTCAAATATGTTTATTGGATTCAGAAAACTTACAGCTAGGTACTATTTATAAATACATATAAAAAAAAACATATTACTATCAAGCGCGCGATGGTTTATTGCTACACAAAACAAAATCTGATTATCCCATAGCTATGTCCTGTATTACTCAAACCATTATTTATTATGAGGGCATATTATGTCCTCCGTGGAAGGACCTGGGCGCCCCACGATGTATCTTTCCAAGAGAACTTTACTAAAGAATTGATTCTATGGGGGAGTTACTCCAATCATGTGGAAATACGACTCAAAGAGAGAGATGACGTAAGTGATAGATGGTGTTGCATCCATATTTGATATAAAATACTCACGTTTTCAATTAGTATAGATAGGCCTCTCTTCTTGTACGCCACTCGTTCCGGTCCTGTGCAGATTGAATCCAGGTGCTCCCTGCGGTTATTCTAATGTCGTCAACCCACAGTTGGTAGGCGATCTCTATTTCTATGGCCAGTCATGGATCTCCAGTCCTATAATGTTTTGGTCCACCTGCCTCGCAACCATACTTTGATATAAAATACTCACGTTTTCAATTAGTATAGATAGGCCTCTCTTCTTGTACGCCACTCGTTCCGGTCCTGTGCAGATTGAATCCAGGTGCTCCCTGCGGTTATTCTAATGTCGTCAACCCACAGTTGGTAGGCGATCTCTATTTCTATGGCCAGTCATGGATCTCCAGTCCTATAATGTTTTGGTCCACCTGCCTCGCAACCATACTTTGATATAAAATACTCACGTTTTCAATTAGTATAGATAGGCCTCTCTTCTTGTACGCCACTCGTTCCGGTCCTGTGCAGATTGAATCCAGGTGCTCCCTGCGGTTATTCTAATGTCGTCAACCCACAGTTGGTAGGCGATCTCTATTTCTATGGCCAGTCATGGATCTCCAGTCCTATAATGTTTTGGTCCACCTGCCTCGCAACCATACTTTGATATAAAATACTCACGTTTTCAATTAGTATAGATAGGCCTCTCTTCTTGTACGCCACTCGTTCCGGTCCTGTGCAGATTGAATCCAGGTGCTCCCTGCGGTTATTCTAATGTCGTCAACCCACAGTTGGTAGGCGATCTCTATTTCTATGGCCAGTCATGGATCTCCAGTCCTATAATGTTTTGGTCCACCTGCCTCGCAACCATACTTTGATATAAAATACTCACGTTTTCAATTAGTATAGATAGGCCTCTCTTCTTGTACGCCACTCGTTCCGGTCCTGTGCAGATTGAATCCAGGTGCTCCCTGCGGTTATTCTAATGTCGTCAACCCACAGTTGGTAGGCGATCTCTATTTCTATGGCCAGTCATGGATCTCCAGTCCTATAATGTTTTGGTCCACCTGCCTCGCAACCATACTATGTGGACTATACATGTATTAAATATGTTACTCACGTTTACAAGTGGGGTAGTTGTAGTACCCCGCCTCGCACTGGTTGCACGTCCGCCCGCTGTACTTGCTCTTGCACGTGCAGTTGCCGGACACCTTGTCGCACACATGCGACACCGAGCCGACCGAGTTGCACTCGCAATCTGCAAAGATATAGTTCTTTTTTAAAAGTAATTGCAGGAAAACTTCTACAAGCGCTTGGTTGACGCGACACGTGAAAAATATGCTGGCCTTTTTCTGGCTCAACGTATCAGCATTGCCATCCGGCGTGGTAATGCGACCATTATACTGGGCACGTTGCCCTCTGGTAGTGGGCTGGAGCACTTAGACTATATTTTCTAAGTGCCCCCTTGTTTTTATGTTGTAGGTAGAAGTAGTATGTTTAGTTTTTCGTCTCTTGTTTTTATTCATTATTATTGTAAATAAAGATTCTTTTCTGGATTATATGGGTACCTATCTGTGAAAAATCCGCAGGATACTTCTATACTAGCTTTTGCCCGCAGATTTGCACTATACATTTAAACCTTTCTCGTGAATGTATGTGCTATCCATTAAAAAAAACTGCATCACAATCCGTTGTGTAGTTTTAAATATAATAACTGGCTAGCAGTTGAAATTATGAATATTGTCATTGTATTTGTTACTAATAGCAATATTTAGTAATTGTGATGCCTACAAGTTAACATAATACAAATTTGTGAATTTGATCATATGGTTTTAAATGTTTACTTTGACATTACTAATGACATAGTGTATCGTGTTGTTTTGTATGGATGTTTGAGCACCACAATATCCAAGGACATGTGTCTTCCGTGGAAGGACCTAGGCGCCCACCACGATGTATCTGCCCAAGAGAACTTTTATTGCCCAAAAAAACAATTAATTCTGCAGTCACGACCCTCAGTTATGAGGAAATACGACTCAAGAGAGATGGAGTATGGATATGAAAGTTTCAACTCTGGAGTTGAGAGTTGACATGGCTTAACGACTTTACAATTTAGTTAATACCATTTATTTTAACCATACGTGGGTTCCAAAACACAAACAAGAAAGAATGTTTGACAAGATTTCCAAATTAATTTCATGCTGACACCCACGGAGAGGGAAACAAATACATCAAAAGGAATAACTTCGCCGCTCATTAAGGAAAATACATGTTATGAGAAAAGCTGAAAAACAAGGAAAATTTTACTTATTGTTTACTTCTTTTTGTTTTACATTTGAGTTTAGAATGTTGAATATATACTTTTTGGTATGTAAACGGATTTACAATGCTTTTTGAATGTGTAATTAAAGTTTGTATCTAAAATTATTTATCTTTACAGAACCACGGGTCTTACGCCCGGTATATTTAAGGCATCAGCGGGACCGTAGGCAACACTGGGTGGCCTTATGCAATACAATACTTAAAATTTGTTAAAAAAAATACTGAGTGTGGATGTAAGGGAATATGTATAACTATTTCAAACGTGGTATTAATTTAGACTATTGTGTTGAGTAGCTCATTGTCTTCTAACATATATAGCATTCAAGATAATTTTCCGTCTTATTACAAATCGCTGTTTAAATATTAGTCCAGGACTTGGAAAATAAAAAAATGTGTTCGTGTTGTTTAAACATCACATACAAGCAATTAAAATGTCAACAAAAATTGGAACTTTGATTTAACATTGATACATTTTGACAGTTTTGATAATTATGACAGTAGACAGACAATTTTCGAACAACTAAAATGGACTTGGTCTAGACTTATATTTAAACTACGTTTTGTATTAAGGCCCAAATGATTGGCAATAAAATGGAAAAAGGTTCTAAAAAATGTTGACTAAGAATAACTTTCAGAAGACTTGATAACCTCCTTTTTGGAAGTCGGTTAATAAGTAGTACTAAGACCTAATTGGACTATATACGTGTAGTAGCGTCGTATGCGTTGGAAAATATTCAATTGGATTGATAAAAAAAATAAGATATTTAATCAGGCATTACTTTGCGGAAATCCATTGTAAATGAAAGCCTTAACCGGCTTCAAACAACAAACAGTAGTTTTTAGGTGTGATTTAGTTTTTTCTTTTAGTTTTTGTGTGTGTTTTTTTTTCATCATTGTTTGTTGTTGGAAGCCGGTTAAGGAGCAGTCGCAGCGGAAGAACACTATATACATACATCTCTAGAGTTTAATTTTAACAGAGTAAAATGTGAAAACAATATTTTTTAAAAGTATTATTTCGTCCATCACAGTATTATGTAAATTCCAAAATAAATAATCTTGCCACCTGCTCCGAAGCAAGGATAACAAATTTCCATGGAAATTTCACTGCGAATTTAATAGAATGATTTATAAATTTCCCGTAAGTAACAATTTGCACGGGTAGCTGAATCAACAGTTTGGAATTAGATTTGTACTTTAGTGATCAAATGTGTGAATCAAAAATCAAAAATCAAATTTTACAATTGATACAGTGTTTTAGGAATGAAATCTGAAATCTCTCAGGTGTCTTAAGATTGAAGATTTTTTTATGAATTAATGAATGCATTTATTGTCCAAAAATTAGGTATAGTATAGATCTTAAATAATGCTAATATATTGACACACTATGTGAAGATGTTTAATAGTTTGTCTATTACGGCAGTCATTAAGCCATATCAAAGGCCTTTAGGGCGTCTGATAAACTCTCAACACCAAAGTTGGCCACTCTCATTCGATAAGAAGAAGAAAAAATAAACACACTCACTTTTAACTTTTCTTTATATAATATACTAGCTGTGCTCGCGACTTCGTCCGCGTGGAATAGTTATTTTGGCTATGTTATAAAGCCTAAAGTCTATATAACATCACACTGCAACTAATAGGAGCTAATAGCCTTCATTCAACTAATAGCCTTCCTCGATAAATGGCCTATTCAACACAAAAATATTTTTTCAATTCGGACCAGTAGTTCCAGAGATTAGCGTGTTCAAACCAACAAACAAACAAACTCTTCACCTTTATAATATTAGTATAGATTATGGTACGTGCCTACCTGTTCAACGGATCCATATTGTCGTCTAGAAAAGACTCCTCTTCTCGATATCAGCTCACTGGCTGACGAGCTGTAACAAAAAAACACAAGTTAATAAAAGTACGATAAAAGAGTATATGATTTATTTAAATTTAATGTATTGCCTCGAAGAAATCGCATGTTAATGCTAACAACTGTCGACGCGGTCATTCCTGGGATGGGTGACCGAAAAGTGGCATTCCTTTATTTAGACCAAAGTTAAAAGTTAAGGGCTCCCGTCTTTAACTTTTGTCTTTGAAAATTGTTCAACATTACTATTTCAACAACGAAAATACTCGCAGATTAGCGCAAATTATGATTTTTTTGCGCTATCTGTTGAGACGTTGGGCCCGTGGTCTCCGGACACAAAATTATTTGTGAAACAGGTTAGCAAGCGTTTGGTCCTTGCCACAGGAGATCTCAGGGCTGGCAGCTATTTTTCTCAACGTTTGAGTCTTTGCATTCAAAGAGGAAATACTGCCAGCATCCTGGGTTCCCTGCCGCACATCGACAACATGGACGGTGTGCTGAACTTTTTGTAAATATGTGTTTGGTATAAGTTTTCTGTATTTTTAAGTCATTTTTGTATATATTTATGGTATATGTGTAAAAATTAGTTAGTTATTTTTGTAAATAAATAAATAGATTTGCGATGTGAAATCTTGACACCGTATAAACATTACTATTTTGTGAGAGTGTATTATTGATTCCAATACTGCAATTAGTATTTTAAATTTGCATTTGTTTTCTTAATTCTCTAAGATAATATATGTATGTATATGTCACACAACTAATACGTAATTAAATAAAAAGAAACTACATAAATGTCAAATTGACTAATTAACCCGCCCTTAATCGTAGCCGGTAAAAATGTGCCCAGTGCTCGCTGCGTTACCGCGCTGAATAGAAACATTGCAAATTAGTGTAATAGCTATCAATATGACCTAAATATTACATCTGCATCTACACGTAGGTTATGTCTAGAACCTAATTATAATTCAGCGAGCGGCTGAAGGCGTCAAGGGTTGAAGTTCCGTTCAGCTATTACTTGCAATCTGTCGGGCTGACACGAACTTGTACTAATTATTCCGAGGGTTAGCATGGGGTGGGTGATTTGTCAATAAATAATAAATAAATATATATTTCAGGACATATTTGGGCGCTTCCATGGGTCGGATGACACGTTAAATTGTAGGTTCCGGCTGTTTGTCTATTAAGGCAGACGTTAAGCCATGTCAGAGGCCCTTAGGGCGACTTGATACACTCTCGACACCAGAGTTGGCCACTCTCATTCGATAAGTAGAAGAAAAAGGACATATCACACAGCGCCATCTAGCCACATACTGATTGAATCTTTTAGAGGTTTAGTTCACGTCAAACGTTTCAAATCTGCTACCAATACACGAGTCTACCTATTAGGTTTCTATATTTTATTGTAACAGGACAATAGAATAGAATAGACAATCAGTTTCATTCTCACTTTCTCACGTATTTTTTAGGCGCTGTGATTGGCTGAAAATTTGAAAACCACTAATGACTTTTGCTGGCTGGTTGTTGTATGTAAAAACCGGAAATTAGACTTAGAGATAATAAGTAAAACTAAAAGTTACCAACTATAAAGCATAAACTGTCAATAACCAAAATTATGAAAGCTGGTAATTTAGATTGCGTTTCAAATGAATTGATCACCAATTGGATTGCTTATGACACGAGCCAGTCACGTAAATTGGCTGAATAATTCGCAGAAAAATATTTATACAATTCATAACCCAAGTGCTAAGGCTTTAGTACTAATTACTTCTAACTGGTACGTGAAAGGTCATTCACCTACCGAGTACTAATCGAAGCCGACTAGATCAAAGGGTTGTGCCATACGAGTTGTATAGTGTTGAGCTCCTATAGGCGAATGCACAACTGCATCTCTCTCTTGAGTCGTATTTCGTCATGACTGAGGGTCGTGACTCCCAAACACATACTAAACTATAAATACCATTATCCCATTGATACTATTACTGTAGGTCCCGGCTGTTTGTCTAGTACGGCAGCCGTTTAGCCATGTCAGAGGCCTCTAGGGTGGCTTGATAAACTCTTGACACCAGAGTTGGTCACTCTCATTCGATAAGAAGAACAAGATTTTTATCATAAAGGCAAAATACTGTGCGTAAACAGCTGAAACGATCTGAGTGAAATTTAGTATGGGAGTAGATTCTATCATTGGCTACTTTTTATACCGGACTTGTATAAAAAGTAGCCAATGATAGAATCTACTCCTCTGCTCGCGGCTTCGCTCGCATTAAGAAGTAAAACTTGCATTTATTTAACCCCCTTAAAAGTGGAATTTCCAAAAATCCTTTCTTAGCGGATGCCTACGTCATAACATCTAGCTTCATTCCAAATTTCAGCCCAATCAGTCCAGTCCAGTTTGGGCTGTGCGTTGATAGATCACTATATCAGTCAGTCAGTCAGTCATTCACCTTTGAGTTTTATATATTTGGATAGATTAAAGTAAGCATCACCGCGGGGCGTTACAGGAAAAATATATTTGCCAACGTTACAATTGTCAGTACTTGGCTGTGACCTACAAGTGATAAAAAACTTCTTGTGCTATTCAAAGGGTACAAAATGCGTGCGCTCGCTTCTGCTTTACTGTACCTCCACGAAGCCACGTCACTCCGTTTTTTAATAACAATAATATACTCAAGATGGAATACAGGCGCCAGTTACATCTAGCCACACTATTATTTGGTGTAGTCAAGTATCAGATACCACATTACCTCTATTGTAAACTAGTTTGGGTGTGTGACAGTAACCCCTATTCTCATAGGAATACACGTAAATTGTTACTCCGTACAACTAAACATAGCAGTGCAGCCTTTCGAGGTAGTTTTAATTTTAATGCCACCAAATGCTGGAATTGCATACCTCCTCCTATTCGTAATCTACAGAGCAAATTTTGTTTTCGTATCATGTATAAGAAATACCTGATGGAGTTGCAGAGAGGTGCTAGCAGCTAGCTATTCTACTGTTATCACTCCTCCCTCTGCATCGGGTGTTCCTTAATCACCTGACTCATTAAACCTCATTTTTAATAGATATGTATTCTAGTTTTCAGCATTTGGTGACCTAGCTAGCTACTTTTGTTTACCTTTAAACCTACAATACAAATTTCGCCAATGACTTTCGTTCTTGACTGTTAATTACCACGTTGTGCGTCAGTTACTTTACTAGGTTATATTTAAATTGTATGTATCTTTCAAATGTAATCATGTCAGCTTCATGTTATTAATTCTGTTTACTCTTCATCTATTTTCTCTTTTTCTTCTTTTTATATTTGTTAACTTTCTTATTTACCTCTTGCCCCCGCGCGTCTCAAAGGGTCATACCTGAAAATCAGCGCTGCAGAGCAATCTGCAGCATTAATGCTGAGGTATGACCTTTTTTGACGCACGGGATACATCAATGTAACGTAATACCTTTCTATTCTATCTGTTGTTAACTTTTGTATGTATATATTGTTGTGCCTGTGTGTCCAAATAAATGCTTTGAATTTGAATTTGAATTTGAATTTATTACCCCCAAATGAGGCTTGTAAGTAACCAATTAGCGCCCTAGGGTAATAATGTAGCTAGAAAAGCCCTAGGGCGGTAAGTAATAAAAAAAATAACATTTCACTCCTTCAAAAAGTTCAAGTAGTAGACAAAGGAGGTCGCCGAATGGAGGCCGATGGGCAAATGATAGTGGATGTTCATGTACTTACTATATCTAGCTTACTATCCTGGCTTGAAAAAACTAGCCTCGGATATTTCAGACATTACGTGCCAAAAATATCGATTTTAATTCCTTAGATCCAGAAAGCATTTTGATAGATGTTTTTCTTTTAAGCTTTTTTATTGGATGGGTCACTCACTCAGGATGATAATTATAATTTCTGTGGTGACTAAGACTTTGTTCTAGGTTTATAGCGATTATCCCCTTCGAAGATACACAAGACTTTATAAAAGTGATATCTAGTGACATTCTAGACCAATGGATTCCTGTAAACCATACTTTACAAAATTAAAAATATTACCATTCCCATGTCTGTCTATATTTGAAACTGCAATGTTTGTACGTAGAAACATACACATGTTTGTTCTAGCAAAGGGTAAGAGACTGAAAAGCAAGACTTGTATCCCACGGCATCGTCCGCATGGCATAGTTATTGCCATAATAACGGTTCTAGTAAGTTAATCTTAAAAGATAGACATATATATTGTTGCAGACATTTTGTTAGATCATTTCAAGAGAAATAATTCTTTAACACATATTTTTTTGATATCTTGAACCGTTTTCAACACTATTGGTATTATTGAGACTTCGTATAATTATATCAATATCTGATGGGACTGTAGGTGTCAAAAACAAAGACTGAAGATGTAATGTTACCATTGTTCCCATTTTTTGAGTTTCTACTCGTACTTAGCTAATTAACTCGTTTTTTCTTTCTCTATAAATGTGCCCGTAGCTCAGCTAGCGGAGGCAATCACAAGCGATTACCAATGTTAAGCAACTGGCGACGCGGTCAGTTCTTGGATGGGTGACCAAAAAGGGGCATTTCTATTTGACTTGTGCTATGCGGGAATCGAACCCGCACCCCTAGATTAGAAGGCAGAGTCACTACCAACTAAGCTAACGGGGCAGTCACAAGCGACATTATGCATGTATGTATGTTTATTAATGCGCCACGTTAAAACGGATGGACTGATCTACCTACAATTTGATAAGTATATAGTATAGTAGGTGGCTTCAATTAGGATTAACTAATATTTATCCCGGATTAATACAAGGCGCCAACTACACTAATATATCGTGACAACCTTCAACTTGACATAATCTAATAACGCGTCTATTTCACTATTTCTATTAAATCTTATCAAAACATGTAAAACCCACAACTTTCCCGTACAGAATAAAATGTAATTATTCAGCGCATAAGTTATCAAACTCCATAGCCCCTAAATATGGTATCGAATTGCATTTTCAGCAGATTTTTTTGGCACGCGCGTGCCGACTGGCCCCATACATTGTCCTGCAGTATACACCGTGCCTACATTTGGCAAGCACTACTATACTGTTGCCTGGTAAGGGGTTAATAGTCTTCGGTGAAAACGGAAAATAACAAGAAATTTGCGTATTGTGTAGAATTTGTGTAATAACATTTTGCTGTCATAATCACACTGTCATAATTGCATCGGTGCCACATAGATATTCTCGTTTGGTTCTTTAATATCTTTATACTTTTCCCTTCTGTTTTATTTCTCCTTGTACATTGTTAAGTACTTACTTTCTTCCTGTAGCTTCAAAGTATAAGTGGCTTAAGAAATAATAAATAAATAAATATTTCAGGACATATCACACAGCGCCATCTAGCCCCATACTAAGCTTACGCTTGTATCATGGGTACTAGGTAACGGATATAATACATATATACTTTTCTTTTGTAAATACATACTTATTATGCATAGAAACGACCAGCCTCAACACAACAATAGGAGAAGTTGTAAGGTTAACAACAATCAGTTATAATGAATGTAAAGAATTACTCTAAAATCAGCTTTCCAAATACACAACCCTCCTCCATTTTGGATTTTTCAGCTTAAAACACCAAAATTCGTTAGTACAGTTAACTCTTCGCTATTAAAAATAATTTCTACCTATCCATATCTCCTAAAAAGTATTTAAATACCATTTTTTTCACGGTACCTTAAACATTTTTAATCACAAAAAATATCGCAAAATATGCTTGCCACTGATCTTTGAAAACCTGTCCCGAAACCTGTGTTTCTGGCATTTCTAAAAATCTTATATTCAAATATTGAGTAATTTCTAGAAAAACGTGTTGAAAAGTGAAGTGAAGTGAAAAATCTATAAGGCTAATGTTAGGCTGCAGCAATATTTAACGCCAGGCTATCTGTTTTAAAACGCTAACTTAATAATATTAATTGTATAAAGGCAAAGTGTATGTTTATCATTTTTTAATGGTTTGTTAATAGGTTGGAACTGGTTATAAAATTAAATTCTAGGCATGTATTTTATTACTTACCTAGATTAGAAACTGATATGTTAAGTCCTATGTAGATAAAGTAAGTGAAAGCAAAACATGTGTATGTAGGTGAAAGTAGTTGATAACATAGGTGATGAGTAATAACTTGAGTGTGCAGTTAGCTATTTGCTAGATATATTTCAATACCTGTTTATTAAATTCTCAAACAGGATGTGTTATTTTTCAAGAAAGTACATTTATTTGTGACATCACATAAGGATAAGATTGAAATATAAATTCTGTCCAATAATAAACTTCACTCCCAGCAACTGGAAAGGAAGGTACATACATTCATTTTAGAAAAATATACTCCGAAAAAATATTCAGATTCAGATGTCATTTATTCGCATGTAAAATGGGTAGAGTAGATCTTAATTAATATAAAGTTTCACCATTACAACCTTACTTAAGGTACGCAAATACAATATTTTTTCTGAAATTCATATAGAAGGTACTTGATTAAAATTCATTAAATATACTAATTTTACCTATAATTTTATTATTTTTCGCGGTAAACATGAAATGAACATAACACCTATACTTAGTTATTTCCAGCCTTTGTATAGCCAAAGAGAGATGACATTGATTTGTAAATTTTGTTAATGTATCCGTAGATAACAAATATTATGTTCAGATATCACGCTTTAGGTATTTCTCGCGGTGATCTTCCGCATATGAGAAATAAGAGATGATCTTTCTCAAAGCGACATCTTAGCATAATTTCAAGACGAAGGGTTCCGTACCATTATATATAAAAGAAAAATCACGTTTGTTGTATGTTATAAAAAATAATTAAAAATTACGTTTGTTGCGAGGAAGCCTCCTTCAATATCAACATCCTTTTGATTCTAAGTACCTATTAGTTGTTTGTGACCACGAAAATACAATAAATTCAATTGACACTGACAGTGACAATCATAATTTCATGATGGATTAAATCAATCCAATCAAAACCAACGGAAAAAAAAACAATCAAAATAAAATACGTATTACGTTTAGTTGTATTAACCGGCTAGCACTTACGTCAAAAATTACGTCGAAAAATTAGCTCGACAAGTTCAGTTCAGTCCAGTCTGGACGAGGCGGCCAACCGGGACGCGCGTGCTGACTCGTCCTCCTGATGATGGAAACCTCAGATTTCCGAAACTTGTCGAGCTAATTTTTCGACGTAATTTTTGACGTAAGTGCTAGCCGGTTAATACAACTAAATTTAATCATGCCTTACGGGAACTATAATACGTATTACGTATCCAAACAAACTTAACAAACACAATTTGTGAAAACCTGAATAGGTAGCCGATAAAACATCAATACAAGAAAAAAGTTACATACCTAAGATAAGTATTGAGACTACTGAAGAGAAAATGGGGCGTTGCCAGCTCGTGTCGGGGAGTGTAGTGGGAGAGAGACATACTTCCATCTCGTATTGTTGCATGGTGGTGAATTGAAGTTTGTATTTGGATTTGGGGTTCGGTCTTGGTTCGGTATATCACTATTTGCTTTATGAAAATTATTATAATTTGAGTGCCTGGGTGGCGTAGTGATTACCCTTGCTATGCTTAGTAAGTAAGACGCTGCTTTCAATTTGTTCCAACGCAAATAGATTAAATATAATAATTACTTTTCTTTCTTCTGATGGCACTTTCTTTAATAAGAGATTGTACACCCGTCATTTAAAATTACATATTCACTATCAGTTAACGCATCTTGTATCCATCTCCCTACAGTATCTGTTTTAGAAGACCACGACAAATGATGTCCGTTAAAATCTCCTAAAATAAGCGAGCGTCTACTAAACATCGAAAACAAATGCTTAAAATCATTTAAAGTCCGCATAGCTAGCCTTAAAGGCACATGGTGGTGGATAATTTCACATAACTACCAGAGCACCAAGATGTAGTTAGAGGCTTTTTAAAAACATCTGTCGTTTCCGTTGTCTAATAGTCTTTATGTCTATTTATTCTGCTTTTAATATACTTTCAAAAATTCTCACATGTACCAAGATAGCAGAAAACAGAGAGCTCTATATCTGAAGTATCCTGCAAAAATGATTGTGTGGCACAAAAAGCTTGGGCATGACATATGTCGTCAATTATCTTTAAGCTGTTTTACTTGAAAAGCAGCAGGGCGCTGACTTCTCTTGTAGGATAGTCTTTCTAAAAATTATCCTCTACAGAATTTCTTTAACCATTGATATAAATGACAATATGATATTGCAATTTCGATGAATTGCTTCGTTTTTTGGAATAAAACATAATATATTATTATCAATGTATAATTTAGTGTTCCTCCTCAGATTGTATTCTTCATGACTGAGAGTCGTGACTCCTACACATAACATAAATATCAGCTATTGCTGCATGTACATATTAAGATGATAAGACGACGCTCACACCATCAAGTCAGACTTGCGATAGTAATTTATATTATAACACATTTCGAAGCATAATATCTAGCTCACTATACACTCCAAACCGAGGTTAGAGGATCGAGCAGCCAAAAATTGTATAAATTTACTTTTGTTTTATCATTCAAGTTCAAGTAAAAATTCCTGAACCAAGTATAAAAATATACTTTTGCGCGTTTTAACAGGTTACAGCGACATCTAGTTGCGAATATGCGAACCTCTTAATAGTACATTGTTTCTGTATTTCTTGCACATACTTAGTTAAACAGAATATCATAATCATCATCATCTTCAGCCCGTAATCACCCACTGCTGAGCAAAGGCCTCCCTTCTATAAATATATATTATTTATAGTACGCCGCACTTTAAGTTTTTTTCTTACAAGATTTTTAATTTCCTTTCATAAACTACTCTGTTAGCTTAGTTGGTAGTGGCTCTGCCTTCTAATCCAAGGGTGCGGGATCGATTCCCGCATGACACAAATAACTATGAATATTTAAAATTTGTAATTATTTGTGTTGAGTCAGGTCGTTCCTATGTATAATAAGTATGTATTTACAAAAGAAAAGTATATATATGTATTATATCCGTCAGCTAGTACCCATGATACAAGCGTAAGCTTAGTATGGGGCTAGATGGCGAAGTGTGATATGTCCTGAAATATTTATTTATTTATAAACATGTAAAGATAAAATTTAAGGGCACGAGTGGGGTTGGTTCTAGCCTCTTCATGACTTCTGGTAGCTTGGTAGATATAGGCACGCATGAGGCAACGATTTTGATGTATTCCCACAGTCTTGACAAATTTAAGTAATTTTCAAAAACCTTTGTTAGTTTGGTTTATTTCGTTCGGTATATAAACAGGAATATTCGTAGCTAAAAATCTTTGGTTGTATCGTTTATAATAATTTTTTTTTGCCGATTCTCTGTCTCTTGTCAAACGTGATTTCTCAGTTCTTCAGATTAATTATTTACTTCAGAGAATATGCAACGGCCCACAAGATAGCAAAAGTTCACGTCAGTATACAGCAAAGCATTTTCACATAAATAAATTAGTTAATGAAAAGTGTGTGCTTCTTTATAAGTAAATATTATCCAGTCTAGACACGTATTTTATTAATAAATATTTTTTTATATATTGCTGACTTATTGCTGATAATGACAAACAAATTACAATCTATCAATTTGTAAATCCTATAAGTTTTAATTCCTGTGGTCGATTTCAATAATTTTAGTATCCTTAGGTATGAATTGTTTATGTATCCATAAATCAGTAGAGTTATTAATGAAATGGAGTCATTTGTACAAATTAGGAATAGGTCTTTTAAATCACTTTGTTATATTAGATTACGTGATCGGCATACTTTTGTTAAAAGGTTCAATTTGATATACAAGTTACTGTAATAACAATTATATTTCAGAGAAGCGGGCTGTAGCTAAACGTAACTCTATTCCATTATTAAACAGTGCAAAGCGAAATTTATTGAAATTAAAAGTTTATCAATGTATTGAAACTGAGTAAGATGAGTTAAAGATTTAAGGTTTAAAGAATTTTTTTACAAACAGATAACAGTACATTTATAACTTACATGTAAAACATAATACATCATATCAATATATTAAAGGCAATAATAAATAATTATAAACATTCTGGGACATTGCACACAGCAGGTTAATTCATATTTTTACAAGCTTTCTAGAAATGTTTCCGAGTACTTTCTGCCCTACTTCTTAACAAGGCCGATGTTCCTAGCGACGTGTGCGAATGCGTCGACAGCGCGCGTGACGTCATCCTGCGTGTGCGCAGCGCTGACCTGCACGCGCACGCGCGCTGCGCCCTTCGGCACCACCGGGTAACTGAACGCCACTACGTATACGCCGCGCTCTGTGGAGAAATATGCATTGTTAGAAAGTGGTAATCTTTATATTTTATAGATTTTTACTTAACTTTGGAGATACGTATACTAGTGGAAAGTAGAATATATAATGTTTCAAAGATATCACACCTCACTATTTCCTCTAGCAGTGATATGACGAATTCGAACCGACCTTAAAATCCTGTACTAATTAGAGTTACTGATCTTATGGATTTTTTACATATTTTGTATGTTACGTAGGTACATAGTATATATAGCACAAACGATGGATTCCTTTCATAATTTTCATAGTATATTATTTACCTGCGTTACGAAAGATATATCCGTCTTTTATCTTATATTCCTGGTGGTGAACTGAGTTTGGAAGTCAAAGTTCACTGTGATAGTCATGTTATCAAATACCTATGGAATGGGATAACATCATTCCTGTTTTCTGCTTGTCTAGTTATTTAATATAATAGTAAAACCCAGTTATTTACTATTTTTATTAGGTGTTTTTTACATAGGACATACTCGTACTTAAATGAGATTCATTTCATCGTCTACAAATAGTGTATTCTAAACAATATATTGGGATATATCCGTTATCTAGTACCCCCGATACAAGCGTTTGCTTAGTGTGTGGCTAGATGGCGACACATTATACCAAAGAAGCTTTGGCAATGGGCTAAAACTTCTGTGAAATATTATTATTTTTTACGGAGTACACAAGAAATGTAAGATTATAGATATCAGTAAGTTAGTTAGTATCGTAAGTGGCCTCTATTCAAAACTACAAACTTTACGATGTTTTAAAGAGATTACTCATATCTCAGCAATAGATCGCAAATTGTAAAGATAGACGCCAATTCTCAAAGCGGCCCGCGACCAATATCATGTGGTATACCCCAAGGGTCAATATTAGGTCCCTTACTCTTTTTGACCTACATAAACAATATCCATGACCTTGACCTTAAAGGTCACGTGACCCAATATGCGGATGACACCTGTTTATTCTACTTTGGTCCAAATATCCATGAAATTATTAAACATGCTCAACGTGATTTAGATATTATCTTCGATTGGCTTCAACATAACCTGCTTACTATAAATATTTCGAAAACTTGCTACATTATCTTTAAAGCTAAAAATAAACCTGTACCCACTCATTCAACCTTTAATAATAAATAATATTCCCTTACAACTTAAAACACACGAAAAATATTTAGGCCTATATATGGATACTCAATTAACTTGGCATATACACATGAAACACATTAAAAGTAAACTTATTTCTCTTCTCGGCACTCTTCGAAACAGCATACGATGTATACCGCGTGCACACCGCCTTAAAATATATAATGCACTAATTAAACCACATCTGTTATATCTTCTCGAAATATGGGGCAGCTCAGCCAAAACACGTTTAAAAGAACTGCAAATTTTACAAAATAAAATAATAAAAATGCTTTTTAACTATCACTATTTGACAGAAACTAAAACAATTTACCAGGAAACAAAATTAATGAACATCAAACAATTATATAAATACAATATTTGCATATTTGTACGCAAAACACTGGACAATAAACTTCATACGAATTTGCGATTCACACGTAAAAAAGTTGGGCACCCCTGTACTCGACGCGCAAGCTATCTCGTTCTCCCGAAGTCCCGCACTAACTACGGTAAAACAATGGTCACTACCGAAGGTTCGAAAATGTTCAACCAGCTACCATCAGATTTAAAATATGTAAGCCCGTTCACCGCATTCAAAAATAGGCTTTATCAACACGTTTTAAGAGACACCTCACTGCTATGAATGCACTAAATTATAAATGTTATGAATTTTATAGTTTGTTGTAGTCTTTGATAAAATACAGTTAAGTTATTACGCCTTTTTAAATTAGTTGGCTACTACATTCAGGTACCACGGGTAATAAGCCAAATTACTGTTATATGGGAATTTTATTGTAGAGTTTTCAAACCGCCCTAACAGCCTCTGGCGTGGCTTAACAACTAACGTAGGTACACTACTACTACTGAGACAAACAGCCGGCACCTATAAACTAACGTGTCAGCCAATCCACGGAAATGTAATGCAATTTTATCTGTCAACAGATTAAAAACAAATAAATAAAATTGGACACCCATCCCAAAATCCGTCCGCGTCGATAGTTGCTTAACATTTGTGATCGCAATTACCTCCTGAGCTACAGGCGTTAAACTACATTCCTACAATATTGTTGTCGCAAATGTCAACCGATACGGTTTTTTGTCTCGTTTTTGTACACGCACTCTTCCTGATCCGCCCCAGTTATTTAACGCTGTTGTAAACATTATATGTTATGTACAGGGTTTTATTGAAGCGAGTTTGGCTCAGTGGTTCCAGTGTTTACTTTTCCTCCAGACGCACCCTGGTTCGAATCCAGCCCTACATCAATGACATGTATTTTCAAGTTGTGTGGATTTGCAGTATAGAATTTACTGTGGAAAAAACTGACCGAAACTTGTATCATGTATTCTGTGGCTAAACTTAAAATATAACACTTAAACTTACAAAACATATTCTAATTTGTACATACCATATACCAAAAAAGACAAACAAAATCATTCCGAAGACTTAATAACCTACTTCAATAATATTGCTTTTCTTGTTTATAAACGATTGTATCTAGTACACGAGTTATAATAGTAGTTTATGCAACTGTCATATAATGAAGGGTATTAAAACACGAGTGTGAGTTTCATAATAGTAACGAGTGTTTTAATACCCGTGTTATATGCAGTTGCATACACTACTTTATCTTCACTAATGCAATTGATCAAACAACAAGAGTAAAAGCTGACAATAGTTAATTTTTCATATAATTTTCTAGATTTTTCTGGCAAAAGATTGTGAGTTACTTTTGTTGCCAATTCTAGAATATCCGGAGGCGTACAAATATCATCGTCGCTATCCATTTTTAACTTTTAATTTGTATTTAAAAAACAAAACACATTGCGAAACATTAAATTCACGCGTACGTGTATTGTCACAGTAATTTTGCCGCCATTAAAATCTAACTATCTCTAAAGCGCGACCAACCTGATTGGCCCTGCAATCAGGTTGGTCGCGCTTACCGATGTTATAATGAGCTATTACGATATCGATGTGGATATTATAACATCATGTGAAATTGCTTAAATTGAGTGTTTTGTTGTCTGTGCTATAACAGTAGTAATTAAGTCAAGTATTGGAAACATAAGTAGAATGTTACAACATTAGTGTAGATAAAAAGCTTTAAGGTATATTACCTATTCGACATAGGTAATGCTGCTACCTTTTCTTGTTGATTGTTAAAAGGGGGTGGTAATTACTGTATGCGAATTTGTGGTACGCGGGAAAAAAATATCGGGAAATTCTTTTTTCGGATGAAAAAATGTTTACCGTAGAAGAGAGCTACAACAAACAAAATGATAAGGTGTACGCACACAGTAGTGAAGAAGCGAGCAAACGTATTCCGCGTGTCCAACGAGGTCATTTTCCATCCTCGCTCATGGTATGGTTGGGAGTTTCTTATTGGGGCTTAACAGAGGTACATTTTTGTGAGAAAGGTGTAAAAACGAATGCAGTTGTGTATCAAAATACAGTCCTGACGAACCTTGTGGAACCTGTTTCTCATATCATGTTCAATAACAAGCACTGGGTATTCCAACAAGATTCGGCGCCAGCTCATAGAGCGAAGAGCACACAAGACTGGCTGGCGGCGCGTGAAATCGACTTCATCCGGCACGAAGACTGGCCCTCCTCCAGTCCAGATTTAAATCCGTTAGATTACAAGATATGGCAACACTTGGAGGAAAAGGCGTGCTCAAAGCCTCATCCCAATTTGGAGTCACTCAAGACATCCTTGATTAAGGCAGCCGCCGATATTGACATGGACCTCGTTCGTGCAGCGATAGACGACTGGCCGCGCAGATTGAAGACCTGTATTCAAAATCACGGAGGTCATTTTGAATAAACTTTATTGTCATAAGAATCTATGTTTTGTTAAGTTCATTTTGGTATATAAATGGTTACATAAAGAATAAAGTTGTTTCAATTATTTTATATTTAAACATGTGACAGAATTTATGACCTGACTAGGTATATATAAACTTGAGTGAAAATAAACTTTCAGGCGCAATTGAGAACCTCCTCCTTTTTAAGCTGGTTTAAAATGGCGTATCACCTCGTGATTATTTAGAAATAATAGTATAATATATATTTTTAATGTACATATGAACCGTAAATGAATACTTTAAATAAACATATTTCGATATTAATGTCCTCTTCCTATTCCTTATTATTTCGATAATGAAGAATACTAAATTGTAAATCGCGCGCAGAATTACGAGCGTTCATATTTATGTAATTATGAAGAAGAAATAATTATTATTTAAAAATAGCTGAGTATGTTCTCAGATTAGCTATCAGTACTTTGTCAAAATGATCTCATGAATTTTGGCACAAAAAAATAAATTAAATTTTGACCGGGAAAGTTGAAGGAAAGAGACCGAGAGGTCGGAGTCACATACGGTGGTCTGACCAAGTAACTAAAGAGCTGGAGATGCTAATAAATGTTGCAATGCACCACGCAACAGAACGAAACCGAAGGCAACAACTAGTCAACAGTATCAGAATCACAAGTTTCTTCATTTCTACACAATGATAGAAACTACTATGCTAGTTGCGATGTGGTTCTGAATAGATGTTAGGGAGCTACTCGGAGATATACATAATGTGTCCATACATAAGTTACCTGACTACTGACTAGTGTTGTTCAGAAAAACCTTTTATACTTAATTTAATTAATATACATTGACACAGTTTTAGTGATTCGAAAGGATCCATCGCTCCATTAACTATATATAGGCGAGTTATGGCGGGACGCAGAGAGGTTAACGATCATAAAATAAGTGACGTAAAAGCATAATAAATCTAAATACAGGACTCTTATCCCATTTCACAGCCACGATATACGTTCACTTACAATAAAAGCGTCAATATAAATACCATTCTTCCCGAATATGTGGCCAGGTAGGTTCACAATAAATATCTAGGCACGTCTACGGTACGCTATCTATGACTATCTTGGTTCGTCGCTAGCCCTACTCTACGAATTGACTATAACTTAACGAGAGATAGAATAAGTCACCGTATGTACAGAGAAGGAACTACACAGGTCGGGGCGGGGAGTCTACTCGATGCCGAAGGTGTTGGTCTCCTCGACTGCCAGCAGCAGCTTCTCGTGCAGCAGCTGCGGGGTGGGGTAGGGGGGCAGGTCGAGGCGGTTGAAGCAGGTGTGCGCGCGCGGCAGCGACTCCACGCGGCCCCAGCGCTCGATGCAGAACCGGCGCGGGCCCGTGGAGCCGCGCAGCGCCGAGAAGCGCTCGTACGGGATGGACGACGTGCCCGTCACGAACTGCACCAGCCGCAGCCGCTGCTCGTTCGTGAACCTGCAACGAACGATACACAATCGTAAGTATGGATAATTAGGTCAAGTATGAATCGATACAGACTGATATTAATATTGATTACTTGTAAGACTTAAGGCCGGTTTACACTTTGTTAAGTTAACACTGCAGGTGATTAGTGCAGGTGTTTAGAAATCAAGGTGTGAACGGAAGCGTGAAGTGATTAGTGTTAAGTGTAAAATGCGATTAGTGCTTATTGATTAGTGCGAGTGAATAGAATCAAGGTCTATTTTTGCTGTTAAGTGACCTCCCCCCTTGTACTGTTTCACTCCCCTTTCTCGCAGTTCGCCTGTACTAATCAGTGTGTAAACACGCGTGTGTTAAGTGCGCAGTGTCAAATTCAAAGCGAAAATGAAGTGGACGGAACAACATACTTTGAAATTCGTACAAGAATACATAAAGTATGAATGTCTATACAATGTAAAGTGCGCAGAATTTAAAATCAAACAGTTGAGAGATCTGAACGTCTGGTAATCCATTTTCTTTGCCATAATCTTTTAAGCCTATTGATTTCAAAATTGAGTTCATTTTCTATATCAGATACCACAACAGATACAATCTCTTTAATTATTTGTCTTAATATTAAGCGCTGTTCATCTTCCATTTCTAGAGACACTATGCACAACGGACAGTACCACTACTTTGAGCTTCTTCCTAAACACTGTGTAAACGGAGATGGAAAAGACTACTTAACACTTGACACTTATCGCGTTAAGTTAACGCTTAACACTTATCACTTCACACTTCGCAAAGTGTAAACCGGCCTTTAGACTGACTACCTGATTAATTAGTTGATAAATATGCATTGATGTGTAAGACTTGTAATGATTTACAACTGTTAATTTTTCGAGGAAACTAGCACTTTGACAAATTGATAAATAGCATATTTATAACTAGTACCTATCTAGCATTGGGTTGTACTTATATTGCTAGGGTTCGAAACTATCCAAGAACCACAAAAAGGCAACAAAACTAGATATATACCTATGTAAGTACCTAAAGTCGTCATGCCATTACGAAGTACCTACTTAGGTATTTAACTAATACAATGAAGGAAGCGCGTGTAATTATCAGTTTTTCTTGAAATCACGCCGTCAGCACGATCGTGCCAAATCCAAGTTACCTACATTGAAATGATTCGTGTTCGTGTTTTTACTTACTTGATATAATTTTGTGATAATTTTAACGTAGTACCTACTACGACTCATGTGTAGGAAATTAATTTGTTATATTTCAAGGTCACAGTGTTTTGAATATGAATATCACTATAGTCTATATTATTTTAATATCTATGATAAAGTACTGAACTAATTGCTGTGTGAAAATAAATGTCTGCTATAGAAATTTTTCATATTTATGCTGAATTGTAAAATATAGTGTATCGAGTCAAGTTTTACATACTCGTTTTTCCTGCTGGTACGCATCTACTTCCTGTAGCTACTAGATCAATGTCATGAAATTTAATAACACATGAGGCAAATAAATATTAAGACCTAATTCTTAGGGTATTTTATTGTACCTTTATTCATCGCCAGTTTAAAGTGTCTAATAAAATTAGGAGCTTAAGCTATTTATTTTTGGACTTTCCTTTCCCAGAGCATGGTTTTATTCGTTTATACCTATGTACCTACCTACTGCCTACTGGGAATTTATGGAACTGTCTATTCCCCACAAACTCTGTATAACATCAAGCGATCTTCAAAGCGAGAGTGAAACGGTCCTTGTCGGGTCCATTATATTGTACTATAATGATTGTTGTATCAGACTTGGCCTAATTCATTTATTTGAGAACACAGCGCACGCAACGGAAGCCTTCAAAGATGAACAATTTTCTCCGTTTTTTCCATATTTTCCATTATTTATTCACTCCTATTAGTTTACAATTCGACTACCCAACCGTCATTCACGAATAGAATATTACGATACACGTAGCAATTCACAATACATATATTTTCAAACTAGATATAAAATAACACAACAAATTGTTGCCGCCAATTTGAAAAAAATAACATACAACGCCCAAAAGAAACATAGATACAATACCAAACACTAACCAATCCCACTATCAAAAATTTCTCTCCTCTGTTTCACCCATTTAGACAAGCGTCTACTATTAGAAATCTAGTTAGGATCCTTACATTTACAAAAACACTCCAATCAAGGCTACTTAAGTCTTCATAAAGAGACCTGAAATCAGCGCGACGGAAATTCCAAACGTTGGACTCGCCAACCACCTCGCCGTCGGCGGCGGGCAGCGGGCGCTGCCGGTGGCGGCGCGCAGGTCGCGCGCGGCGCACACATACCTCGAGCGGCGGGTGGTAGGTTAGTTAGTCAGGAGTTCATACGCAAGGAGGGTTGTCGCTAAAGAAGTACATACTGCGTTAGTTTGTCATTATTTTATGACATCTTCATCGGCCGGCGCCGGAAACACTTCATACTTCACTTGCCACGAGAGGGCGCTGATTTTATTGCATGTTTGTTAATGCACGACTCAATGACTGGTTAGGTAGGGAAATCAGATCAAATAAATAGTTGTAAAGTATGACAATTTATGTGTCTACGATGAATGGTGTATGCGAAATTTGGATAAATTAACAACCTAATATATTAAAAATAGAATTCCTTGAGATTTTTTTAATTATTCAGAGTGTAGGCTGG
The DNA here is from genome assembly GCA_927399415.1 of Macaria notata. Classification (NCBI taxonomy): domain Eukaryota; kingdom Metazoa; phylum Arthropoda; class Insecta; order Lepidoptera; family Geometridae; genus Macaria; species Macaria notata. The sequence continues at coordinate 23,178,463 of OV656724.1, forward strand.
TTGTGTATATTGGGTACTAGCTGTGCCAGCGCCTTCGTCCGCATGGAATAGTTATTAACTGGGGAGGAAAACAATAACAAAAAAATATAATATGTCAATCATCTTATCATAATACTACTAAATGTATACTTAAAGAATCAATAAATAAATAACATTTATTTGATTGCTTTTTCATACATTCAGTTCAGGTTTGATGTAATTTTTGTTCCAACACTAGAGTTTAATTCATAAAATTTCAAAAGTTTAACAGTAACTGCTACTGTACACCAGAACATGTATATGAGATGATATTGATCTGTAACGTCCATTACAATACGATTCAAACTTCAAACAAGTTTTGAAATGACGAGATCAGTCTTCGACTTATCGCTAAATCAAATTTTTGAAATGCACATTTGTGTCTTTTAGTACCACTAAACTAGATACCTACTAATAATAATATAAAAGCTTTTAATGAATAAATGTAAAAAAAATGGTTACGGATATTATAAATAAACTTTTTCCCCTTATTATACTTTATCAGATTGAGAACTGTTTTAAACGAAAAATCATAACAAATTGTTGGAATTTTTAATCCTTTATTGTAGGAACTATCCATATTTACATAATATTTCACTCATATTTTGTTGAATTTTCAGCCGCGTATATGTATATCTACTATATAAAAATAAGTCGGGTTTTCCTTCCTGACGCTATAACTCCAGAACGCATGAACTGATTTCCACGGTTTTGAATTCGTTGGAAAGGTCTGAGGCTCCGTGAGGGTTATAGCAAAGAAAATTCAGGAAAAAATTCAACAGAAAAGCGGGAAAACAGGTAAAATCATTTTTCACATACAGCGCCATCTCTGATACATAGCATGTACTACAAACTGGCGAAACGGAGTTCGCCGGGTTTACTAGTTTTATTATAAAGTTATTACTACACAAGTACCTATTTGAAATTAATTTTGTTTTTGAAACACAGAAGAAGGTCTTAGACGAAGTTAGACGAGCACTCGAAATATTACATAATTACATCCACACGTATTTCAAAAAGGACATAGAATAAACAGAGAATTGAGAACCTTCTTTTTTATAAGTCCGTTAAAAAAATCTCACCGCTTGTACTAAAACCGTGTTTATCAACCACACTATATAAAACCCGACAAATATTTACTGAGCAGTGATAGTCTAACCGCACCAATCATTCAAATTGTCCAGATATATAATTTCATCTGACAATATTTTGAGCTTCTCTGATTAGCAGATTCTTTTCCCGGGGATTAATTTTCCTTTTGCGTCTGGACAGCAAGTCTCGTGGAGGGGGTGACGACGAGAATCTATAAAAGTGTCATTTTAATGATATTCTTACATTTCTGTCGTCTATTCGAAAATCGCATTTTCTTTACATCGTTACTGGTACCTTAATACGACCATGTATGTAAATACTGCTGTGTTCCATATAAAAAGTACTGCGATTCTTGAACACAAATTAGACGACGACGACGACAGATCTTCTGCCCCCCCCCCCCCCAGAGAGGGGAGGTAGGTACCTCATTTGAACCTAAGCTCTTTCGAGGGGCTGGACTCAGAGCCACTCGGGACTCTGGGAAATTGGGAAGAGGTTTCCTTCAGCGGCTATTACTTTTGCGCTTTTTTTTTTTTTTTTCAACACAAATTAGCTATTTCACTAGTTAATTTTATAGCTAAATGTGTTTAACAATTGTCAACATATTGAGCAGTTTAGATATTCGCTGGAAACCAATAAGCTACATAGCTTTTTTGTGTACATCATTGCAGTGATAATAAAATCGCAATGTACATAACATTTTCTCTGATTCTCCTACATCATCATCTGCAGCTCTTGGTATCCCGCTGCTGGGTATAGGCCTCCCTTTGTATGTGCCATCTCCTACTTGTTCGACAATTTATCTGGAAATACTTAAATGTCAAGTTGACTTGTTGACAACAAGACTGCTCTGTTAGCTTAGTTGGTAGTGGCTCTGCCTTCTAATCTAGGGGTGCGGGTTCGATTCCCGCATAACACAAATAATTATGCATATTAAAATTTGTAATTATTTGTGTTGAGTCTGGTTGTTTCTATGTATAATAAGTATGTATTTACAAAAAAAAAAGTATATATGTATTATATCCGCTATCTAGTACCCATGATACAAGCGTAAGCTTAGTATGGGGCTAGATGGCGCTGTGTGATATGTCCTGAAATATTTATTTATTTATTTATATTTAAGTTTTGATGTTTTTGTACTTAGCTAAAACACATTGCTCGCATATTTAATAGTCCAGTGGATCTATCAAACATTAGAATATTTATACATTATAGATGACAGACAAACGGCTGTAGCATGTATCATCTTCTTATGTATACGGAAAGTTAGAGGAGAATAGACAAGATAGAAGAATTAATAAAAAGAAAGAGCCTTGTTTGAGACAACTACTACCAGTACAAGCATGACTTTAGCTCGCTTTAGGCAATCTGGTCAAATATAAAGAAAGAGCCTTGTTTGAGACAACTACTACCAGTACAAGCATGACTTTAGGTCGCTTTAGGCAATCTGGTCAAATATAAAGAAAGAGCCTTGTTTGAGACAACTACTACCAGTACAAGCATGACTTTAGGTCGCTTTAGGCAATCTGGTCAAATATGGTTTTCACTCATGTCTAATTTTCCCAGAACGTACGTTCTGATGATGAGTATCATTGCACTCGACACGCGTAAACAACATACGCGAAATTAGGCGTGAGTGAAAACCGTAATAGTAGGACAGAGTACGGTCTATGCCCAAATGATGGCATGGGGACACAACTGGTCATTTTAGTCGCATCAGCTCCGGGACACCTTGAAAAACGACTCGCCATTCGACACTCCTGGGGTTCCTTCGCCAGTCGAGAGGACGTCACCGTCGCCTTTGTTCTGGGACAACCGCTCGGCAACTACACTGCAGCGGTAGAACTCGAAGAAAAGGTCTACAAAGACATTATCGTCGGAAATTCTTTAGACTTGTACCACTACTTGTCACTGAAAACGTTAGCTATGCTGAAGTGGGTGCAGAAACACTGCTCTCACGCGAAATATGTGATGAAGACCGATGACGATACGTTCTTGAACGTGCCAGCATGGCTCGCTATAGCCGACATTAGCACGACCAGGACAGTATGGAGTGCGAATATTAGGTATAACGATTGGATTGTGAGGAGAAAAGAATCCAAATATTACGTTCCACATCGTGAATTTCACAACGAGAAATTGCCGACATACGCTTTTGGAGCAGGTTACATGATGAGCTCGGACTGCGTAGCGCTCTTGCTAGAAGGAGCGTTTAAATCACCATATTTAGGATTGGAAGATGTTTTCCTCACTGGAGTTATTGCTCCAAAAGTAGGCATCTCAATCCGGAGTGTGTTTCAAGAGCATCAAAGTAGGCAGTTCGACAAGTTCATCGTCCATAAAATCCAAGCGGCTGATCAATATGTTATTTGGAAAGTGTTTACATCGTTGAAAGGTAAAGTGATGTCCCTACGGGAAATTGAGAAATTGGTAACAGTCATTAGACAATACACCTAAGTTTGGGTTTCTATGATGAAAACTATTTAATAGATTTAACTAATTATGTTTGGTAGAATAAGGGTATTATATAAACCAGTATTCAAAAATACCGTATCATAAATTTCGCAACACAAATTAATCAAACCTTTACCCAGCGAAGTGTAAGGACATCGAAACCACGATGTTGTGGACGCATTTAGCTTCATTTTAAGTAATTACTGCGTAACGTTTAATGTGTTGAGCGCTGTTGAGGGAGATTGGTCATTTTGACAAATAAATGAAACATCACCGGATAATATTTATTATCAACTGTTTATTGATATGTAGGTTTGACCATTATTTAAATGTAAAAAGCTTAGGAATCCTGTCTGATTTTTATTGCTTAAGAATTCGATGCCGTCTTATTACAAAACGTGGATTAATGATAAGGGACTTTAAAAAATAAAAAGTCGGTTCTTGTTGTTCAAACATTACATATTATGACAAAATGTCATTTGGACAGTTTGATTATTATGACAGTAGACAGTCAAATTTCAAACAACGAAAACAGTCTCACCACTCTCCCAGTTAATCACAATTAGCCTCCTTAAAACGCACATAAACAAAACAAAGAAACTCCCCCTCAAGGGAGGGGTACCTTGAAGACAGACTTGGCCATTTCATGTTATAAACTGCTACAGTTTCATCGACATGGTACTGTACCTAATAGACATGACTTGCCATCTGTGCCATTAATATTATACATACGACAAGAGTTTGTGGATATGGCCTGCAACTGCATAGAATCAGGACTTTGCAGATCGCAAATGCGATAATATGTGTCTGATATTTTGTCTATTGTAGCTCTACAAAAGTATTTTTAAGAGGTTTGGGTGATACTGGTATAATATAAAAAAAATATTTCCTTAGGGGAAATAGCCGTAACTAAGCGAAATGCCACCGCGTATATTATAATATAAATCTCACCTAGCTTCTAATTTCAGCCATTTCCATAAATATATGACCGTTTTAGAAGCCCTTGAGTCGTCTTTCAAAATAATCCCATAAATAATACTTGGTAAGTTGATTTCGCTGAAAGTTGCGTAAATTATTAGTCTGTAGGCGGATAATTAAAAACAAGACTCAGACAAAATTAGCGCTTTTAATCGAGATAAGCCTTGTTTATAACTAGTATTTATAAATCTAGAACAAAATTATGAAATCATTGAGTATGATAATAATATATTTAGTTCAATTTCATTTGATTATTTGTATGAAAACATTTTAATGACTGAATCATTAAATTATATTATTACCGAAATATTTATAAACACACGTGCTAAACAGACTTGATATAAAATCTTGATGTTTTATTATTAATTTATACGCGGCTGATTTTATGAAATTAGGGCTGGCGTTATACACTTGTCTATATAAAGTACATACATACCTACGTATTTCATAACTTTTTGACACATAGGGATAATCTTATCATCATTTTACTGGAACATATTGTTATGAGATCATTTATTACTCATTTATTTACCTTTCCTATCTGTGTGCATCATTCCAGTGATATATTGAACAATACCTTTCCTCGACAATGAATACCTACGCACTGTTTCACGTCACAAGCGGTTACGGGGCTCTCCGTCGGATTGGATATTTTTGGAAACTTTGAATGCCTATAAAATCAAAACTACTAGGTATTTTTAATTGCAACAAAAACTAGCGTATTTGTATACATACAGGCCTTACTGAGACATAATTGCAAGTGATTTGGCATACCTAGTACTTTTCTTCATTGCCTCTACTTGCAAGGACAAGCAATCCTCTACTGTATTGGAAGAGCATGAAAACAAATAACCCGCATCTGTATAAATTACATTCGAAATATTCGTGTAGGAAAAACACTACATATTTCTTCAGAGTTTCATTTACACTAGCTAGAAACTAGCGCATTCTTCAACTAGCAAATCTGCCGTCAAACACTTAACAACGTATTATAGTTCCCGTAAGGCATGATTTAACTTGACGAGCTAATTTTTCGACGTAATTTTTGACGTAAGTGCTAGCCGGTTATTACAACTAAACAACGTGTTCAGAGTGTCTTGCTAAAGAGCCAGTTTAGTCATTCAGGTACAGTCAAACTTCCAAAATCAGCAGCGCTAGATCAAGCAGAAACAATACGATTGCATCCTTTCAATTTCGTCCACCCGGCCGAAGACAGTAATAGATAAATACGCTCCTTGACTGGTTTTAAAATCCATTTCATATTTTTATTTAGGGGTTAAGAAACCTAGTCTAAAGTGTATTTTTAAATTCTGGTACATATTTTCGGAAAAATATCAAATTAAAAATACTATATTTAAATAGTTCGCCAAAACGCTACTTTGTCAATATGGCGCTGCAATCGAATCGGTGACGTCACTAACCTGTATTGAGATCTGTGGCACATCATCCACATACAATACGCAAACAAATGACGAAAGTGCGATTGAATTTAGTGATTAATGTGCTACAATATTAGTTACAAATTGTGTGCAGTTCCAAAATGTACAAATACGTCAATAAAAACTCCGAACAAACTATTTCTAAGTGTTCAAAAGAATGTCCAAGTGCACCGAAAGTGGCTGCAACTTTCTCGGAGGGATAACAATGACATAGGGAATAGTACAAATATTTTCTTCTATGAAGACTATTTCGATGTACATAAGTAAACGTAATATTGATAGGTACTTTTGAAATGCTTTATTACACTTAGAATGTTAATCTTTTTTATGGATTTGAGGTTATAATATGTACTTATATGTTGTTTGCAAAATGTCTCACTTAAATCACTTCGAACATTTCTATTAAATTTCTATTCCGCTGTTTTGCATAATATTATTTAAAAATTGTAGCTACATACAGTCTTATGATTTCAATAAGCATTGCACTAAAGGTTCCAGACTAACTTGTTTGTTTTTTACAGATGGAAAATGACATGGTTAATTACTATCAGTACAAAGAGCGTTTTAGAAGAAGAAGAAGTTTATCATCATTTCACTTCCTTATGATAGAATTTAAGTTACCATTTAGGTGTTATTACTTTGCTGTTTATAAATTTTTTAGCTCCGCAGCATAATAATCGTAATTATTTTTGAAATATAATCCGACCATGATTGCGTCTACTTGGGGCAGGTTTCCGCTGTCTGTTTTTACAAAATCGTGGTTCATGGTAAAAGTTCTTGATGGAATTTGTAAAATTTCGCTAACAAATCACACAAAATAATGAAATCTTATCAAATATGTTTCGAAATATAATAATACACATGTAGGCAAACAATGTTGACAAGCTAGTGACGTCATTATAAACTCGACCAATCAGGAGCGTTTTGTGTCACGTGACAAGCGTTTAAAAATATGCATTTTAATTTATGGATTTTTTAATATATTAATTATTATTTTCAACTAACGGTAATAAATAACCACATTTACACTCATATTATATACGGATGTCAGCAATTGACACTTTATTTTTCGCATTGTCAAACAGCCTATTGTTCTTTTCCGTCCGTCAGACACATCAATTAGACGGCAACAGATCGGCATTGCTAAATTTAGACGAGAGGATAAAAAATGTATTTCAGTAGCCTTAACACCAATATGTAAGTATTTATTGCACAAGACGACATTTAGTACATAAAAAATATACTCAAGTTATATCACCGGCCAGCAATTATGTACGTCAAAAGTTATATTCTTATCGAAAATTAATAAAGTATCGATTTTTCTATTTGCTTATAAGAACTCTCAATGTCACATTAAGACCGTATAACACCTGGTGCTCCGCATCCAAAGCACGTGATACTAGGACGATTCTCCGACTGGGTAACATCATTGTTTTCTGCAGGTTTCTTTTCCTTCAGCCGTCTACAGGCGTCCTTCAAATGACCAAAGGTTAGGTTTTTTTTTTTTTTTTTTTTTTTTTTTTTTTTTCCTACCACGCCGTCTATCTCCGATGTCCAAGTTTTTCGGAGGTGTGTTCTCTTATTTTCTCTGTCAGACTGTCTCTCTTTCATGCCTCATTCTATATCTTTCTGTCGCTAACCTTCTTTCGCTTCATGTTGGTGGGAGCCAACCTAAATTCTAACCATGTTTTAAATGCAATATTTTATTATTTATTCAATCTTAACATAAAGGAAGAGGGTTTATTACTATGTTATTTACATTTTTCTTATCAATACATGTTATTACGTAGGTCCACTTACTGCGTCAAATTGAATTGACCGTAGTGGTCCTATATTTTTACATCCATTTTGTTTCGCTACTCTACTTATTACATATTTACAAAATTCCATGAAATTATTTCTAGTGTTCTTATTTGCTAAAATTTCACAAATATTTTGTGTCGTTATGTTTACATTTATTATATTTTCGGTTTCAAACCGCTGTCGACTGTATATAGGGCACTCAGTTAAAACATGGGAAACGCTTTCATTTTTACTAGGTTCGCAGTGGCACGCCGGACTCTCCTTACACTTAAAGCGATGCAAGTATGAAGAGAATCCGCCGTGCCCTGTGAACATTTGTACTAGTACACTGTCCAGTTCTATCCGTCTCACTATCGGGTAAGCCATGAGCGCATCCGGGAAAAACAATTTTGTTGTTGCAGCCTGGGTTTCTGTCTTGTACCTTTGGTTCCATTCGTCAAGCGACGCGTAACGAATCTGTCGCTTGACGAATGATGCCGGGCAACCACTGTAGTTAGCCTTGGTTTTGATGTGCAACGCTGCCTCTTTTGCAAGTTGGTCCGCCCTCTCATTCCCCTCTAACCCTGCGTGAGCCTTTATCCAAAATAATTTCACTATTTTGTGCTCGTCATTCAGCTTCTGAACATTGGCTCTGGTTTGTACGGCTATTGGGTGAGGGGAACTTAAGTTTGTGACTGTCTCCAGCGCTGATCTTGAGTCACAGTAAATGTTGCACCTCGTTTTTTCACTCTTTGCCGCTTTTGCTGTTGCTTCCATTAGCGCGAGCAGCTCGGCCTGATAGACGGAGGAGCAGTCCTCCAGTTTCAGCTTTCGGGTACTCGTTTCTTCGGCACCGTCCCGAATGGACAGTGCCGCTCCCACTTTCCCCTCTATTTTGCTCCCATCTGTGTAAATATTGAGGCAATCCTCGTTGCTGTACTGGGCGAGTGCTGCTTCGTCTGGCAGGCATATAAAGCTGAGCTCTCTTTTCTTCGCAGGGTGCGGCATTGAGGCGTACGGCACTGGTTTTTCCATCTCCCGGTCTCCTATTACTTGCCGGTTATAACCCTTCTTAACTTCATAAAGCTGGGCTGCTTCCCTGACTCTAATGTCCAGAGGAAGCAACCCGGCAAGTAATAGCACCGAGTTCAGGGACGCGGTTTTGTATGCCTTCACCATCTTTTGGGCAAAGCCGCGTTGAATCGAAGCGAACTCCCTTCTAATTGACAGTTTTTGAGCTGCCGGTGCCCATGCGCTAGCAGCGTACAGTATTGTTGGCTCTACCACCGCTGTGTACATTGTTCGTACGATCTCTGGCTTTAGCCCCCAATGTATTTTCGCTGTTCTGGCCAATTGTTTGTAGAAGACTGCCGCTTTTCTGCAGGCATTCGCAGCATGTTCGTTGAAGGTCAGCTTTTCGTCGATTGTGAGTCCCAGCAGCTTGATTTTCTTTGACATCGCTATGTCGATCCCTCCCATGCTCAGTCGCGGGGTGTCGTATTTTAGCTTCTTGGTGATCACCATTGCCACGGTTTTTTCTGGGGCAAACTTCAGCTTATACTTGACACCCCACGCCCTAACATGTTCGAGTGCGGCATTAGCTTTTCTCTCGATCTCCAGCGCGGTCTCACCTTCGACAGCCAGCGTGACGTCATCGGCGAATGCCTGCACGTAGTTGCCCCCCCTCTCCAGCTCGTGCAGGAGGGGATCCAACAGCAGGTTCCAAAAAGTTGGACCTCCTATGGACCCTTGCACACATCCCATTTCAGTCTCCCTATCGCACTCGTTTCCGGCATATCTTAATTTTACTCTCCTGTCTTGAAGGTAGCTATCTACCACCCTCCTCAAGTTTACTGGACAGTTTTCCTCAGCCAATCGGACCCGAATAGCTGGCCACCAAGCTCCGTTGAAAGCGCCTTCTATATCTAGTGACACGAGTGTAACGATCTTTTTCTGTTTTAACTTCTCGCGTATGTGTCTCATTAGGATATAAAGGGCATCTTCCGTACTTTTCTGGGGCATGAATCCGAATTGGCGAGTACTGAGTCTTGGTATGAGGTAAAACTTGATTCGGGTGATCAACATTTTCTCGAAGATTTTGCCAAGTACGGGAAGGAGACCGATTGGTCTGTATGATTTGGGTGTCATATAATCCCGCTTTCCTGGCTTCCGGAGGACAACTACAGTCGCCATCTTCCACAACTTGGGGAAGTGCCCCTTATCCAGGCATCTATTCAGCAGACTTAGGAACAGATCTGGGTTCACGGCTACTGCGGCCTGGCTGATGTCTGCCGTGATGCCATCAGAGCCAGGGGCCTTTTTGGGGTTAAAAGATCTCACAGCCGCATTCAGTTCTGCCTTTGTGAAATGTGGATCGCAGGTTTCATCCTGGTTTCCAACATTTACACTTTCCGCTACGTCCCTTATGCGGCGGTGTTCCTCATTGTCCTCGGATAGTAGGTCCTTCGGGAAGAAAGAATCTGCCAACAGTTTTGCGGAACCTAGGCCGTCCAACACTTTCCCATTTTCCTTAAGTGGCAAATCCTCCTCCCGTTTCCTCGTCCGTCCTATTACCCGGTAGATCCCTTCCCAGACCGATTCCCTTGTCTGTTTCCCGCAAAATTCCTTCCAGCTCTGTGTCATTGCATTCCCGACTTCCATTTCGTAATATTCCTTCTTTTTCAGATATTCGGCAACCACCCCCGCCCTTCGGATTGGCGCCGCGCACCTGATTCGTCTTCTGCTGGTGATGACATCCCTTTTTAGAACTGTGAGCCTCTCGGTCCACCACGTCAAGGTAAGTGTTTGTGTGTTTTTCTTTTGTGTTAGTGTGTGTCTGCATGCGTGTGTTACTGCTTGTGTGTATGTGTGAATGAGTGATTCTAATTGTTGTGTGTCTGTGATGTTCTCTACACTTTCGAGTGTTAATTGATGTTCCTCCAGAAATTGGGCCATTTTCTCACGAAAGAGACTCCAATTTGCCTTCTTAGTGTTGTAGAGTCTTGTTGTGTTTGTGATGTGTGTGCCGCGTGATTTTTGTAAGAGTATGTTGAGTGTGATGCCGTTATGGTCCGAGCTAGTGAGGCCTTCTTCGATCTTCCAGTCATCAACCAGGGAAAGGAGATCGGCCGAGCAGGCTGTCACATCGACATGACTGGTGTAGCGCTTACCTCCCCGGATGGTATCGAAGGTGGGTACCGAAAAGTTGTTATTCAACACTTGTAGGCCCAGGTCATCAAGCGTTGCCAGCACTTCTTCTCCTCTCGTTTTCGTGGTGACACTCCCCCACCAGGTGTTCCATGCGTTGGTGTCGCCCCCGACCAGGATCCTACGTGGTCCCAACGTTTGGACTATCTTTGTTAGATGCTCCAGGTATGGTTCCAGAGGCAAATTATCTTCAAAGTAGACTGATACCAGAGTGATGGTCCACGCTGTCGTCCTTAACCCTATCACAGCAATATTGTTGTTGGTGTGTTCCGGATATTGGATGACGTCCAGCGTGGGGTCCATCACTACTATGGCAGCTTTTACAATCCCGTCTCCTTGGTCTGCGCTCTGGAAAACCCTTGTTCCTGCATAAGTTTTTAGGGTCTTTTGGGCTCCTACGTATGGCTCCTGGATGAGGAGAACTGTCGCCTTGCTTTTTGTTGCTTCAAGGAAGAGTTCATTTGTGGCTAGTTGGGTTTTCCTCAGGTTTGCTTGGATGATTTTGTACGGGACGCCCTCAGCAATACGCCACGGTGGATCGCGCCAGTGCTTCCCACTTACGCCTCACCGGGCATTCGCTGCTGAAGGCGTTATGGTCTGTCCTCGCTGCCTTAATTTTAATGCAGTTTGTGCATCTGGGTATGGTGTCCTTGAGCCATTCCGTGCAATCTGATTTGTAGTGGGCGCCTCCGCAGTGGCTGCACACATCAACCGCCTCAGTGCAGAAACGCCTCCCGTGTCCATACCCCAGGCAGCGCGAGCACTGCACTAGGGGGGACTGGTCGGCGACCCTGACCCGCTGCATGTCGATGTGGACTGCCCCCGCGTCGGTGAGGCGCTGCCAGATGCGCGGGGACACTTTCGCTACGACGTGCTCGGTCAGCGGGTTCCGCGCTCTCTTGCGGAACCGGATCTCTAACCGGTCATCGTCACAGCTGAGGTCCCGAAAAATGGTTTTATTTTGCGCTCGGATGGCCTGAACTACGTCATCATTTGAGTTAGATTTAAGGACTCCGTACAAAATCACCAGGGGATCTTTGTTCTGAATGTCCTCTACGTTGAGTTGTCCCTCGTGTTCCGTGAGTATCTTTTTCACTTTTCTGATCTCTTCTCGGTCCGTACATCCTATTATTACCCTTCTGTCCTTTGCTTTCCTTATTTTGTCTATCCTCAATCCTTCCTCTTTAGCATTTATTACTTTCTTTATTTTTTCAAATACCTGCTCTCCTGTCTCCTGATCGTCCTTGGAAGCTATGATTATGGAGTGTACCGCAGGGGTCTCCTGGGCCCTCTGGCCGGGATTTCCCGCTGCGACACTCGCGTAGCTGCCACGCTCTCTTATCATATCTGCGAGTTTTCCTATTTCTTCCTTCATATGCTTTTGTCCCTGTTCATTTTGCTCCTCCACGATTTTTGTAAGCCTTTCTATTTTACTGTTGCTTTCCCTTAACAGTTTTGCACTCTCCTCTATCTTTTGCAGTACTTGGTTGTCGTTTGTATCGTTTTTGTGACTAATATTGGTGTCTTTTTCCTTTTCAGGTTCCCGGCCCCGGCTGGGGTAGAAACCCTTCACCGCGGCGGTCTCCTTCACCAGCTGGTACAGGCGCTCGGCGGCAGCCTGCACCTCCGACTTGATCTCCCTTTTAATGTTTCCCGAGCGGCCGAGGCTGGTTTTTATCCCTATCAGGCAATTCCTAGCCTCTGTCACTCGGTCCGCACTCTTGGAGCCGGTCGGGGGACTGCTGACCACCCCTGGGCCCGCCCCCGCTAACGATGAGGGCCCTTTGCCACTCAGCACTATCCGGGGCTTCTTCTGCACTGCTGGTGCGGTCTTTTCTGGCGAGGCATGGCTCACTATCACTGGCGAGTCACCCGCAGCCGCCGCCGTGGCCCGCCGCTTCGGGGGGCTCACCGTGAAAGCGCTGTGCGACGGGGAGGAGCTCTTCCTCCTGCCGGCCTCCCACTCTCCAATGCTGGTCCGCACGCTCCCACCCGCAGTTGCTTCCGCAGGCCCTGCTCCCTCGTCCAGCGAGCTAGCACGGCCGCCGGCGCGCGTCTTGGCTGTCGGCGTATGGAACATGGTTCCGAGCGACCGCTCCGCTATTTTAATTTGTACCCTTTAAGTATAAAGTCATGCAATACACAATACACAGCCATTGAGCTATAATGTACTTACGTACTAGAGATGACAGCACCAAGTAATAATATGCGGGGCGCCTTGCAGTCCACGTGACTGCAGTGAACTTAGTCCGGGTCAAACGCCTGTGACGCGCGAACGTGTTATACAAATACGCAATTTCAATCAAAATGCCGAACTGTGTCTTAAAAACGTGCACAAACCATTCGAGAACAAAAAACAAAGATAGCGGTGTAACATATCATCGGTAAGTAATCATTTTATTTGTTTAAGATACATTAACCTCAATGGTTTAAGATTATTGTTTGACAAAGCTTGAGTTTACATCGACGCGCCGCCATTGCGTGAACATCATAGAATATACACAAGTTGATGCAAAACATCGAACGAAACGCGTAAGCGCCTTGAAAAATCACGGCGCTTTCGACCTTTTGGTCGCAAGAAAACTAAATCTTAAAGCGTTCTAGCGCTGCGTGTTTATACTGGCTGGTTAGACGACCAATTATTGTTTCATTGCTGAAGCGAACTTTAGGTGAAATTCTTAACAAAATGGAGCATGACTTTTGGCTTGGATAGCTCCTCTAGTACGTAAGTACATTATAGCTCAATGTACACAGCGTCTATTCTCGTACACTGTCGAGACCAATCAGCCGTGCACAACAACCAAGAGGCAGTACTCAAGTGCAAAGACAGAAACTTGGTAGGCTTCACATTCAATTTCAATTACTTGGACTATGACTAAGATACAATAAATTACAATACCTAAAACTATTATCAATTTATGGTTTTACTTAGTCGCTGATATACTGAGTATATTGGTCAACGTCAGTAGGTAACCAGCTAGTATTCACAATAATAAATGAATAGTTTGTATCACAGTATTAAGTACTATAAATGTATAAAACAGTTACAACCTAAAACAATTTAATTATACCTAATATAGTTACAACAACCTAAATTTCTATAAATCCAGTTTAGTCAATTATTTTATCTCCTATGTAAAGGGTAGGAGACAGTCAGATTTAAACACGCATATAAATTTGTCAATATGTACACTTAGTCTGAGAGTTATCTATTTCTTATGTTTAATAATACTAATAGTTATAATGTTTTATAATTAGACCCATGTGCAGGTAAGGGTTGTCAAAATTCCAAAATATTTAGATTAAAATGACTAGAGTTTATAGCTCACAATACCTTACTTTTACACAATTACAATTTCAGTTTATTACTAACATAAAAGCTTATTTTTATACTAACAATAAAGTATTACACAATAAACCCCTATGTAAAGGTAGGGGTTCGTCAAACACATATAAACAACACAATACAGTAAATTTACAATGTAAAAGTCAGAGTACAGTTATTATAATTTAGTAAAATTTTTATTTAAATGTCAATACAACTATTTGCTTCTTAAAATCTATTTTCTTACAGTTTTGTTTAAGGTAGAGCCACTCTACCTAGAGTCACTAGTTGTAGAGACCTATTTGTAACTGATTATGCTAAGTCCTATTGCCGCTGCTCCATCCGTTTCACTGCAGGACTCTGGCGAGTTCAACTCAAATTCCTGCTCTACCAGCTCTACCTGCAGCTCCAGATGTGCTCTACAATTTGAGCTGATGATATGAGCTATCCTGCAGTGAAAACCTCGAGCCTCTACGACCCTGGGCTGTGGAGCTATGGGCGCCGCCAGTCGACCTAGTCTCGTACGAAATTTTCATACAACTCGCTCGTTTAACCGACTCAGAGAAGGAGGTCTGTTCAGAATTTAAATAAAATTTTATTTTGCGAATTCCGCGATTTTGACTAGGGATTATGATGGAAGGGTGGAGGAGTGAATTTATTAGGGAGGTGGGGAGGGGGTGGGTGCAAGAGGAGGGGGGGAGGAGGACTCCTAAAAATTTTTTGTCTTCAAAAATCTTTTAGAAGCGGTTGGGGCGTTCAAAGGGAGCAGGAGGTCCCATGAAAAATATTTTCAATGGGTGGGGGGGAGGGTGGAAAAAAGGGGGGAGGTCGAGATTTTTCGCTTTTATTGTCCAGTATCGCTTACTGGTCAATAAAAACCAAAAACCACGTTTTTTGAAGTTTGTGGGGGAGGGGGGGGGGGAGAAGGGGGGCCAGGATAAGTTTTTTGGATATAGTTAAGGATGGGGAAACATAAACAATTTTTTAATTTTGAAAATTGCGATAAAACTTGAAAACTCGCTATCCGACGAAAACTTGCTTCTCTGCTTACGCCTGCCGACCTAGTTTCGATTTCCGAGAATTCTGTATGTAAACAAACAAATTTTATCTTTCGACCCTACTTGTTAATAACTATTCTAACTATTTTTCCCTTTATGCTACCACAAAACCAAAGATATCTCCGTGTTCGGGCTGAAATTCCGCGTCTTGTAGTAGTTATAAAAGGGGTCCAATCTTCTTCCAACTCCCGCAGGGATCCGGCAAAGATACGGCTGGCCGTGCCTGGTCCACCTTCTTCCCTCTGGAGGACTGGGATGAGATGTTACCTTCTTCTTACGGGTCCTAATGTCTTCCTTAAGGTTACGTTAATGGGTTAAAACTTTGATCTTCTTTCCTAGTTGCTCTCTTTTCGAGGTTTCTGATGAAGAATTTTCTTGCAAACTTATGTTTTGCGGTCAATTTTTTGTGTGGGTTTCCTTTCGGGATTTTTAAGTCCTGATTCCCTGAACCGATTTGCAAAGTTTTTTCAGCGTTCTACAGCGATTGAAGCGAGCTTGTGAAAGAATGCAAAAGATGCAGGTGTTACAGATCTTGTTTGGCCGCTGTTGATTTTTAAAAACGAAGAGAAATTTCACCAACTGCATTTACCTTGTATTTCTTGTTCCTGAAGTAGTTTCACCGAGGGGATTTCTATTGAATGCAGCAGGCGATTTAATTCTAACTACAAAGACCTGGATTTTCTCTCAACCGCAGAATTCCTTTTCCTCCCAATATCTCCCGAAGGCGCGATGGGAAAAATCTGGAATTCTGCCACCGGGTAGTTTAGCTGGTTAGGTTAGGTTAGGTTAGGTTAGGTTAGGTTAGGTTAGGTTCCCGGATATACCGGGTGCTAGCGGCAGCCAAGCAGCGAGGTGAGTACCCCCTGCCCGTGGAGGTGCGGCGCTTACGGCAGCAAGCCCGGGACGATGCCATCGAAAGGTGGCAGCGGCGGCTCGAAGAGCCTACCGCGGGTGTGCGGACGGTGGAGGCAATCCGCCCTGTCCTCGTGCAGTGGTTGACGAGGCAGCACGGGTCTCTCTCCTTCCGTGTCACGCAGCTCCTGACAGGCCATGGCTGTTTTGGCCGATTCCTGTTCGGGGTTGTGCAGAGGGAGGAGACACCAGCCTGTCACCATTGCGGGGACCCGGAGGACACGGCGGAGCACACCCTCGCGGAGTGCTCGGCGTGGGAGGAACAGAGGGCGCGGCTTGTGGCTGCCATAGACCGGAGGCTGTCGCTCCCGGCCGTTGCGAAAGCGATGGCCGAGAGCGACGTTGGTTGGGACGCGGTGCGAGACTTCTGCGAAGAAGTTCTCGCACTGAAGGAGGAGGCGGAGCGCGCGCGGGAGAGGTTTGCGGAGCCAAACTCCCTGCGCAGGAGGCGCGTTGGAGGGCGGCGCTTGGCGCACGACCGCCGACCTCCGTAAAGGGGACTCCGGGCGGCAGGTCGGGGAACCTGTTGCCCTTAGGACTGTGTCCCCACAGGATGCACGACGTGTCCCGTGTTCCGACACGTCGTCCATTAGATGGTCGAGCAAAAGCTCACCGAGACGGGGCCTGATTCCGGGCCAGCATCGCCAGGGCTGCGGACGCATGCATCGCACTCTCGGGGCCCTGATCGCGATGCAGAGGTGGAACACCCCAGGTTTTTAGTGGGTATGCCGGCCTTCTGGCGGAGACTCCCACATAACCACTCGCCCTCCCCGGGGTCGAGTGGTACTTTTAAAAGGTTTTCCTGGGTAAAAAAAAAAAAAAAAAAAAAAAAAGGTTAGGTTAGGTTAGGTTAGGTTAGGTTAGGTTAGGTTAGGTTGGGGTGCGATGATCGGACTACCTTCACGTTGGGTAAGCCCAACTAATTTCATCTCTCCATTTGGGGATTTGGGATTAGTTGGGGAAACCTGGTGCACCCCGTCCACAGGTTAGTAACTTCCACCTTCCGGTGGATCTTGCTAGCCTGTGTCCAAAAGTCCGATCGAGTGGGGGCCCTCGCCTATACCTCCCCTTCGTGAGGGCAGGATGTAGGGCCGAGGCGTGGAGCTCGCCGCACCTCGCGGTGTAGGCGGAGCTGGGTGACCGCGGGTTGCTCCTTGAGGGAGCATTTAGAGTTGGGCGCAGTGTGCACTAACACTGCCATTGCGCAGGTGAGGTAGTTCATCTTCCTTACCACCGCTCGAAACTCGTAATCCTGCAACAATGAGCCTCCGGGTTCTAGTGGGACCGAGGGCCTTGGCTTGACCGCCCGGGCCGCGAGGAAGAAAACCTCTATAAAAAATTACCCGAAGTTAGTGCGGTGAACGCAGCGCGAGAGCTTAGGTCCTTGCCGTCGATTGCGATGGGAGGGCCTGGTTGGACGGAATTCCAGCCGCTACTGCGTTCCTCGCCAGGGTACCGGTCGACCCCCTGTGCGAGTTACGCTAGACTTCCCCGGCTACATGGGCTCTGGTCGGGGTGACGTGTTATTTCCCTACTACTCGTGGGATTTGTTATGGAGTCTTTAAATCAATCTGAAAAACCCTTGCGGGACGCCTCCGGGCGTTTCATAAAAGGCCCTTCTCAGGGCCAATCCAAAGCCCCCTCTGGGGGCCAACCCGAAGGCCCTTCTCAGGGCCACCCAAAAGGTCCTTCTCAGGACCAACCAAAGGGCCCTTCTCAGGGCCACCTCGACGGAGGAAGAGGAGGAGCGTCGACTTCAGAGGTCAGCCGCGCGACATCTGCGGTTGGCCTATACAGCAGGGCAGACGGGATGTCGGATGCCGACAGCGAGATGTCGTTCGCGTCATCAGTCTGTTCGACGAGGTCTGCCATCGGACAGTCGCGGAAGCGGGCCTTCCTGAAGGAGGCTGGATCCGGGTCCTCGGACGCGGCCAAAAGTAGGCCCAAAAGGAAGCCGAAGGCCAGGAAGCGACCTCCCGCCATCGCGGGTACCCACAACGTGGGGTTGGAGGACGCGCAGCGCCAGCTGAACCTGGCTCAGCGGGCGCAGCTGCAGCAGGACCTGGAGGAGCAGGTCGCCGCTAAGGAGCAGCGGGCGCGCGTTTCGCGGGCCAAGTCCGGGTACGGCGCATCGCGCGTCATATACTCGGACTACTCCCTGGCCGAGCTCGAGCGCATGGCGCAGGAGGACGCGGAGGAGATAGCGGAGCTCACCTCGAAGTCCTCCAACCTGAAGGGGACTTTTCAGAAGTCCCTGAAGTGCAGGGCCGCGAGCATGCGCGGCATCATCCAGGAGCTGGTGCAGCGCACAGCAACTGACGAGACGCGGCAACTGCAGGCGAAGCTCGACCACCTGCAGTCGGAGGTCAGCCAGCTGCACAAGAAGCTGGCTGGAGTCGCGGCCCGGCCTTCTCAGGCCGACCAGAGACCGGCGGCTGTAGCCGCGGCTCGGCCTTCCCAGGCCGACCCTAGACCGGCGGCTGGAACCTCGGCTCGGCCTTCCCAGGCCGAAACCAGATCGGCGGCTGAGGGCCCCTCCTCCAACCTTGAGGATATCATCCGCAAGGTTATCATGGAGGAAAGGGCCTTCACGAGAGCCTGCTTCGAAGGCATCGAAGACAGGCTCCTACCGGAGAAGCGCCTGCGGCCGCCACTAGCGGCGGACAAGAGGCCAAACAAGCCGGGGCCATCCTCCCAGAGGGAGGACGCCCAACTCCCCGCGACCACTCCGTCCAACCAGTCGTGGACGGAAGTGGTCAGGAAGGGAAAGGGCAAGGCCAAGAAAAAGGCGAGAACGGCCGCCGCCTCTGTCGCCCCCGACGCTACCTCTTCTGGCCCGTCCCAAGGGACCGGCAGGGGAAAGGGGAAGGGGAAAGGGAAAAAGTCGGCCCCTGCACCCGCCGCCGCTGCCCCCGCAGCCAAAAGGGCCCCCGCTGGTGGGAGGAAGCCTCTGGTTCCTCCCAAGACCGCGGCCGTCGTTGTGACGCTCACCGCGGAGGCTGCTGAACGAGGTGAGACGTACGGGTCCGTCCTCACACGGGCTCGTACCAACGCCGATCCCACCCAACTTGGGATCGGAGCGGTCACGTGCCGCCGGACCCAAACCGGGGCTCGAATCTTCGAGTTCCCGGGGGCCCAGGGTGGTGCCAACGCGGACCTCTTTGCAATCAAATTGCGAGAGGTCATCGCGGACGCGGCCAAGGTCGTCAGGCCCGTCAGGTCTGCGGCCTTGGAGGTGACCGACCTCGACGACTCGGTCACCAAAGAGGAGGTGGTGGCGGCGATCGCAGCGATTGGGGGCTGCGACACGACAGCGGTGCAGGGTCGGGACATCAGGCCCGGCCGCGGCGGCATGGGCGCTATCCGCCTCGAGTGCCCAGTCGCTGCGGCCAAAGCCGTCCTCGCTAAGGGACGGCTTCCGGTAGGCTTCAGTTCCTGCCGAGTCCGAGCACTTGAAGATCAGCCTCTGCGCTGCTTCAAGTGTTTTGGAATTGGGCACACGCGGGCCCTCTGTCCGTCCAAGGTGGATAGGGCGGACAGCTGCTACCGCTGCGGCAAGGAGGGGCACAAGTCAGCCTCCTGCACGGTCCCCACGCCGCGTTGCGCAGTGTGCGCAGCCAGCGGCCTCCCAGCGGGGCACGTCATGAAGGGGAGGAACTGCAACCCTCCCCTTAAGAAGGGCAAAGCGCAGGCGCCGACCCCGCCTGCCACTGCGGCCGCCGCTCCTGAAGCGGGAACCTCGGCGGCCGATGAGGAGGGAGCGATGGACGTTTGATGGATAGAGTCGAACATCGCATCCTCCAGGCGAACACCAACCACTGCAAAGCAGCCCAGGACCTGTTCATGCAGGCTATGGCTGAGCGGTTGGTGGACGTGGCGGTGGTCACAGAGCCGTACTCGGTCCCCGGCCGTTGGCTGGGCGATCGGGACGGCTTGGTGGCATTGGTGTCGCGGTCTTCCACAGACTCCCCTCCCCTCTCGCTCTTAGAGAGGGGACCGGGATACGTGGCGGCCGCGTGGGGAGAAATAGCCCTGGTGGGCGTCTATTTTTCCCCAAATCGCCCTCTCCAGGATTTTGAGAATTTTCTCAAAATCCTGACCGCAGTGATCGGTAGGGCGGCACCGCGTCAGGTCGCTGTTATAGGCGACTTGAATGCCAAGTCGGTGGCTTGGGGCAACCCAGCCGCCTCCTGCAACCGAAGAGGACGTGTGGTCGAACTCTGGGCGGCCACGTCCGGTGTGTCCCTCTTGAACAGAGGGACGGTCAAGACGTGTGTGCGGCGATGGGGAGGGTCAGTGGTCGACGTTTCGTTCGCCACCCCCATCTTGGCCGCCCGCGTCGTGAACTGGCGGGTGGAGATGGTGGAGACAATGTCGGACCACCGATATGTGCGGTTCGACATCTCCACCCAGAGCCCCCGGAGGACGGCCTCCTCGGGCCAGTCTCCTTTTCCGCGGTGGGCCCTTACCCGCCTCGACTGTGAGGCGGCTAAGGAGGCGGCGTTCGTGCAGGACTGGCTCACGCCTCCTGTCGAAGTCCTGGACGTGGACGCCGCAGCGGCCCAACTGAGGAGGTCCCTGACTGAGGTGTGCAACTCCAGCATGCCTCGGTCTTGCCGCCCGCCTCCCCTTCGCGCCGTCTATTGGTGGTCGGAGAGGTTAGCGGAGCTTCGGGCCGCCTGCGTGGCGGCAAGGCGGGAGTACACGCGGAGCCGACGGCGCAGCCAGCGAGACCCCGAAGCCGAGGACCAGCTCTACGCCTCTTACGTAGAGGCAAAGCGGGTCCTCAAGTCGGAAATGGGCGCCGCCGAGGACGCGGCGCGAGACGAGATGCTAGAGGGTCTCGACAGGGATCCGTACGGGAGACCATACAAGGCGGCGCGGAACAAACTGCGCCCCTTCGGTCCCCCGCTGACGGAGTCCCTTGAGCCGGCACTGCTGGATGGGGTGGTCCGGTCCCTGTTTCCATCCGGGACCAACTTCACCCCACCAGTGATGGATCCACCGGAGGGGGCGGCTCCGCCGGAGGAGGAGGAGATACCTCCGGTCACGGCGGGGGAGCTCGCCGCGGAGACTCTCCATCTCCGTGCCAAGAAGACGGCCCCAGGGCCGGACGGCGTTCCCGCGCGGGTGGTGGCCATCGCCGCCACCCAGATGGAGGGAAGGTTTCGGGACCTCTTCAGCGCGTGTCTCGCGTCGGGGAGGTTTCCGAAACCCTGGAAGGAGGGGCAGCTGTGCCTCCTCCGTAAGGAGGGACGCCCGGCGGACTCCCCCTCGGCATACCGGCCCATCGTTCTGCTCGATGAGGTCGGAAAGTTGTTCGAGGGGATCGTCGCTGGTCGGCTTAATGGCCACCTCCTGGAGGTGGGGCCGAACCTGTCGGACGCCCAATTCGGTTTCCGAAGGGGGCGTTCGACAATCGACGCGCTGGCCCGGCTCAAGGGCCAAGTGAGGGAGGCCGTGGAGGCAGGGGATGGAGTGTTGGCTGTGTCATTCGATATAGCCAACGCCTTCAACTCCATCCCCCACTCGACAATACTGGAGGCGCTCCGCTTCCACGGAGTGCCTCAGTACCTGCGGAGGCTCCTGGCCAGCTACTTGGAGGACCGAGCGGTCCTCCTGGTAGACAAAACGGGCCAGCTCCGGCGGTATGGCGCGGAATCCGGTGTTCCGCAGGGGTCCGTCTTAGGACCACTCCTGTGGAACATCGGCTTCGATTGGCTCCTGCGGGGAGCTCTCCTCCGTGGCACGAGTGTCATCTGCTACGCGGACGACACTCTCCTCACTGCCCGGGGGAGGACCTTCAGGGAGGCGGCGAGCCTGGCCTCTGCTGGCGGATCCTTGGTCGCGGGAAGGATTCGCCGGCTTGGTTTGGGGGTGGCGCTGCACAAGACCGAGGCCGTGTTCTTCCACGGGCCTCGGCAGCACATCCCCACCGACGCCCACATCGTCGTGGAGGGCGTCAGGGTCGAGCTCAAGACCCAGATGAAATATCTGGGCCTAGTGCTCGACAGCAGGTGGCGCTTCGGCCCGCACTTCAGCGAGCTGTCGAAGCGCCTGCTGAAGGTCGCGGGCGCGCTGTCGTGGCTCATCCCCAACCTGGGGGGGCCCAAAGCGCGATGCCGGCGGTTGTATGCCGGCATCCTCAAGAGCATGGCCCTCTACGGGGCTCCCATCTGGGCGGACTCCCTCCAAAGGAGAGAGAACGCCGCTGCGATCCGCAGGCCCCAAAGGGCAATCGCGCAGCGGGTGGCGAGGGCCTACCGCTCGGTAAGCTTCGCGGCGGCCTGTGCTCTGGCGGGCACCCCTCCTTGGGAGCTAGAGGCGTGGGTGCTCGCCAGAGTATACGAGTGGACAGCGGGGCAAAGGGCACTCGGGGAGCGCCCCGCCCCGGAAGAGCGGGAGGCCGTCCGACAGCAGGTGAGGGACGCGATCGTCCAACACTGGACGGAGGACCTCGCCTCTGCCGTTTTCGGCCGGCGGACGCTGGACGCGCTCGGGCCAGTCCTGCGAGATTGGCTCGAGCGGCCCCACGGCTTCCTCTCGTTCCGTCTGGTGCAGGTATTGTCCGGGCATGGATGCTTCGGATCGTACCTGCACCGAATCGGGAGGGAAGAGGACCCGTCGTGCCACGACTGTGGTGCGGCGGAAGACACGGCGCAGCACACCCTTGAGCTGTGCCCGTCGTGGTCCGAGCCGCGCCGCGGCTTGGTAGCGGTGGTCGGACCGGACCTCTCGCTTCCCAGCTTGGTCAACTCCATGCTGGGAAGCGAGGGGGCATGGGCAGCGGTCGCCTCCTTCTGTGAGGACGTGATGTCCCAAAAGGAGGCAGCGGAGCGCGCGCGGGAGGAAGACCCTCTTGCGGCGCCGCTGCGCAGGCGGAGAAGGGGCAGGAGACGACGGCGATTATAGTCGTCTGCCCCGTGGTGGTGAATAGCGGGTGACAGGCGCGGGGGCGCCTTCTCCCGCATTGCACATTTTCACCACCCCGCCGGGCGGAAATGGCCGAGCACTCCCGGTCTTACCCGGCCACCCCCCCTGCAGGGAGGGGCGTGCAGGCCCCGCTGTAAAGGCGGGCGGTCGTCGGCGGGGGGCTGGACGTTAAGGCTTTGCCGGTCTCCCAGTCCCCTTCCACATAGGCGATGCCGGAGTGCCGCTGGGTTGTTTAGTGGGTATACCGGTCCTCTCCGGGCCGGGGAGTCCCACATACCCCCCCAATCCCCCAAGGGGGGGATGCGTAACGCATTTTTCCCAGCGACAAAAAAAAAAAAAAAAAAAAAAAAAAGGTTAGGTTAGGTTAGGTTAGGTTAGGTTAGGTTAGGTTAGGTTAGGTTAGGTTAGGTTGGGGTGGCGATGATCGGACTACCTTCACGTTGGGTAAGCCCAACTAATTTCATCTCTCCATTTGGGGATTTGGGATTAGTTGGGGAAACCTGGTGCACCCCGTCCACAGGTTAGTAACTTCCACCTTCCGGTGGATCTTGCTAGCCTGTGTCCAAAAGTCCGATCGAGTGGGGGCCCTCGCCTATACCTCCCCTTCGTGAGGGCAGGATGTAGGGCCGAGGCGTGGAGCTCGCCGCACCTCGCGGTGTAGGTGGAGCTGGGTGACCGCGGGTTGCTCCTTGAGGGAGCATTTAGAGTTGGGCGCAGTGTGCACTAACACTGCCATTGCGCAGGTGAGGTAGTTCATCTTCCTTACCACCGCTCGAAACTCGTAATCCTGCAACAATGAGCCTCCGGGTTCTAGTGGGACCGAGGGCCTTGGCTTGACCGCCCGGGCCGCGAGGAAGAAAACCTCTATAAAAAATTACCCGAAGTTAGTGCGGTGAACGCAGCGCGAGAGCTTAGGTCCTTGCCGTCGATTGCGATGGGAGGGCCTGGTTGGACGGAATTCCAGCCGCTACTGCGTTCCTCGCCAGGGTACCGGTCGACCCCCTGTGCGAGTTACGCTAGACTTCCCCGGCTACATGGGCTCTGGTCGGGGTGACGAGTTATTTCCCTACTACTCGTGGGATTTGTTATGGAATCTTTAAATACATTAGAAAAACCCTTGCGGGACGCCTCCGGGCGTTTCATAAAAGGCCCTTCTCAGGGCCAATCCAAAGCCCCCTCTGGGGGCCAACCCGAAGGCCCTTCTCAGGGCCACCCAAAGGGCCCTTCTCAGGGCCACCTCGACGGAGGAAGAGGAGGAGCGTCGACTTCAGAGGTCAGCCGCGCGACATCTGCGGTTGGCCTATACAGCAGGGCAGACGGGATGTCGGATGCCGACAGCGAGATGTCGTTCGCGTCATCAGTCTGTTCGACGAGGTCTGCCATCGGACAGTCGCGGAAGCGGGCCTTCCTGAAGGAGGCTGGATCCGGGTCCTCGGACGCGGCCAAAAGTAGGCCGAAGAGAAAGCCGAAGGCCAGGAAGCGACCTCCCGCCATCGCGGGCACCCACAACGTGGGGTTGGAGGACGCGCAGCGCCAGCTGAACCTGGCTCAGCGGGCGCAGCTGCAGCAGGACCTGGAGGAGCAGGTCGCCGCTAAGGAGCAGCGGGCGCGCGTTTCGCGGGCCAAGTCCGGGTACGGCGCATCGCGCGTCATATACTCGGACTACTCCCTGGGCGAGCTCGAGCGCATGGCGCAGGAGGACGCGGAGGAGATAGCGGAGATCACCTCGAAGTCCTCCAACCTGAAGGGGACTTTTCAGAAGTCCCTGAAGTGCAGGGCCGCGAGCATGCGCGGCATCATCCAGGAGCTAGTGCAGCGCACAGCAACGGATGAGACGCGGCAACTGCAGGCGAAGCTCGACCACCTGCAGTCGGAGGTCAGCCAGCTGCACAAGAAGCTGGCTGAAGTCGCGGCCCGGCCTTCTCAGGCCGACCAGAGACCGGCGGCTGTAGCCGCGGCTCGGCCTTCCCAGGCCGACCCTAGACCGGCGGCAGGAACCTCGGCTCGGCCTCCCCAGGCCGAAACCAAATCGGCGGCCGAGGGCCCCCCCTCCAACCTTGAGGATATCATCCGCAAGGTTATTATGGAGGAAAGGGCCTTCACGAGAGCCTGCTTCGAAGGTATCGAAGACAGGCTCCTACCGGAGAAGCGCCTGCGGCCGCCACTAGCGGCGGACAAGAGGCCAAACAAGCCGGGGCCATCCTCCCAGAGGGAGGACGCCCAACTCCCCGCGACCACTCCGTCCAACCAGTCGTGGACGGAAGTGGTCAGGAAGGGAAAGGGCAAGGCCAAGAAAAAGGCGAAAACGGCCGCCGCCTCTGTCGCCCCCGACGCTACCTCTTCTGGCCCATCCCAAGGGACCGGCAGGGGAAAAGGGAAGGGGAAAGGGAAAAAGTCGGCCCCTGCACCCGCCGCCGCTGCCCCCGCAGCCAAAAGGGCCCCCGCTGGTGGGAGGAAGCCTCTGGTTCCTCCCAAGACCGCGGCCGTCGTTGTGACGCTCACCGCGGAGGCTGCTGAACGAGGTGAGACGTACGGGTCCGTCCTCACACGGGCTCGTCCCAACGCCGATCCCAGCCAACTTGGGATCGGAGCGGTCACGTGCCGCCGGACCCAAACCGGGGCTCGAATCTTCGAGTTCCCGGGGGCCCAGGGTGGTGCCAACGCGGACCTCTTTGCAATCAAATTGCGAGAGGTCATCGCGGACGCGGCCAAGGTCGTCAGGCCCGTCAGGTCTGCGGCCTTGGAGGTGACCGACCTCGACGACTCGGTCACCAAAGAGGAGGTGGTGGCGGCGATCGCAGCGATTGGGGGTTGCGACGCGACAGCGGTGCAGGGTCGGGACATCAGGCCCGGCCGCGGCGGCATGGGCGCTATCCGCCTCGAGTGCCCAGTCGCTGCGGCCAAAGCCGTCCTCGCTAAGGGACGGCTTCCGGTAGGCTTCAGTTCCTGCCGAGTCCGAGCACTTGAAGATCAGCCTCTGCGCTGCTTCAAGTGTTTTGGAATTGGGCACACGCGGGCCCTCTGTCCGTCCAAGGTGGATAGGGCGGACAGCTGCTACCGCTGCGGCAAGGAGGGGCACAAGTCTGCCTCCTGCAAGGTCCCCACGCCTCGTTGCGCAGTGTGCGCAGCCAGCGGCCTCCCAGCGGGGCACGTCATGAAGGGGAGGAACTGCAACCCTCCCCTTAAGAAGGGCAAAGCGCAGGCGCCGACCCCGCCTGCCGCTGCGGCCGCCGCTCCTGAAGCGGGAACCTCGGCGGCCGATGAGGAGGGAGCGATGGACGTTTGATGGATAGGGTCGAACATCGCATCCTCCAGGCGAACACCAACCACTGCAAAGCAGCCCAGGACCTGTTCATGCAGGCTATGGCTGAGCGGTTGGTGGACGTGGCGGTGGTCACAGAGCCGTACTCGGTCCCCGGCCGTTGGCTGGGCGATCGGGACGGCTTGGTGGCATTGGTGTCGCGGTCTTCCACAGACTCCCCTCCCCTCTCGCTCTTAGAGAGGGGACCGGGATACGTGGCGGCCGCGTGGGGAGAAATAGCCCTGGTGGGCGTCTATTTTTCCCCAAATCGCCCTCTCCAGGATTTTGAGAATTTTCTCGAAATCCTGACCGCAGTGATCGGTAGGGCGGCACCGCGTCAGGTCGCTGTTTTAGGCGACTTGAATGCCAAGTCGGTGGCTTGGGGCAACCCAGCCGCCTCCTGCAACCGAAGAGGACGTGTGGTCGAACTCTGGGCGGCCACGTCCGGTGTGTCCCTCTTGAACAGAGGGACGGTCAAGACGTGTGTGCGGCGATGGGGAGGGTCAGTGGTCGACGTTTCGTTCGCCACCCCCATCTTGGCCGCCCGCGTCGTGAACTGGCGGGTGGAGATGGTGGAGACAATGTCGGACCACCGATATGTGCGGTTCGACATCTCCACCCAGAGCCCCCGGAGGACGGCCTCCTCGGGCCAGTCTCCTTTTCCGCGGTGGGCCCTTACCCGCCTCGACTGTGAGGCGGCTAAGGAGGCGGCGTTCGTCCAGGACTGGCTCACGCCTCCTGTCGAAGTCCTGGACGTGGACGCCGCAGCGGCCCAACTGAGGAGGTCCCTGACTGAGGTGTGCAACTCCAGCATGCCTCGGTCTTGCCGCCCGCCTCCCCTTCGCGCCGTCTATTGGTGGTCGGAGAGGTTAGCGGAGCTTCGGGCCGCCTGCGTGGCGGCAAGGCGGGAGTACACGCGGAGCCGACGGCGCAGCCAGCGAGACCCCGAAGCCGAGGACCAGCTCTACGCCTCTTACGTAGAGGCAAAGCGGGTCCTCAAGTCGGAAATGGGCGCCGCCGAGGACGCGGCGCGAGACGAGATGCTAGAGGGTCTCGACAGGGATCCGTACGGGAGACCATACAAGGCGGCGCGGAACAAACTGCGCCCCTTCGGTCCCCCGCTGACGGAGTCCCTTGAGCCGGCACTGCTGGATGGGGTGGTCCGGTCCCTGTTTCCATCCGGGACCAACTTCACCCCACCAGTGATGGATCCACCGGAGGGGGCGGCTCCGCCGGAGGAGGAGGAGATACCTCCGGTCACGGCGGGGGAGCTCGCCGCGGAGACTCTCCATCTCCGTGCCAAGAAGACGGCCCCAGGGCCGGACGGCGTTCCCGCGCGGGTGGTGGCCATCGCCGCCACCCAGATGGAGGGAAGGTTTCGGGACCTCTTCAGCGCGTGTCTCGCGTCGGGGAGGTTTCCGAAACCCTGGAAGGAGGGGCAGCTGTGCCTCCTCCGTAAGGAGGGACGCCCGGCGGACTCCCCCTCGGCATACCGGCCCATCGTTCTGCTCGATGAGGTCGGAAAGTTGTTCGAGGGGATCGTCGCTGGTCGGCTTAATGGCCACCTCCTGGAGGTGGGGCCGAACCTGTCGGACGCCCAATTCGGTTTCCGAAGGGGGCGTTCGACAATCGACGCGCTGGCCCGGCTCAAGGGCCAAGTGAGGGAGGCCGTGGAGGCAGGGGATGGAGTGTTGGCTGTGTCATTCGATATAGCCAACGCCTTCAACTCCATCCCCCACTCGACAATACTGGAGGCGCTCCGCTTCCACGGAGTGCCCCAGTACCTGCGGAGGCTCCTGGCCAGCTACTTGGAGGACCGAGCGGTCCTCCTGGTAGACAAAGCGGGCCAGCTCCGGCGGTATGGCGCGGAATCCGGTGTTCCGCAGGGGTCCGTCTTAGGACCACTCCTGTGGAACATCGGCTTCGATTGGCTCCTGCGGGGAGCTCTCCTCCGTGGCACGAGTGTCATCTGCTACGCGGACGACACCCTCCTCACTGCCCGGGGGAGGACCTTCAGGGAGGCGGCGACCCTGGCCTCTGCTGGCGGATCCTTGGTCGCGGGAAGGATTCGCCGGCTTGGTCTGGGGGTGGCGCTGCACAAGACCGAGGCCGTGTTCTTCCACGGGCCTCGGCAGCGCATCCCCACCGACGCCCACATCGTCGTGGAGGGCGTCAGGGTCGAGCTCAAGACCCAGATGAAATATCTGGGCCTAGTGCTCGACAGCAGGTGGCGCTTCGGCCCGCACTTCAGCGAGCTGTCGAAGCGCCTGCTGAAGGTCGCGGGCGCGCTGTCGTGGCTCATCCCCAACCTGGGGGGGCCCAAAGCGCGATGCCGGCGGTTGTATGCCGGCATCCTCAAGAGCATGGCCCTCTACGGGGCTCCCATCTGGGCGGACTCCCTCCAAAGGAGAGAGAACGCCGCCGCGATCCGCAGGCCCCAAAGGGCAATCGCGCAGCGGGTGGCGAGGGCCTACCGCTCGGTAAGCTTCGCGGCGGCCTGTGCTCTGGCCGGCACCCCTCCTTGGGAGCTAGAGGCGTGGGTGCTCGCCAGAGTATACGAGTGGACAGCGGGGCAAAGGGCACTCGGGGAGCGCCCCGCCCCGGAAGAGCGGGAGGCCGTCCGACAGCAGGTGAGGGACGCGATCGTCCAACACTGGACGGCGGACCTCGCCTCTGCCGTTTTCGGCCGGCGGACGCTGGACGCGCTCGGGCCAGTCCTGCGAGATTGGCTCGAGCGACCCCACGGCTTCCTCTCGTTCCGTCTGGTGCAGGTATTGTCCGGGCATGGATGCTTCGGATCGTACCTGCACCGAATCGGGAGGGAAGAGGACCCGTCGTGCCACGACTGTGGTGCGGCGGAGGACACGGCGCAGCACACCCTTGAGCTGTGCCCGTCGTGGTCCGAGCCGCGCCGCGGCTTGGTAGCGGTGGTCGGACCGGACCTCTCGCTTCCCAGCTTGGTCAACTCCATGCTGGGAAGCGAGGAGGCATGGGCAGCGGTCGCCTCCTTCTGTGAGGACGTGATGTCCCAAAAGGAGGCGGCGGAGCGCGCGCGGGAGGAAGACCCTCTTGCGGCGCCGCTGCGCAGGCGGAGAAGGGGCAGGAGACGACGGCGATTATAGTCGTCTGCCCCGTGGTGGTGAATAGCGGGTGACAGGCGCGGGGGCGCCTTCTCCCGCATTGCACATATTCACCACCCCGCCGGGCGGAATTGGCCGAGCACTCCCGGTCTTACCCGGCCACCCCCCCCTGCAGGGAGGGGCGTGCAGGCCCCGCTGTAAAGGCGGGCGGTCGTCGGCGGGGGGCTGGACGTCAAGGCTTTGCCGGTTTCCCAGTCCCCTTCCACATGGGCGATGCTGGAGTGCCGCTGGGTTGTTTAGTGGGTATACCGGTCCTCTCTGGTCCGGGGAGTCCCACATACCCCCCCAATCCCCCAAGGGGGGGATGCGTAACGCATTTTTCCCAGCGACAAAAAAAAAAAAAAAAAAAAAAAAAAAAAGGTTAGGTTAGGTTAGGTTAGGTTAGGTTAGGTTAGGTTAGGTTAGGTTAGGTTAGGTTAGGTTAGGTTTGCTCTCCTCCGTGGCACGAGTGTCATCTGCTACGCGGACGACACTCTCCTCACTGCCCGGGGGAGGACCTTCAGGGAGGCGGCGAGCCTGGCCTCTGCTGGCGGATCCTTGGTCGCGGGAAGGATTCGCCGGCTTGGTTTGGGGGTGGCGCTGCACAAGACCGAGGCCGTGTTCTTCCACGGGCCTCGGCAGCGCATCCCCACCGACGCCCACATCGTCGTGGAGGGCGTCAGGGTCGAGCTCAAGACCCAGATGAAATATCTGGGCCTAGTGCTCGACAGCAGGTGGCGCTTCGGCCCGCACTTCAGCGAGCTGTCGAAGCGCCTGCTGAAGGTCGCGGGCGCGCTGTCGTGGCTCCTCCCCAACCTGGGGGGGCCCAAAGCGCGATGCCGGCGGTTGTATGCCGGCATCCTCAAGAGCATGGCCCTCTACGGGGCTCCCATCTGGGCGGACTCCCTCCAAAGGAGGGAGAACGCCGCCGCGATCCGCAGGCCCCAAAGGGCCATCGCGCAGCGGGTGGCGAGGGCCTACCGCTCGGTAAGCTTCGCGGCGGCCTGTGCTCTGGCGGGCACCCCTCCTTGGGAGCTAGAGGCGTGGGTGCTCGCCAGAGTATACGAGTGGACAGCGGGGCAAAGGGCACTCGGGGAGCGCCCCGCCCCGGAAGAGCGGGAGGCCGTCCGACAGCAGGTGAGGGACGCGATCGTCCAACACTGGACGGAGGACCTCGCCTCTGCCGTTTTCGGCCGGCGGACGCTGGACGCGCTCGGGCCAGTCCTGCGAGATTGGCTCGAGCGGCCCCACGGCTTCCTCTCGTTCCGTCTGGTGCAGGTATTGTCCGGGCATGGATGCTTCGGATCGTACCTGCACCGAATCGGGAGGGAAGAGGACCCGTCGTGCCACGACTGTGGTGCGGCGGAGGACACGGCGCAGCACACCCTCGAGCTGTGCCCGTCGTGGTCCGAGCCGCGCCGCGGCTTGGTAGCGGTGGTCGGACCGGACCTCTCGCTTCCCAGCTTGGTCAACTCCATGCTGGGAAGCGAGGGGGCATGGGCAGCGGTCGCCTCCTTCTGTGAGGACGTGATGTCCCAAAAGGAGGCGGCGGAGCGCGCGCGGGAGGAAGACCCTCTTGCGGCGCCGCTGCGCAGGCGGAGAAGGGGCAGGAGACGACGGCGATTATAGTCGTCTGCCCCGTGGTGGTGAATAGCGGGTGACAGGCGCGGGGGCGCCTTCTCCCGCATTGCACATATTTACCACCCCGCCGGGCGGAAATGGCCGAGCACTCCCGGTCTTACCCGGCCACCCCCCCCTGCAGGGGGGGGCGTGCAGGCCCCGCTGTAAAGGCGGGCGGTCGTCGGCGGGGGGCTGGACGTTAAGGCTTCGCCGGTCTCCCAGTCCCCTTCCACATAGGCGATGCCGGAGTGCCGCTGGGTTGTTTAGTGGGTATACCGGTCCTCTCCGGGCCGGGGAGTCCCACATACCCCCCCAATCCCCCAAGGGGGGGATGCGTAACGCATTTTTCCCAGCGACAAAAAAAAAAAAAAAAAAAAAAAAAAAAAAAAAAAAAAAAAGGTTAGGTTAGGTTGGGGTGCGATGATCGGACTACCTTCACGTTGGGTAAGCCCAACTAATTTCATCTCTCCATATGGGGATTTGGGGTTAGTTGGGGAAACCTGGTGCACCCCGTCCACAGGTTAGTAACATCCACCTTCCGGTGGATCTTGCTAGCCTGTGTCCAAACGTTCGATCGAGTGGGGGCCCTCGCCTATACCTCCCCTTCGAGAGGGCTGGTTGTAGGGCCCGAGGCGTGGAGCTCGCCGCACCTCGCGGTGTGGGTGGAGCTGGGTGCTCTTTAAGAGCACCCGAGGTGGTCGCCGAGAGGCGAGAGGAGTTCGGTGTACCGGCCGAGTAGCGGCGACACGGGAACCGAACTCCGTGCGCAGAGGGCGCATTGGAGGAGGGCGGTCGCTTTGGCGTGCGACTGCCTGACTCCTGGGGGCTCTGGGTTGCAGGTCGGGGAACCTGTTGCCCTGGAATGAGTCCCCACAGGATGCATGACGTGTCCCGTGTTCTGACACGTCGTCCATTGAGGGTTGAGCTGAAGCTCCCCGAGGCGGGGCCCGTTACCGGGCCAGCATCACCAGGGCTGCGGATGTATGCATCGCGCTCTCGTGGCCCTGGACCAACGATGCGGAGATGGAACACCCCAGGTTTTTAGTGGGTATGCCGCCCTTATAGAGTGGGGCGGAGACTCCCACATAACCATCCGCCCTCCCCGGGGTTTTTTGGGTGGTACCTGTAATAGGTTTTCCTGGGCAACAAAAAAAAAAAAAAAAAAAAAAAAAAAGGTTAGGTTAGGTTAGGTTAGGTTAGGTTTTTTTTTTTTTTTTTTTTTTTTTTTTTTTTTTTTTTGTCGGCCTACCCCCAACGAGTTTGTGTTGGGGCCTGTTGTTTGCAATCCACTTTCATACCGTTCCCGCTTGTATGCCTCTCGTACTTTTATTCCTCATACTGTTTCTTTCTTTCATACATATTCCTCATTCGTTCTTTTTATTACCTATTTCCTATGCTAAGCTATTCTTATAATTTATATCTTTATTTCTTTATTATAACTTCCAAGTTTGAACAGGTTCTTACTTATAATTAACATCTGTTCACCATCGGTCACGAATTTAATCGCGCCGTGGTGAGCTATTCTTACTTTTGTTTTTATTTGCAACAGATTTTACAATTTCCTTACAATACTTTAAAAACTTATTTCTTACCAACTTATTACTTACTATACCGCTTAGGTTTGCGATACTTACTTTTATATCAAGCTCATACTCAATGTCCAGCCGGCGCCTGCTGTAAATCGGGCATTCCGCAATGCAATGGAGAACGGTCTCCTCTACTTCAGGGTCACAAGGGCATGCCGGGCTCTCCTTGCACTTGAATCTGTGCAGGTACTCGGAGAACCCGCCATGCCCTGTGAATAGCTGGACTATCCAATGGTCCATTTCTATTTTGCGTATCACGGGGTATGCCTCGATAGCGTCTGGGAAGTAGACTTTGGTAATCGCTGCTTTGTTCTCGGATTTATAACGCCGGTTCCATTCATCAAGCGAGTCATGGCGTATTTGTCGCTTGATGAATGAAACCGGGCAGCGGTCGTAGTTTGCTTTTGTTTTCAACGTCAATGCAGCCGCCTTCGCCAATTCGTCTGCCCTTTCGTTGCCTTCGAGCCCTGCGTGTGCTTTTATCCAGAACAAATTGATGGGTTTTTGTTGTTTCTTCATCTTCTGAATATTTGTTCTAGTTCGAATCGCCAGGGGGTGAAGGGTGGATACATTTGTTACTGTTTCCAGCGCGGAGCGAGAGTCGCTGTATATATTGCAGCAGGTGGTGCTTCTGTCTTTGAGGGCTGTCTCGGTGGCCTCTGTCAGTGCAAGTAGTTCCGCTTGATACACGGAGCAGCAGTCGTCCAGACGCAATTTACGGGTACTGATTTCGGCGGCGCCTTGTCTGATGGATAAGGCTGCTCCCACTTTTCCCTCGATTTTGCTGCCATCGGTGTATATATTGAGGCCTTCATTAAAAGTTTGTTCGACCGCTGCTCCGTCCTCCAAGCATCTGAAATGCAGCTCCTCCTGACATGCTGGGTGCGGTCTGGTGGTGTACTTTACCGGCGTCTCCACTTTACGATCGCCCACTATTCGCTGTGAGAACCCTTTTTTAATTTCATACAGGGCTGCCGCTTCCCTGATGCGAATGTCTAGCGGCAACAAGCCAGCCAGCAGTAGCACTGAGTTAAGGGATGCTGTTCGGTAGGATTTTACTATCTTTTGGACGAATCCTCTTTGTACAGAGTCGAGTTCGTTCTTGATCATAATCTTGCTTGTCGCAGGTGCCCAAGCGCTGGCTGCGTACATTATCGTGGGCTCGACGACTGCGGTGTATATCGTCCGGACGACTTCCGACGATAAGCCCCAATGTATTTTCGCAGTTCTTACCAGCTGCTTATAGAAGTTGAGTGCTCTCCTGCAGACATTCGCCGTGTGTGCGTTAAACGACAACTTGTGGTCTATGGTCAGCCCGAGTACCTTTATCTCATTCGACATGCCGATGCTCACGCCGCCCATGCTCAGGCGAGGGGTATCATACTTCAGCTTGCGCGTGACGGTCATTGCTACCGTCTTGTGCGGCGCAAACTTGAGCTTACTTTTGATACCCCACGACTGAACGTGCGCCAGCGCTGCATTGGCCTGTCTCTCCACTTCTAGGGCTGTTCCACCATCGCAGACCAACAAGATGTCGTCGGCGAATGCCTGGGCATAGGCCCCCTCCCTCTCCAGCTCCAGAAGAAGCGGGTTAAGGAGCAGGTTCCAGAGCATGGGTCCTCCGATGGAACCTTGCACGCATCCTTTTTCCGTCTTTCTCTCGCACTCTTCTCCGGCGTATCGGACACAAACTCTCCGGTTTTCGAGATAGCTGGCCATGACTCGTCTCAGGTTTATGGGAACCTTCTCCTCTGCCAGTCTCTTCTTTATCAGGGGCCACCATGCTCCGTCGAAGGCTCCCTCTATATCAAGCGACACCATCGTCACGATTCTCTTCTCATCGAGCTTCTTGTAGATGTGCCGCATCAGGATATAGAGGGAGTCCTCTGTGCTCTTTTGTGGCACGAATCCGAACTGTCGCGGGCTGGTTCCTGGCAGTAGGTAGTGTCTGAGTCGAGCCACGACCATCTTCTCGAACACCTTGCCCAGTACTGGCAAAAGGCCAATCGGTCTGTAAGACTTGGGCGTGGTGTAGGTACTCTTCCCGGGTTTCTTAAGGACCACCACCGTTGCTTCCTTCCACTTGTTCGGGAAGTGTCCAAGCTCTAGGCATTTGTTGGTCAACCTCAGGAAAAGTTCGGGGTCG
This sequence comes from Macaria notata, assembly GCA_927399415.1. NCBI lineage: Eukaryota > Metazoa > Arthropoda > Insecta > Lepidoptera > Geometridae > Macaria > Macaria notata. Next base: position 23,213,433 of record OV656724.1, read on the forward strand.
TTCTTGATCGCCTCCTTGCAGATGTCTGCCGTGAGGCCATCTGCTCCAGGCGCCTTCTTCGGGTTGAAGGAATTCACCGCCAGATTGAGCTCTGTTTTAGTAAATGCTGGGTCTTCAAGGTCATTTTGCTGTCCATCATTCACTGTCTGTGCTTGGGTTCTAATCTGGCGGTGATCTGCGTTATCGCTGTCCTCCAGGTCTTGCGGGTAGAAGGTCCTGGCCAGCAGTTCTGCAGACTCTCTCGCGTCCAGCACTTTACTCCCAGCCTGAAGCAGTGTATCCTCTTCCCTACTCCGTGTCCTATTTATGATCCTGTATATTCCATCCCACACGCTTTCACGATCCTGTTTCCCACATAGATTCTTCCAACTCCCTATCCTTGCCTGCCATGCTTTGTACTCATAATCCGCTTTCTTTTCCAGGTATTCTTCGACGACCTTCTTTCTTCGCACCGGGGCCGCGCATCGGATCCTCATCTTCCTCGTCTTTACTTCCCGCTTCAGCCGTTCGAGATCTTCGGTCCACCATGGCAAGGTAAGTGTCTCTTTGTTTTTTATTTTAGGTAGAGTGTCTGTGCATGTTTGTGTTATGATTTGTGTGTATTTGTTAACTGTGTGTTCAATTTGATATGTATTGTCAATGTGTTCTATGTCTGTATGTGTGAGTGATTGGTCCGCTCTCAATTGGCTCATTTTCTCATGAAAACGAAGCCAATTTGCTTTCCGTGTGTTGTATAGTCTGGTGGTTCTTGTAATGTGTGTGCCTTGAGATTTTGTTAGTGTAATGTTAAATGTGATGCCATTGTGGTCCGAGCTCGTCATGTTTTCGACTATTTTCCAGGCGTTTGTCAGCGGGAGTACATTCGATGAGCAAGCAGTAATGTCGACATGGCTAGTGTATCGCTTGCCGCCTCTAATCGTGTCGAAAGTCGGCGCGTCGAGATCGTTGTTGTTGAGCACGTGAAGTCCAAGATCGCCGAGCAAACCAAGCATCTCCACTCCTCTGGTATTTGTTCTGGCGCTTCCCCACCACGTGCTCCACGAGTTCACGTCTCCACCCACTATGAGTTCACCCTTTTTCAGCTGATCGTGTATCTTCCTCAGGTGGTCTAGATAAGGATCGAGGGGTTGGGTGTCCTCAAAGTAGATTGAGAGAAAAGTGATCTCCCACGCCTTCGTCCTCAGTCCCACCACTGCGATGTTATTAGTGGTGTGTTTCGGGTACTGTACCACGTCTAGGGTGGGGTCTAGAACCACAATGGCGGCCTTCACGATCCCGTCTCCATGATCCACGTTTTGGAAGATTCTTGCGCCCGGATAGCTCTTCAGTCTTCCTTTCGATCCCACATATGGCTCCTGAAGGAGCATAACTGTTATTTTATGTTTCGCCGCGTACATAAACACTTCATCAGTAGCCAGGGACTTTTTCTGCAGGTTGCACTGTACAACTTTGTATCCGCCAGGGACGCCCTCAGCAATACGCCACGGTGGACCGCGCTAGTGCCTCCCACTTGCGCCTCACCGTGCACTCATTGCTGAAGGCGCCATGGTCGGACCTGGCCGCTTTTGCCTTCAAGCAGTTTACACAGCTGGGTGACGCGTCAGACATCCACTTCGTGCAATCTTGCTTATGGTGCGCGCCGCCGCAGTGGCTGCACACGTCGACCGCCTCGGTGCAGAGTCGCTTCCCATGGCCGTACCCCAGGCAGCGCGAGCACTGTACTAGGGGGGACTGGTCAGCAACTCTGACCCGCTGCATATCGACGTGCGCCGCCCCCGCGTTGGTGAAGCGCTGCCACACTCGCGGAGACACTTTAAGCACAACGTGCTCGGTGAGAGGATTCCGCGCGCGTTTGCGATAGCGGATCTCCATCCGGTCGTCGCTCTCACCAAGGTCCGCGAATATGTGCTTATTTTGTGAGCGAAGTGCCTTGATCACGTCATCATCTGTGTTGGCCTTCAGGACACCGTATAAAATTAGTAAAGGATCCTTATTCTTGATCTCCTCCACGCTCAGCTGCCCATCCCTTTCTACTAATCTTTCCCTTACCTTCTTTATTTCCTCCCTGTCCCTGCATCCAACAATGATCCTTCTATCTTTTGCCTTTCTAATCCTATCTATTTTGAGCCCTTCCTCTTTCGCGTTTATGACGCGCTTAATTTCTTCGAAGACCTGGTCTCCCGATTGTTGGTCGTCTTTTGATGCCACTATAATGGAGTGCATCTCGGACATCTCCCTAGGTCGCGAAGTCGCGGAAGTTCCCGCCGTGACACTGGCGTAGCTGCCTCGCTCCTTTATGATCTCTGCTAGTTTTCCTATCTCTTCCTTGATATTTGTTTGTTCGCAAACCTTTTGTTCCTTCACTATTTTCGTGAGCGTTTCCAATTTGTTATTATTTTCTTTAAGCAGCTTTGTACTCTCTTCTATTTTTCGTAGTAGTACATTTTCGTCAAGACTGCTTTGGCTGATACTAACTAATTCTTTTTCTGTTTCAGGTTCCAGGCGGCGGCTGGAGGCGGGGACACGCACGGCGTCAATCTCCTTCACCAATTGATACAATCGGTCGGCGGACTCCTGAACTTCCTGCTTTATCTCGCGCTTTATGTTGCCCGAGCGACTGAGTGCACCTTTCAGCCTGCCCAGGCAGCGTCTTGCTTCAGTCACCCGGTCAACATCGCTAGTTATTGCGGGACTGTACTTGCCCGCTACTTGCGGGGCTGATTCCTTGCAGGTAGGTCCCGCTTTGTGTTTTCGCTCCCCTGCCGCAAGAGTGGGCGTCGCAGGCGGTGAGGCGTGTCCCGGGCTGCTCCGCCCACCGGCGGCTGCTCCCGCCGCCGCCGCACCGGGCGCCAGCCGCGGCGCCGCCCGGCGCGGCTGCGGCGGACTCACCGTGAATGTTTTCAGGAGCGGGGCGGTGCCGGCGCTGGTCTCCGGCAGCCCAGTCTCCCACTCGCCGATGCTGCGGCGTACTGCGCCTTCCTTACGAGGCGCGCTTGTGGCGTCCGAGGGTCCCGCGGTCTCGTCCAGCGAGCTGTTGCGGCCGCTGACGCGTACGCTGGCTTTTGGCGTGTGCATCAATGACATCCTGACCGTAAGTGTGACGCAAAAACAAAAGCAAACAGTCCTAACACAAAATCGCGTGACCGTAAATCTTACCGTCCCGGCAGCAGCACTCTGTGGCCGCGAGCAGGCGCCGGCTACACTCAGATTACAATCAGGAACTCTGTTGTATGTAGGCTATTTAAATAATGATAGTTTGCAAAATAATAATAACTAATAATCTAAGTATAATGTGGATTGAATGGCCGTTATCCTATTGATGTACAATTTACAATATTGGTCAATAGGTCCCTCAAATTGTACGTGTCTTTTTTATTAGTACATACAATAACAACAGTTGTACAATTATGTCAGTTTGGTTGTGCTAATTAATAATTAATCTTTGTACCGATTTGGCTGTAAAGAGGCCAATGTCTTAATACTATCTTATTATGATCTAATTTTGGCTGTAAATTGGCCGATGTCTTAAGTTCTAAGTATTGCACTGTTAATTTTGTCTATAAACTTATAATAATAATAATAATAATATTTAAATAATTTACATTAAATTACAAGTCAATAATACAGTACAGTTTTTATCAGTTTTACTTGGTCGCTAATATACTAAGTATATGGGTCGACGTCAGTAGGTAACCTTTATAATATATCTATTCTAATTCTTATACAGCTTAACTTATTTCTAGAACGTACAATTAAGCGGTTAAAATTAGTCAACAATTTCTCCCCTATGTAAAGGGTAGGGGGTAGTCAATTAGGTACAAATAGGTTTTACAACAATAATAACAACAATAACAACAATTTTTATCTATTTATAATTATGGTCAGTTCCGGTATGTAGCCCACTATTTTGTAAGCGTAGCTATTGTCTTTTTACAAAAAACCCCGTGTTCCTAGCTCTTCCCGTTCTCGAGATACCGCTCCAGAAGGCGAGCGCTCGTGAGGGGGGCGCGGGGCGCGGGCGCGGGGCGCGAGCGCGGGGGCAGGAGGTCGTCCGATAACAAGATAACAAGTCGTTCCGCGCCGCCTGATAACAGCCTGCTCCCGCGCACGCACACACGCCGTACACATACAATAGGTATTTTTAAATACAATAGGTCTCAGTCTTATTTCGACGAAAGTTATAAATAACCCGTGTACAATTTAACTACGAACTATACAAACAAAACCCGTATAAGGTATTTTGTCTAAATGTTTTGACTTAAAATGTAGTAGGTACAGGTGACCTAATTAATAATTAATTATAATGTCAATTTATTGTCATTTACAATCACAAACATACAACCTAACCTATGCCTAATTAGAATTAAAATTTTATCACAGACTACAGTTTTATACAGAGATTATAGTTCGCGGGCGATCCGCAAAACTCACAAACATTCCAAAGCAATTTAAAAAGGCCAGCGAGCGACCGGGCGCGTGACGTCAGTGCACGCGAAGCTAAATATAGAACGCGGCGACTGGTTCTGCGCTGTATGTGAACGCTGTGTGTGTGTGCGTGAACGCTATGGCCGCTCGGCAATGGTCGGCTGACGTCACTCGGCCGGCGGTGTTCGGGCCTTAACCGACTCGCCAGAAAAGGAGGTGTATGGCAAAAAGCGATCCCCAGATTCTACTGTTTTTACAACGGGTTATGTTAGAGGGTTGGTAGGACAGTCCTAATTTGGGTGTGGGGGGGGTCCCAACAAGGGTTTTGAGGGGGGGGGGGGAAGGTGAATTTTAAGATTTGAAATTTCAAATTATTTTGGGGGGGTTCTTTAGGACCAGGAGATCACTAAAATCGTGTTTTGAGAGGGGGGGGGGGGAAAGGGGGGGAAAAAGGGGGGGAAGTCGAGATTTTTTGCTTTTATTGTTCAGTATCACTTACTGGTCAATAAAAACCAAAAACCCCGTTTTTTGGAATTTGCGGGGGAGGGGGGGGAGTAGGGGGGGCCAAGATAAATTTTCTGGATATGGTTTAGGATGGGGAACAATAAACTAATTTTTAATTTTAAAAAACTCAATAAAATTTAAAAACTCGCTATCTGCCAAAAACCTGCTTCCCTGACGTCACAATGAGCTCTCTCCTGACCGAAAACACAAATTTCCGACCAAGATTCCCGACTTTGCTACAAATGGCTGCAGTTTGGGAACTACTAATCCAAAAAATATGGTTGAGGTCTCAAATGAGAGCTCTTGAAGTGAGGCTTTTTACAATATTTTTAGAATGCTACCTTACAGATCTACTTTTTTGTATACGATTTTTGGAAAATTACCTAATTTTTGAAATGTCTGTATCTTCTTTAATTTTAGTCCAAAAAGGTCCGGGAAGGTGTCTCTGTACTCCGCTGCAGAAGATCTTGCTAGTTGTGTCCAAAAATAACTTCCAGAACAGCTGCGAAGTCCTGCTGGAAAAGTAGGTCATCCAGTTTTTTCCCCGTAGTTCCCAAGGGCGCGAAGGGAAAAATCTGGATTCTTGTCAGCAGGTAGTCCAGGTGGTCAGCTTCAATATACGCAGCAAAAACTGGTGGGGTACTGATCTTGTTTTCGCAGCGCACGCGCTCAAAGGCAAATTTCGGTCGAAAAAATCGTTCCCCGTGGCGTTTTTTTTGCAGTTTCGTGTTCCTTCAGCGGGAAAAGTGCTCCCAGAGGTCCAGCCGCAACTTATACTGGGATTTGGCACTGAAATACTTGTTGAGGAACACTTGATGCACACTTTCACGTTCGCGGCACTAAAATCGGTGCACTTTAACCACGGGTTTGGATTTTCGATCGCGGAGCGTAAGAATTTCGTGGCGCTCGCGAGGTTAGGTTAGGTTAGGTTAGGTTAGGTTAGGTTAGGTTATGTTAGGTTAGGTTAGGTTAGGTTAGGTTAGGTTAGGTTAGGTTAGGTTAGGTTAGGTTAGGTTAGGTTAGGTTAGGTTAGGTTAGGTTAGGTTAGGTTAGGTTAGGTTAGGTTAGGTTAGGTTAGGTTAGGTTAGGTTAGGTTAGGTTAGGTTAGGTTTTTTTTTTTTTTTTTTTTTTTTTTTTTTTTTTTTTTCTATCCTACCCCCAACGAGTTTGTGTTGGGGCCTATTCTTTACAATCCGCTTTCATACTATTCTCGCTTTTATGCCTCTCGTACTTTTATTCTGCATACTTGTTCTTTCTGTCATTCTATTCCTCATTCATTCTTAGTTGCTATTTCTATGCTAAGCTATTTTTATTTAAGTTATATTTGAGTACATAATTGCTTTATCTTAATTTCTATCTTTGGTTTGACATTTTTAATTACGTCAGCGCGCCATCAGTCACAAATTTAATTGCGCTGTGGCGGGCTTTTTGTTGTGTTCCTTTTATTTACGGATTTTATAATTTTTTTACAGTAGGTTATAAACTTGTCTCTTATATATTTATTTTGTATGATTGTGTTCAAGTTTTCTTTACTTACATCGATGTCCAGTTCACACTCCATATCATACCTTTTATTCCCGTATATCGGGCACTCCAAAATACAATGTAGTACGGTCTCGTTCACGTCAGGGTCGCAGAGGCATGCCGGGCTCTCCTTGCACCGGAATCTGTACAGATACTCGGAGAACCCGCCATGTCCCGTGAATAGCTGGGTTGTCAAGTAGTCAGTGTCAAGTTTCTGGATCAGTCGGTATGCGTGTATGGCGTCTGGGAAAAATACTTTGGTCGTCGTCGCCTTGTTTTCAGTCATGTATCGCCGGTTCCATTCGTCAAGCGAATCGTAGCGTATTTGTCGCTTGACGAATGAAACCGGGCACCGGTCGTAATTGGCTCTAGTTTTCAGTGTCAGTGCAGCAATCTTGGCTAGCTCGTCCGCCCTCTCATTCCCCTCTAATCCTGCGTGCGCTTTTATCCAGTACAGCTGGATGGATATTTTTCTCTCTCTCATCTTCTGGATGTTTTTGCGGGTTTGCATCGCCAGGGGGTGAAGGGAAGAGACATTGGCAATGGTTTCGAGGGCAGCGCGAGAATCGCTGTAGATGTTGCAGCTGGTATATTTGGCCTTTAGGGCTTTTTCCGTCGCTTCGGTCAGTGCCAAGAGCTCCGCCTGATATACAGTGCAGCAGTCATCTAGGCGCAGTTTTTTGGTACTAATTTCGGTGGTGCCTTGTCTAATAGACAAGGCAGCTCCCACTTTTCCCTCAATTTTGCTGCCGTCGGTATAAATGTTTAGGCCTTCTTGGAATGTCTGTTCGACCGCCGCTTCGTCCTCCAAGCACCGGAAGTTTATTTGTTCCAGAGTTGCTGGGTGTGGCTTGCTGGTATATACCACTGGACACTCCATGCCACGACTTCCCACTATACGATCGGTATAACCTTTTTTTATTTCGTACAGAGCTGCCGCTTCTCTGATTCGGATGTCCAGCGGGAGTAGTCCAGCCAGCAACAAGACCGAGTTTAGTGAAGCCGTCCTGTAGGATTTGACCAATTTTTGAACCAATCCTCTTTGAACTGAGTCCAGCTCATTCTTTGTTTTAATCTTGTTGGTGGCTGGTGCCCAAGCGCTGGCAGCGTACATTATAGTGGGTTCTACCACTGCACTGTAAATCGTACGTATTACGTCCGATGATAGACCCCATTGTGTACTCGCTGTTCTTGCTAACTGCTTATATAGATTTAGTGCTTTCCTACAGATGTTCGCGGTGTGTGCGTTGAAGGTCAGTTTGTTGTCAATGGTCAGCCCAAGCAGTTTCATTTCTTTCGACATGCCAATACTCACGCCGCCCATGTGCAGGCGTGGGGTATCATACTTCAATTTGCGCGTGATGGTCATTGCTACCGTCTTGTGAGGAGCAAAATTGAGCTTACTTTTGATACCCCACGACTGAACACGCGCCAGTGCTGCATTGGCCTGTTTTTCTATTTCTAGGGCCGTTTTTCCATCGTGGACCAGCAAAATGTCATCGGCAAATGCCTGGACATAGTACCCCTCCTTGTCTAGCTCCTGGAGTAACGGGTTGAGGAGCAGGTTCCAAAGCATGGGACCTGCTATGGAACCTTGCACACAACCTTTCTCAGTTTTCCTCTCACACTCCTCGCCGGCATATCTGACTCGGACTTTTCGGTCCTCGAGATAGCTGGCCATGACTCTTCTCAGGTTTATGGGGACCTTCTCCTCTGCCAGCCTGATCTTTATCAGGGGCCACCATGCTCCGTCGAAGGCTCCCTCTATATCGAGCGACACCATCGTTACAATCTTCTTGTCATCAAGCTTCTTGTAGATGTGCCGCATTAGAGTATAGAGGGAGTCCTCTGTGCTTTTCTGCGGCACAAAGCCAAACTGGCGTGCGCTAGTCCTTGGTAGTAGGTAATACCTGAGTCGAGCCACGACCATCTTCTCATACACCTTTCCCAACACAGGTAGGAGGCCAATGGGTCTGTACGACTTTGGTGTAGTGTATAAACTCCTCCCGGGCTTTTTGAGGACAACCACCGTAGCTTCCTTCCACTTTTTAGGGAAGTATCCAAGCTTTAGGCACTTGTTCGTCAAGGTTAGGTTAGGTTAGGTTAGGTTAGGTTAGGTTAGGTTAGGTTTTTTTTTTTTTTTTTTTTTTTTTTTTTTTTTTTTTTTTTTTTTTATCGGCCTACCCCCAACGAGTTTGTGTTGGGGCCTGTTGTTTACAATCCACTTTCATACCGTTCCCGCTTGTATGCCTCTCGTACTTTTATTCCTCATACTGTTTCTTTCTTTCATACATATTCCTCATTCGTTCTTTTTATTACCTATTTCCTATGCTAAGCTATTCTTATAATTTATATCTTTATTTCTTTATTATATCTTCCAAGTTTGAACAGGTTCTTACTTATAATTAACATCTGTTCACCATCGGTCACGAATTTAATCGCGCCGTGGTGAGCTATTCTTACTTTTGTTTTTATTTGCAACAGATTTTACAATTTCCTTACAATACTTTAAAAACTTATTTCTTACCAACTTATTACTTACTATACCGCTTAGATTTGCGATACTTACTTTTATATCAAGCTCATACTCAATGTCCAGCCGGGTTAGGTTAGGTTAGGTTAGGTTAGGTTAGGTTAGGTTAGGTTAGGTTAGGTTAGGTTAGGTTAGGTTAGGTTAGGTTAGGTTAGGTTAGGTTAGGTTAGGTTAGGTTAGGTTAGGTTAGGTTAGGTTAGGTTAGGTTAGGTTAGGTTAGGTTAGGTTAGGTTAGGTTAGGTTAGGTTAGGTTAGGTTTTTTTTTTTTTTTTTTTTTTTTTTGTCACGCCGACCTATCCTCCGAGATCTGTGTTTTTCGGAGACTATGCTTACTTTACTCTTTCATACCTTTCTCGCTTTTGCTACTGCTCGTACTTTCGTTCTTCATACTGGTTCTTTCTATCTTGCTTCACCTTTCATTCTTTTGTTGGTATTTCCAACCTATTGCCCTATTCTATCTTGTGTGTTTACTTATTCTATGTTAGTAACAGGATGGGAAAGGGTTTTAACATTCGTTTTACATAATTATTTTTCTTGAGCACTACACTGGTTATGTGGGGGTGGCACTTACTCTATCAAATTGAATTGACGGTAGTGCCCCCAAGTTTTTACATCCGTTTTTCTTAGCTACTTCGATTACTACATTTTTGCAATATTTTATGAATTTCTTTTGCTTATACTTATCCGCTATTAAATTACATATATTGTTTTTACAAATTTTATCATCTATTAAGCATTCCGTTTCAAATCTCTGCCTGCCAAATATACTGCATTCCGTTAAGACGTGTACTACGCTTTCTTCGGCCCCTGATCCGCAGGGACACGCCGGGCTCTCCTTACACTTGAAACGATGCAGGTATTCGGAGAATCCGCCGTGTCCTGTGAACGTTTGTACAAGCACATGATCTATTTCCATCCTTCTAACCACCGGGAATGACTTAATCGCGTCGGGAAAGAATACTTTTGTTACGGACGCCACGCTTTCGCTCTTGTACCGTTCATTCCATTCGTCAAGCGACCCGTGACGAATTTGTCGCTTGACGAATGAAATCGGACACCTATCGTAATTTGCCCGACTCTTAAGTTGCAGCGCCGATTCTTTTGCGAGTTGGTCCGCCCTCTCGTTCCCCTCCAACCCCGCGTGAGCCTTAACCCAAAATAGGTTCACTATTTTGTGTTCATTTATCAAATTCTGAACGTTGGCTCGTGTTTTCACAGCGAGTGGATGGGGGGAAGTCAAGTTTGTGACCGTCTCGAGTGCCGATCTTGAATCACAATATATATTGCAGCACTTTTTCTTGCTCTTTGCTGCCTTCTCCGTCGCCTCTGCAAGTGCCAACAACTCGGCCTGGTAAACGGAGCAGCACTGATCCAGTTTCAGCTTCCGGGTACTCGTTTCTTCGGCACCGTCCCGAATGGACAGTGCCGCGCCCACTTTCCCTTCGATCTTACTGCCGTCTGTGAATATATTGAGTCCGTCATCATTATGGTACTGTTCCAGTGCTGCTGCGTCCCCCAGGCAGATGAAGTTCAGCTCTTTCCGTGTTGCAGGATGTGGCATTGAGGAGAAGGGAACTGGCGTTTCCACTTCTCGGTCAGCTATTGCTCGTCGGCTATAACCCCTCTTTGTCTCATAAAGCTGAGCTGCTTCCCTGATCCTAATGTCGAGGGGAAGCAGGCCAGCGAGCAATAGCACCGAGTTTAGTGATGCTGTCTTATATGACTTCATTATCTTTTGCACGAATCCGCGCTGCACCGAGTCAAGCTCTTTCCGAATCATATTTTTTGTCGTTGCTGGCGCCCAAACACTCGCCGCGTACGTAATAACCGGCTCCACTACGGTAGTATATAGCGTTTTGATTATTTGGGGTTTCAACCCCCAGTTCACCTTTGCTGTACGTGATATTAATTTATAAAAGTTCTGCGCTTTGCGGCATATATTGTTTACGTGGGAGTTGAACGTGAGCCCCCGATCTATTGTTACGCCTAGCACCTTTATCTCCTTGCACAAGCCAATGTCGACCCCACCCATCTTCAGGCGTGGGTTGTCGTATTTCAATTTGTTGGTGATGACCATGGCCATTGTTTTATGTGGAGCAAACTTGAGCTTATTTGCGACTCCCCACGCCCAAATACGTTCGAGGGCGGCATTGGCCTGTTTTTCTATATGTAGTGCGGTTGGTCCGTCCGAGACGATTATGACGTCATCGGCGAACGCTTGTATATGAACCCCCCCCTTCTCTAGCTCGTGCAGGAGGGGGTCCAATAACAAGTTCCACATTGTGGGTCCACCGATGGAGCCTTGTACGCACCCTTTCGACGTCGTTTTGCGGCACTCCTCTCCGGCATAACGTACCTTCACGTTGCGGTTGCTGAGATAGCTGTCGATCACCCTTCTCAGGTTAATCGGACACCTTTCTTCAGCCAGCCGGACTCGTATTGCGGGCCACCAAGCGCTGTCGAAGGCCCCCTCGATGTCTAGCGACACGATTGTTATGATTCGTTTGAGTTTCAGCTTATCGCGTATGTGTCGCATCAAGACATAAAGGGAGTCCTCGGTGCTGCGCTGGGGCATGAATCCATACTGGTGAGTACTCGTCCGCGGCACTAGGTAAAACCTAAGTCGAGCAACCAACATCCTCTCAAAGCATTTGCCGAGCACGGGGAGGAGGCCTATTGGTCTGTAGGACTTTGGGATGGAGTAATCAGTCTTACCGGGTTTGCGTAGCGCTATCACTGTTGCCTCTTTCCACATGGTAGGAAAGTATCCAAGTGTGAGGCATTTATTTAACAATGTTAAGAACAGTAGATAGTCGCTCGCTATGGCATTCGTACAGATGTCGGCCGTAAAACCATCTGAACCGGGGGCTTTTTTGGGGTTGAAAGCTGCGAGCGCCACCTTCAGTTCGACCTCTGTAAATGGTGGATCGCAATGCTCATGTTGCTGTACATCATTCACTTGCTCTGCTTTAAGTCTGACCTGTCGATGTTCCGCGCTGTCGCTGCTCTCATCGTCTCTGGGGAAGAAGGTGTCTGCAAGTAGTTTAGCAGACCCGACGGAGTCCAGCACTGTCTGCCCATCTCTGAGTGGCAGGTCTTCCTCCCTACTTCGACACCTCCCTATCACCCGGTATATACCATCCCAGACCGACTCTCCATCCTGCTTGCCGCAAAACTCCATCCAACTGCGCATTCTTGTGTCCTCCACCTTTGTCTCATACTCCTCTTTCTTTTTCAGGTACTCGGCGACTACCCCCTCTCTCCTGATCTGTGACGCGCACCTGATCCGGCGTCTCCTGGTGATGACTTCTCTCCGCAGTGCAGCGAGCTCTTCGGTCCACCATGAAAAGGTAAGTGTTTCTGTTTGTTTTTTCTTTTGTAGAGTGTGTGTGCATGCGTGTGTTATTGCTTGTGTGTATGTTTGTACGACTGTGTCTATTTGTTGTGTGTCTGTGATGTGTTCTATGCTAGTGTGTGTGAGGTTGTGTTGTGCCAGAAATTGGTCCATTTTCTCACGAAACTGGACCCAATTTGCTTTCTTTGTATTGTATAGTCTTGTTGTGCGTGTGATGTGTGTGCCTTGTGATTTTGTGAGTTGAATGTTGAATGTTATTCCATGATGGTCCGAGCTCGTCATATTATCAGCGACTTTCCAGTCCTGCACCAGGGGGAGGATGTTCGCCGAGCACGTGGTGATGTCAACATGGCTGGAGTATCGTCTACCGCCTCGGATGGTCTCGAAGGTTGGCGTGTCTGGGTCGTTAGTGTTAAGGACTTGGAGCCCCAGGTCGTCAATCACGCTTAACAGGTCCGTACCCCGTGCCTCTGTCCTGACGCTTCCCCACCAGGTGTTCCAGGAGTTCACATCCCCACCCATGATGAAGCCATCAGCACCTAGCTCTCTGTATATTTCACCTAGATGGTCAGTGTATGGTTCTAGAGGTTTGTAGTCCTCAAAATACACAGAGAGCACGGTGATTCGCCATGCTTTGGTACGTATCCCCACGACCGCAATATTATTTGTGGTGTATTGGGGGTACTGCACCACGTCGAGTGTGGGGTCTAAAACGACTATGGCGGCTTTGATGACCTCATCTCCGTGGTTTGGATTTTGGAACACTCTGGCACCGGGATAACTCTTCAGCTTCTTTTTTGCACCCACGTACGGCTCCTGGAGAAGCATGACAGCGACCCTATTTTTGGCAGCAAACATGAAAGCTTCGTCCGTGGCTAGTAACTTTCTTTGGAGGTTGGTTTGTGCAATCATGTATCCGCCCGGGACGCCCTCAGCAATACGCCACGGTGGATCGCGCCTGTGCTTCCCACTTGCGCCTCACCGAGCATTCACTGCTGAAGGCGTTATGATCCGCCCTAGGCAGTTTACCTTTCACACAGTTTATACAGCTAGGTGGAGTGTTCGCGAGCCACTCCGCACAGTCCGCTCTGTGATGCGCTCCGCCGCAATGGCTGCACACATCGACAGCCTCGGTGCAGAATCGCTTCCCATGTCCGTACCCCAGGCAGCGCGAGCACTGCACTAGGGGGGACTGGTCAGCAACTTTTACCCTCTGCATGTCAATGTGTACAGCCCCCGCGTCAGTGAGGCGTCGCCATATGTGCGGGGACACTTTAGCTACCACATGTTCGGTGAGCGGGTTCCGCGCGCGCTTGCGATAGCGGATCTCCACTCGGTTGTCTTCTTCTTTTAGGTCCCTGAACATACTTTTGTTTTGTACGCGGAGTGCTTGGAGCACGTCTTCATTTGTATTCGTTTTTAAAATGCCATACATAATGACCAGAGGGTCCTTGTTCTCGATCTCCTCCACACTCAACTGTCCGTCCTTTTCTGTTAGTCTTTCCCTTACCTTCCTTATTTCTTCCCGGTCCCTACATCCGACAATTATCTTCCTGTCTTTCGCCTTCCTTATTCTATCTATCTTTAGGCCTTCCTCTTTTGCATTTATTACTTTCTTTATCTTCTCGAAAACTTGGTCCCCTGTTTCTTGATCGTCTTTGGAGGCGATGATGATAGAATGTATCGCTGGATTGTTCTGGGGCCGCTGGCCGGGACTTCCCGCCGCAACACTGGCGTAGCTGCCTCGCTCTCGTATCATGTTTGCAAGCTTTCCCATTTCTTCCTTTATATTATTTTGTTCGCTGTGTCTCTGCTCTTCTACAAATTTTGTTAGCTTCTCAATTTTACTATTGCTTTCTCTTATCAGCTTCGCACTCTCCTCTATTTTTTGCAATATTAGTCCTTCATTGAGGCCGCTTTGATTTCTAATAGATATGTCCTTTTCTGTTTCAGGTTCCTGGCGCCGGCCGCAGTCTCGGCTCTTCACTGTGGCAGTCTCCTTCACCAGCTGGTACAGGCGCTCGGCGGCGGCCTGCACGTCCGACTTTATTTCCTTCTTGATGTTGCCCGAGCGGCCGAGGCTGGTCTTGATCCCTATCAGACAATTCCTAGCCTCGGTCACTCGGTCCGCATACTTGGAGCCAGTCGGAGGGCTGCCGGCCGCCCCCGCGCCTGCACCAGCAGCTAGCGAGGTGGTCGTCTTGCTGCCCAGCACCAGCCGGGGCTTCTTCTTCTCGGCGACAGTGGCGGTCTTCTCTGGCGAGGTGTCGTTCACCAGAACGGGCGAGTCCCCAGCGCCGGCCGCCGCGGCCTGACGCCGCGGAGGACTCACCATGAAGGCGGTGTTCGACGGGGAGGCGCTCTTTCTCCTTCCGGCCTCCCACTCGCCTATGCTCTTCCTCACGCCTCCTCCTGCAGGCGCAGCGGCGGGCCCCGCATGCTCGTCCAGCGAGCTGGTGCGGCCGCCTGCGCGCGCCTTGCTTGTCGGCGTGTGAAACATGCTATCTGCTTGCGACTAAATAACTATAGACCACGATCCCCAAGTCAGTCGAATTTTCCCACTATATAAACCACCTGTCAATTCAATAAAGTATGCACCAGCTTGACTTCGGTACAATACAGCTTATATATTTAATACAATAACCATGAATAGATGCACCACTCCAATTGGTTTTACTTTGTCGCTGATATAATATATTATATTGGTCGACGTCAGTAAGTAACCTCACTAATTCAACTGGTTATATATGTATTAATATTATTCTAATTTTACAGTGTGTGGTACCCCTATGTATAGGGTAGGGGCTAGTCAATTAGGTATAGTTCGTATTTCTAGGAATTAATCTATTAGAGACAGTTTAGTCAATAAGTTAATTATATACAATTTTATATCAGTCTTATTAAGTTACATAATATAACAACCCAATATTACAGTAGTGAAAATATTAACAGCAGTGAGTCAATTTACAGCGTAAAAATAATAAAACTAAAATACACAAATACGACACATAGAAGGATGGAATAGCTCAGTACACCGGTAATTAGATCAACAATTTTTTAATCTAGTTATAGTTATAGTCAGTTCCGGTATGCGGCCCACTATTATGTAAACGTAGTTACTGTCTTTTTCCAAAAAACCCCGTGTTCCTAGCTCTTCCCGTTCCCGAGATACCGCCCCAGAAAGCGAGCGCACGTGAGGGGGCGCGGGGGCAGGAGGTCGCCCGATAACAAGATAACAAGTCGTTCCACGCCGCCTGATAACAGCTTGCTCCCGCGCACACACACACGCACTCAACAGAACCAGTATCCGTGTACGGGCGCCAGGTACTCGGTACCAGTAAGTAAACTATGAGTCAGCAATCTATTTAGGCACTTCGAGACACAATGATGGACTAATCCCAATGCGCTTTAAACCGACTGTCTTTTATTTACCTACCTAATCCTGTCTTTCTTTAGTCAATTATCTCCTTTCTATTTATATCCCCAATCCACAGTTCGCTTATAAATTTGCTGATAAAAAAGCTAGCCTAACTAGAAAAGTTAGGTCGGCGCGCCGTGCCTACTGTGGCACATACCTATATATAGTATATTCAATGTCTTGAACCCGTCTTGAATGTATAGGCCACGTATTTAGGTACTTATAGTGCCTAACCGGCACCTCTCGCGAGTCCTATGTTGTATGATGATAATTAAATACTAGTGCCCGTATAGGACACAGTCTATTTGCTTCATACAATATTTTAGCATATAAGAGATCTTTAACGAGAGCTATTAATAACCCGTGTACAATACGGTACCCGTATAAGGTACTAAGTCTTATTAGTCTAACTTAAAACTATAGGTATAGGTCAATAAACCTTCTCAATTGTGTTACCTATAAGTACTTAAAATAAAACTTAAAACAAAATAACTAGATAATACAATATCACTCCGAACTAACTACCTATGTTGCAATCTGTTCACGCGCTGGAATGTGGATTCAGCCCGCCTATGTATAAGCAAGTATAGCTACACGCACAGCGACAGGTATTTGTAAGAATCTTATTTGCGACACCGCGGCAAGAGTAGCTTTCTCTGTTCAAATACTTGATTAAGTTCCTCCGACACTGGCACTAAAAATTTCTACTTTAAATACTCTATTTTATGATATAAAACTTACATTAATTATATTAACAGTTCAAATAAAATTCAGCTAATACTTATACAAAGTCGTGACATGGATCGACACAGACAGCGCGGCGCCGGCACCGTCCCCATACAACTCGCTCGACCAATCACGTCGCCCCGCGTATCAATGATAAACAGGTACACTCGCTACAGTTTATGATGCGCATCGGTTGTTGGGGTCGACGCCAAGTCACAATATTACAATAACAATGTATTTATTACAATATTATTTATATAGGTAGGTAGTATAAGTTCCAGTCCTATAATTGAAATAATTTAAAAGAGCGCCCGTATAAGGCACTGCAGTCTAAATATTTATCTATAACTAATGACTAGGTAAAGAATACGATAACTAGGTAATAGTTTATCGCATTTTTAGTCTACAGTGTGACCCTTGTGTGTAAATAATAGGGTCCGTCTAAGTTCTTAATTTGTAGTACAGGTCAATAAACCTTCTCAACTTAATAACCTAATTTATAATTAATTACAATGTTAATTTATTGTTATTTACAAACACAAACATACTACCTATGCCAAATTAGAATTAAAATTTTATCACAAACTACAGTTTCATACAGAGATAATAGTTCGCGGGCGATCCGCAAAACTCACAAATATTACAAAGTAATTAAAAAAGGCCAGCGAGCGACCGGGCGCGTGACGTCAGTGCACGCGAAGCTAAAAATAGAACGCGGCGACTGGTTCTGCGCTGTGTGTGAACGCTGTGTGTGTGTGCGTGAGCGCTATGGCCGCTCGGCACTGGTCGGCTGACGTCACTCGGCCGACGGTAATCGGGCCTTAACCGACTCGCCAGAAAAGGAGGTGTGTGGCAAAAAGCGATCTCTAGATTTTGCTACTTTTACAACGGGTTATGTTAGGGGTTTGGTAGGACAGTCCTAATTTGGATGAGGGGGGGTCCCAACAAGGGTTTTGAGGGGGGGGGGGAAGGTGAATTTTAAGAATTGAAATTGCAAATTATTTTGGGGGGGTTCTTTAGGACCAGGAGATCACTAAAATCGAGTTTTGAGAGGGGGGGGAAAGGGGGGGAAAAAGGGGGGGGAAGTCGAGATTTTTTGCTCTTATTGTTCAGTATCACTTACTGGTCAATAAAAACCAAAAACCCCGTTTTTTGGAATTTGCGGGGGAGGGGGGGGGAGAAGGGGGGGGCAAGATAAGTTTTTTGGATTTGGTTTAGGATGGGGAACAATAAACTAATTTTTAATTTTAAAAAACTCAATAAAATTTAAAAACTCGCTATCTGCCAAAAACCTGCTTCTCTGACGTCACAATGAGCTCTCTCCTGACCGAAAACACAAATTTCCGACCAAGATTCCCGACTTTGCTACAAATGGTTGCAGTTTGGGAACTACTAATCCAAAAAATATGTTTGAGGTCTCAAATGAGAGCTCTTGAAGTGAGGCTTTTTACAATATTTTTAGAATGCTACCTTACAGATCTACTTTTTTGTATACGATTTTTTGAAAATTACCTAATTTTTGAAATGTCTGTATCTTCTTTAATTTTAGTCCAAAAAGGTCCGGGAAGGCGTCTCTGTACTCCGCTGCAAAAGATCTTGCTAGTTGTGTCCAAAAATAACTTCCAGAACAGCTGCGAAGTCCTGCTGGAAAAGTAGGTCATCCAGTTTTTTCCCCGTAGCTCCCAAGGGCGCGAAGGGAAAAATCTGGATTCTTGTCAGCAGGTAGTCCAGGTGGTCAGCTTCAATATAAGCAGCAAAAACTGGTGGGGTGCTGATCTTGTTTTCGCAGCGCACGCGCTCAAAGGCAAATTTCGGTCGAAAAAATCGTTCCCCGTGGCGGTGTTTTGCAATTTCGTGTTCCTTCTGCGGGAAAAGTGCTCCCAGAGGTCCAGCCGCAACTTATTCTGGGATTTGGCACTGAAATATTTGTTGACGAACACTTGATGCACACTTTCACGTTCGCGGCACTAAAATCGGTGCACTTTAACCACGGGTTTGGATTTTCGATCGCGGAGCGTAAGAATTTCGTGGCGCTCGCGGTTAGGTTAGGTTAGGTTAGGTTAGGTTAGGTTAGGTTAGGTTAGGTTAGGTTAGGTTAGGTTAGGTTAGGTTAGGTTAGGTTAGGTTAGGTTAGGTTAGGTTAGGTTAGGTTAGGTTAGGTTAGGTTAGGTTAGGTTAGGTTAGGTTAGGTTAGGTTAGGTTAGGTTAGGTTAGGTTAGGTTAGGTTAGGTTAGGTTAGGTTAGGTTAGGTTAGGTTAGGTTAGGTTAGGTTAGGTTAGGTTAGGTTAGGTTAGGTTAGGTTAGGTTAGGTTAGGTTAGGTTAGGTTAGGTTAGGTTAGGTTAGGTTAGGTTAGGTTAGGTTAGGTTAGGTTAGGTTAGGTTAGGTTAGGTTAGGTTAGGTTAGGTTAGGTTAGGTTAGGTTAGGTTAGGTTAGGTTAGGTTAGGTTAGGTTAGGTTAGGTTAGGTTAGGTTAGGTTAGGTTAGGTTAGGTTAGGTTAGGTTAGGTTAGGTTAGGTTAGGTTAGGTTAGGTTAGGTTAGGTTAGGTTAGGTTAGGTTAGGTTAGGTTAGGTTAGGTTAGGTTAGGTTAGGTTAGGTTAGGTTAGGTTAGGTTAGGTTAGGTTAGGTTAGGTTAGGTTAGGTTAGGTTAGGTTAGGTTAGGTTAGGTTAGGTTAGGTTAGGTTAGGTTAGGTTAGGTTAGGTTAGGTTAGGTTAGGTTAGGTTAGGTTAGGTTAGGTTAGGTTAGGTTAGGTTAGGTTAGGTTAGGTTAGGTTAGGTTAGGTTAGGTTAGGTTAGGTTAGGTTAGGTTAGGTTAGGTTAGGTTAGGTTAGGTTAGGTTAGGTTAGGTTAGGTTAGGTTAGGTTAGGTTAGGTTAGGTTAGGTTAGGTTAGGTTAGGTTAGGTTAGGTTAGGTTAGGTTAGGTTAGGTTAGGTTAGGTTAGGTTAGGTTAGGTTAGGTTAGGTTAGGTTAGGTTAGGTTAGGTTAGGTTAGGTTAGGTTTTTTTTTTTTTTTTTTTTTTTTTTTTTTTTTTTTTCCTACCACGCCGTCTATCTCCGATGTCCAAGTTTTTCGGAGGTGTGTTCTCTTATTTTCTCTGTCAGACTGTCTATCTTTCATGCCTCATTCTATATCTTTCTGTCGCTAACCTTCTTTCGCTTCATGTTGGTGGGAGCCAACCTAAATTCTAACCATGTTTTAAATGCAATATTTTATTATTTATTCAATCTTAACATAAAGGAAGAGGGTTTAACACTATACTATTTACATTTTTCTTAACAATACATATTATTACGTAG
The DNA here is from genome assembly GCA_927399415.1 of Macaria notata. Lineage (NCBI taxonomy): Eukaryota > Metazoa > Arthropoda > Insecta > Lepidoptera > Geometridae > Macaria > Macaria notata. The sequence goes on from OV656724.1 coordinate 23,233,212, forward strand.
GTCCACTTACTGCGTCAAATTGAATTGACCGTAGTGGTCCTATATTTTTACATCCATTTTGTTTCGCTACTCTACTTATTACATATTTACAAAATTCTATGAAATTATTTCTAGTGTTCTTATTTGCTAAAATTTCACAAATGTTTTGTGCCGTTATGTTTACATTTATTATATTTTCGGTTTCAAACCGCTGTCGACTGTATATAGGGCACTCAGTTAAAACATGGGAAACGCTTTCATTTTTACTAGGTTCGCAGTGGCACGCCGGACTCTCCTTACACTTAAAGCGATGCAAGTATGAAGAGAATCCGCCGTGCCCTGTAAACATTTGTACTAGTACATTGTCCAATTCTATCCGTCTCACTATCGGGTAGGCCATGAGCGCATCCGGGAAAAACAATTTTGTTGTTGCAGCCTGGGTTTCTGTCTTGTACCTTTGGTTCCATTCGTCAAGCGACGCGTAACGAATCTGTCGCTTGACGAATGATGCCGGGCAACCACTGTAGTTAGCCCTGGTTTTGATGTGCAACGCTGCCTCTTTTGCGAGTTGGTCCGCCCTCTCGTTCCCCTCTAACCCTGCGTGAGCCTTTATCCAAAATAATCTCACTATTTTGTGTTCGTCATTTAGCTTCTGAACATTGGCTCTGGTTTGTACGGCTATTGGGTGAGGGGAACTTAAGTTTGTGACTGTCTCCAGCGCTGATCTTGAGTCACAGTAAATGTTGCACCTCGTTTTTTCACTCTTTGCCGCTTTTGCTGTTGCTTCCATTAGTGCGAGCAGCTCGGCCTGATAGACGGTGCAGCAGTCCTCCAGTTTCAGCTTTCGGGTACTCGTTTCTTCGGCACCGTCCCGAATGGACAGTGCCGCTCCCACTTTCCCCTCTATTTTGCTCCCATCTGTGTAAATATTGAGGCAATCCTCGTTGCTGCACTGGGCGAGTGCTGCTTCGTCTGGCAGGCATATAAAGCTGAGCTCTCTTTTCTTCGCAGGGTGCGGCATTGAGGTGTACGGCACTGGTTTCTCCATCTCCCGGTCTCCTATTACTTGCCGGTTATAACCCTTCTTAACTTCATAAAGCTGGGCTGCTTCCCTGACTCTAATGTCCAGAGGAAGCAACCCGGCAAGTAATAGCACCGAGTTCAGGGACGCGGTTTTGTATGCCTTCACCATCTTTTGGGCGAAGCCGCGTTGAATCGAGGCGAACTCCCTTCTGATTGACAGTTTTTGAGCTGCCGGTGCCCATGCGCTAGCAGCGTACAGTATTGTTGGCTCTACCACCGCTGTGTACATTGTTCGTACGATCTCTGGCTTTAGCCCCCAATGTATTTTCGCTGTTCTGGCCAATTGTTTGTAGAAGACTGCCGCTTTTCTGCAGGCATTCGCAGCATGTTCGTTGAAGGTCAGCTTTTCGTCGATTGTGAGTCCCAGCAGCTTGATTTTCTTTGACATCGCTATGTCGATCCCTCCCATGCTCAGTCGCGGGGTGTCGTATTTTAGCTTCTTGGTGATCACCATTGCCACGGTTTTTTCTGGGGCAAACTTCAGCTTATACTTGACACCCCACGCCCTAACATGTTCGAGTGCGGCATTAGCTTTTCTCTCGATCTCCAGCGCGGTCTCACCTTCGACAGCCAGCGTGACGTCATCGGCGAATGCCTGCACGTAGTTGCCCCCCCTCTCCAGCTCGTGCAGGAGGGGATCCAACAGCAGGTTCCAAAAAGTTGGACCTCCTATGGACCCTTGCACACATCCCATTTCAGTCTCCCTATCGCACTCGTTTCCGGCATATCTTAATTTTACTCTCCTGTCTTGAAGGTAGCTATCTACCACCCTCCTCAAGTTTACTGGACAGTTTTCCTCAGCCAATCGGACCCGAATAGCTGGCCACCAAGCTCCGTTGAAAGCGCCCTCTATATCTAGTGACACGAGTGTAACGATCTTTTTCTGTTTTAACTTCTCGCGTATGTGTCTCATTAGGATATAAAGGGCATCTTCCGTACTTTTCTGGGGCATGAATCCGAATTGGCGAGTACTGAGTCTTGGTATGAGGTGGAACTTGATTCGGGTGATCAGCATTTTCTCAAAGATTTTGCCAAGTACGGGAAGGAGACCGATTGGTCTGTATGATTTGGGTGTCATATAATCCCGCTTTCCTGGCTTCCGGAGGACAACTACAGTTGCCATCTTCCACAACTTGGGGAAGTGCCCCTTATCCAGGCATCTATTCAGCAGACTTAGGAACAGATCTGGGTTCATGGCTACTGCGGCCTGGCTGATGTCTGCCGTGATGCCATCAGAGCCAGGGGCCTTTTTGGGGTTAAAAGATCTCACAGCCGCATTCAGTTCTGCCTTTGTGAAATGTGGATCGCAGGTTTCATCCTGGTTTCCAACATTTACACTTTCCGCTACGTCCCTTATGCGGCGGTGTTCCTCGTTGTCCTCGGATAGTAGGTCCTTCGGGAAGAAAGAATCTGCCAGCAGTTTTGCGGAACCTTGGCCGTCCAACACTTTCCCATTTTCCTTGAGTGGCAAATCCTCCTCCCGTTTCCTCGTCCGACCTATTACCCGGTAGATCCCTTCCCAGACCGATTCCCTTGTCTGTTTCCCGCAAAATTCCTTCCAGCTCTGTGTCATTGCATTCCCGACTTCCATTTCGTAATATTCCTTCTTTTTCAGATATTCGGCAACCACCCCCGCCCTTCGGATTGGCGCCGCGCACCTGATTCGTCTTCTGCTGGTGATGACATCCCTTTTCAGAACTGTGAGCCTCTCGGACCACCACGACAAGGTAAGTGTTTGTGTGTTTTTCTTTTGTGTTAGTGTGTGTCTGCATGCGTGTGTTACTGCTTGTGTGTATGTGTGAATGAGTGATTCTAATTGTTGTGTGTCTGTGATGTTCTCTACACTTTCGAGTGTTAATTGATGTTCCTCCAGAAATTGGGCCATTTTCTCACGAAAAAGACTCCAATTTGCCTTCTTAGTGTTGTAGAGTCTTGTTGTGTTTGTGATGTGTGTGCCGCGTGATTTTTGTAAGAGTATGTTGAGTGTGATGCCGTTATGGTCCGAGCTAGTGAGGCCTTCTTCGATCTTCCAGTCATCAACCAGGGAAAGGAGATCGGCCGAGCAGGCTGTCACATCGACATGACTGGTGTAGCGCTTACCTCCCCGGATGGTATCGAAGGTGGGTACCGAAAAGTTGTTATTCAACACTTGTAGGCCCAGGTCATCAAGCGTTGCCAGCACTTCTTCTCCTCTCGTTTTCGTGGTGACACTCCCCCACCAGGTGTTCCATGCGTTGGTGTCGCCCCCGACCAGGATCCTACGTGGTCCCAACTTTTGGACTATCTTTGTTAGATGCTCCAGGTATGGTTCCAGAGGCAAATTATCTTCAAAGTAGACTGATACCAGAGTGATGGTCCACGCTGTCGTCCTTAACCCTATCACAGCAATATTGTTGTTGGTGTGTTCCGGATATTGGATGACGTCCAGCGTGGGGTCCATCACTACTATGGCAGCTTTTACAATCCCGTCTCCTTGGTCTGCGCTCTGGAAAACCCTTGTTCCTGCATAAGTTTTTAGGGTCTTTTGGGCTCCTACGTATGGCTCCTGGATGAGGAGAACTGTCGCCTTGCTTTTTGTTGCTTCAAGGAAGAGTTCATTTGTGGCTAGTTGGGTTTTCCTCAGGTTTGCTTGGATGATTTTGTACGGGACGCCCTCAGCAATACGCCACGGTGGATCGCGCCAGTGCTTCCCACTTACGCCTCACCGGGCATTCGCTGCTGAAGGCGTTATGGTCTGTCCTCGCTGCCTTAATTTTAATGCAGTTTGTGCATCTGGGTATGGTGTCCTTGAGCCATTCCGTGCAATCTGATTTGTGGTGGGCGCCTCCGCAGTGGCTGCACACATCAACCGCCTCAGTGCAGAAACGCCTCCCGTGTCCATACCCCAGGCAGCGCGAGCACTGCACTAGGGGGGACTGGTCGGCGACCCTGACCCGCTGCATGTCGATGTGGACTGCCCCCGCGTCGGTGAGGCGCTGCCAGATGCGCGGGGACACTTTCGCTACGACGTGCTCGGTCAGCGGGTTCCGCGCTCTCTTGCGGAACCGGATCTCTAACCGGTCATCGTCACAGCTGAGGTCCCGAAAAATGGTTTTATTTTGCGCTCGGATGGCCTGAACTACGTCATCATTGGAGTTAGATTTAAGGACTCCGTACAAAATCACCAGGGGATCTTTGTTCTGAATGTCCTCTACGTTGAGCTGTCCCTCGTGTTCCGTGAGTATCTTTTTCACTTTTCTGATCTCTTCTCGGTCCGTACATCCTATTATTACCCTTCTGTCCTTTGCTTTCCTTATTTTGTCTATCCTCAATCCTTCCTCTTTAGCATTTATTACTTTCTTTATTTTTTCAAATACCTGCTCTCCTGTCTCCTGATCGTCCTTGGAAGCTATGATTATGGAGTGTACCGCAGGGGTCTCCTGGGCCCGCTGGCCGGGATTTCCCGCTGCGACACTCGCGTAGCTGCCACGCTCTCTTATCATATCTGCGAATTTTCCTATTTCTTCCTTCATATGCTTTTGTCCCTGTTCATTTTGCTCCTCCACGATTTTTGTAAGCCTTTCTATTTTACTGTTGCTTTCCCTTAACAGTTTTGCACTCTCCTCTATCTTTTGCAGTACTTGGTTGTCGTTTGTATCGTTTTTGTGACTAATATTGGTGTCTTTTTCCTTTTCAGGTTCCCGGCCCCGGCTGGGGTAGCAACCCTTCACCGCGGCGGTCTCCTTCACCAGCTGGTACAGGCGCTCGGCGGCGGCCTGCACCTCCGACTTGATCTCCCTTTTAATGTTTCCCGAGCGGCCGAGGCTGGTTTTTATCCCTATCAGGCAATTCCTAGCCTCTGTCACTCGGTCCCCACTCTTGGAGCCGGTCGGGGGACTGCTGACCACCCCTGGGCCCGCCCCCGCTAACGATGAGGGCCCTTTGCCACTCAGCACCATCCGGGGCTTCTTCTGCACTGCTGGTGCGGTCTTTTCTGGCGAGGCATGGCTCACTATCACTGGCGAGTCACCCGCAGCCGCCGCCGTGGCCCGCCGCTTCGGGGGGCTCACCGTGAAAGTGCTGTGCGACGGGGAGGAGCTCTTCCTCCTGCCGGCCTCCCACTCTCCAATGCTGGTCCGCACGCTCCCACCCGCCGGCGCTTCCGCAGGCCCTGCTCCCTCGTCCAGCGAGCTAGCACGGCCGCCGGCGCGCGTCTTGGCTGTCGGCGTATGGAACATGGTTCCGAGCGACCGCTCCGCTATTTTAATTTGTACTCTTTAAGTATAAAGTCATGCAATACACAATACACAGCGTCTATTCTCGTACACTGTCGAGACCAATCAGCCGTGCACAACAACCAAGAGGCAGTACTCAAGTGCAAAGACAGAAACTTGGTAGGCTTCACATTAAATTTCAATTACTTGGACTATGACTAAGATACAATAAATTACAATACCTAAAACTATTATCAATTTATGGTTTTACTTAGTCGCTGATATACTGAGTATATTGGTCAACGTCAGTAGGTAACCAGCTAGTATTCACAATAATAAATAAATAGTTTGTATCACAGTATTAAGTACTATAGATGTATAAAACAGTTACAACCTAAAACAATTTAATTATACCTAATATAGTTACAACAACCTAAATTTCTATAAATGCAGTTTAGTCAATTATTTTATCTCCTATGTAAAGGGTAGGAGACAGTCAGATTTAAACACGCATATAAATTTGTCAATATGTACACTTAGTCTGAGAGTATATCTATTTCTTATGTTTAATAATACTAATAGTTATAATGTTTTATAGTTAGACCCATGTGCAGGTAAGGGTTGTCAAAATTCCAAAATATTTAGATTAAAATGACTAGAGTTTATAGCTCACAATACCTTACTTTTACTCAATTACAATTTCAGTTTATTACTTACATAAAAGCTTATTTTTATACTAACAATAAAGTATTACACAATAAACCCCTATGTAAAGGTAGGGGTTCGTCAAACACATATAAACAACACAATACAGTAAATTTACAATGTAAAAGTCAGAGTACAGTTATTATAATTTAGTAAAAATTTTTATTTAAATGTCAATACAACTATTTGCTTCTTAAAATCTATTTTCTAACAGTTTTGTTTAAGGTAGAGCCACTCTACCTAGAGTCACTAGTTGTAGAGACCTATTTGTAACTGATTTTGCTAAGTACTATTGCCGCTGCTCCATCCGTTTCACTGCAGGACTCTGGCGAGTTCAACTCAAATTCCTGCTCTACCAGCTCTACCTGCAGCTCCAGATGTGCTCTACAATTTGAGCTGATGATATGAGCTATCCTGCAGTGAAAACCTCGAGCCTCTACGACCCTGGGCTGCGGAGCTATGGGCGCCGCCAGTCGACCTAGTCTCGTACGAAATTTACATACATACACTCGTTTAACCGACTCAGAGAAGGAGGTCTGTTCAGAATTTAAATACAAATTTTATTTTGCGAATTCCGCGATTTTGACTAGGGATTATGATGGAAGGGTGGGGGAGTGAATTTATTAGGGGGGTGGGGAGGGGGTAGGTGTAAGATGAGGGGGGGAGGAGGACTCCTAAAAAATTTTTGTCTTCAAAAATCTTTTAGAAGCGGTTGGGGCGTTCAAAGGGAGCAGGAGGTCCCATGAAAAATATTTTCAATGGGTGGGGGGGGAGGGTGTAAAAAAGGGGGGGAGGTCGAGATTTTTCGCTTCTATTGTCCAGTATCGCTTACTGGTCAATAAAAACCAAAAACCACGTTTTTTGAGTTTTGTGGGGGAGGGGGGGGGGAGAAGGGGGGCCAGGATAAGTTTTTTGGATATAGTTAAGGATGGGGAAACATAAACAAATTTTTAATTTTGAAAATTGCGATAAAACTTGAAAACTCGCTATCCGACGAAAACTTGCTTCTCTGCTTACGCCTGCCGACCTAGTTTCGATTTCCGAGAATTCTGTATGTAAACAAACGAATTTTATCTTTCGACCCTACTTGTTAATAACTATTCTAACTATTTTTCCCTTTATGCTACCACAAAACCAAAGATATCTCCGTGTTCGGGCTGAAATTCCGCGTCTTGTAGTAGTTATAAAAGGGGTCCAATCTTCTTCCAACTCCCGCAGGGATCCGGCAAAGATACGGCTGGCCGTGCCTGGTCCACCTTCTTCCCTCTGGAGGACTGGGATGAGATGTTACCTTCTTATTACGGGTCCTAATGTCTTCCTTAAGGTTGCGTTAATGGGTTAAAACTTTGATCTTCTTTCCTAGTTTCTCTCTTTTCGAGGTTTCTGATGAAGAATTTTCTTGCAAACTTATGTTTTGCGGTCAATTTTTTGTGTGGGTTTCCTTTCGGGATTTTTAAGTCCTGATTCCCTGAACCGATTTGCAAAGTTTTTCCAGCGTTCTACAGCGATTGAAGCGAGCTTGTGAAAGAATGCAAAAGATGCAGGTGTTACAGATCTTGTTTGGCCGCTGTTGATTTTTAAAAACGAAGAGAAATTTCACCAACTGCATTTACCTTGTATTTCTTGTTCCTGAAGTAGTTTCACCAAGGTGAAATATGTCCCGAGGTCCACACAAGGATTTCTATTGAATGAAGCAGGCGATTTGATTCTAACTCCAAAGACCTGGATTTTCTCTTAACCGCTGAATTCCTTTTCCTCCCAATATCTCCCGAAGGCGCGATGGGAAAAGTCTGGAATTCTGCCACCGGGTAGTTTAGCTGATGAGGTATGATGTCCACAAGAAAAATCAGTGGGGTGAGGATCTTGTTTCTGCAGCGTTTGTGTTTGAAGTAAATTTGCGATTTTGACTACCTTCAAATCTTCGATCAACACTTAAAAATTTGTGTAATCAACCTTTGAGTGCTCCCTGGGGTCCGGCGATTGCACAAAAAGGGATTAGGCACTGTTAAACATGTAGATGATCACAAAACGCACAGTTTGGTATATCTTTCACTGTAATCCGTTCACTTTGTCCACTGGCACGATTTTTCAACGACGGAGCGGTCTGATTTCGTGGCGCTCGTGAAGTTAGGGCAAGCGCGACTCGGTTAGGTTAGGTTAGGTTAGGTTAGGTTAGGTTAGGTTAGGTTAGGTTAGGTTAGGTTAGGTTAGGTTAGGTTAGGTTAGGTTAGGTTAGGTTAGGTTAGGTTAGGTTAGGTTAGGTTAGGTTAGGTTAGGTTAGGTTAGGTTAGGTTTTTTTTTTTTTTTTTTTTTTTTTTTGTGTGTTGTGTCACGCCGACCTAACTCCATTGTCTAAGTTTTATGGAGCATCTTGGCTACAGTGTCCTTTCATGCTGTGTCTCGCTTTTGCTACTGGTGCTTTCATTCTTCATACATGTTCATCATTCATTCATCCACTTTCATGCTTAGTTGGGTCAGCCAACTCTACTGCCCTATTCTATCTGGTGTGTGGTATTCGTTTTACTTTATTTAGGATAAACAGGGGTTAATAAGTTTTTCAGTTCTTACATTATAGTTTACACATTATTAATTATTTATACTAGATTTATCATATTTTTATAACATATTTACATATTGGTAATGGCACTAACACCAACACATTTAAGTGTGGGTAATACCTTAATATTCGATAACTATAGATTTTATATTTACAAAATGCAGTAAGTTTATTCCTTGTTCTATAACCATGGCACTCCGCCGCGTCGTGAATTGCGTCCTCCTCGGAAACGGTGTCTTTACTGGGATTTAGCCTTAACATTGCTGGCTGCCGCGTTTTTGCTTCGAATGTTGATTTGCAAAATTCATTTTGCTCTTCCCCATCCAGTTTTGTGGCTAGTATTATACGGCAATGTTTGTTCGATGATCCCTCGGTCCACCACAGTAAGTTAAGTGTTTGTGCTAGTTTAATTACTTGAAGAGTGTGTGTGAATTTGTGTGTAATTGCTTGTGTGTATGTTTGTATGACTGTAACATATTGAGTACTTGTATGTGTAGTGTTTTCTATTAGAAATTGTTCTATTTTCTTACGAAAATGGTACCAATTTGCTGTGTTTGTGTTGTACAGTGTTGTTGTTGTGTAAGTGCTGTGTAGTTTTGTGAGTAGTGTGTTGTATGTCATACCATGGTGATCCGAGTTTGTGGCTCCTTCATTGAATTTCCGGTGGTTGGTCTGAAGCACTGCTCTGATCAAGGAGGTGACATTGGTGACTTTTCTCGTGCAGTGCGCTCTTTGGCTCGAGGCAGCTAGGGAGGCCCACGGTACCACCTTAGCAGTACGCTATTCTAGCGCGAGCTAAGGTGTCCCACTTTCGCCTTACCACACAGTCTCTGCTAAATGCGTTGTGCGCTGTATCGCCTAACTTGGCCTTGACGCAGTTGCAGCACGACGGCGTGGTGTCAGCCCGCCAGTCCGCACAGTCTGCTTTCTTGTGCGGGCCGCCACAATGACTGCACTTTTCCAGCGTGTCCTTGCAGAAGCGCCGCCCGTGCCCGTATTCCAGGCAGAGGGAGCACTGCACGAGCGGCGACTGGTCTGCCACTCGGATGCGCTGGAGGTCCACGTGCACGGCCTCCTCATCCACCATGCGCTGCCACAGTCTGGGGGCGACCCGCAGTACGACGTGCTGCGCGAGCGGGTTCCTGGCCGGCTTTTTATAAGCGATTTCATAGCTGCTATCCTTTTCTGAGAGGTTGATGAAGAGATTCTTATTCTGTGTCCTCAAGGAGCTTATAACATCTTCGTCACTATTGTACTTGAGGACGTCCTTGAGGATTACAAGCGGATGTTTGTTTTTTATTTCCTCCACTTTTAAGTGCTGTCCCTGTGCTGTGATTGTCTCTTTCACTTTTTGCCTATCCTCTTCGGTTTTACAACCAATTATCACCTTCCTGTCATAAGTCTTCCTAATTCTTTCCACCGACACCATTCCTTCCTTCGCCCTCACCGCTTTCCTGATCCTCTCCAGTACCTGGTCTCCGGTTTCGTCTGATATCTCTCCCGTGACTACCACCGAGTGCAGAGTTGTGTGTGCGGGTGGCCTCCTGCTGGCTGCCACGTTTGCGTACGTACCTCTGTTACTATCCTTTTCCTTCTGCTCATTTATCAATTTTGTAAGCGACTCAATTTTATTATTGTTTTCTTGCAACAGTTTATTATTGTCCTCTATTTTCTGCAGGATTTCGCATTCACTGATCCTGCTTTTTTCATTTGTTTTTGTTTGTTTGGCAGGTGTCACCTGAATCCCGCCAGTAGGGTGCCCTTTCGCAGCTTCGATCTCCTTCACCAGCGCGTACATTCGCTCGACGGCGGCCAGCACGTCCGCCTTGATGTCCCGCTTCAGATTGCCCGAACGACTGAGGCTGGTTTTTACCTTGATCAGGCAATCCCTGGCCTCTTTCACTCGGTCAGTCCGCGCGGGGGTACTCGGCGAGGCGCTGACCGCCCCCGCTGCGACGCCGGCCGGCGAGGAGGTCGTCTTGCTTCTCGGCACTGGGCGGGGTCTCGGCTTCACTGCAGCAGCGGCGGTGTTCACGGGGGAGTTGTCGCTCACCATCACCGGCGAGCATGCCGGGGCTCTTGGGGTCGGCGGGGGGTCCACGGTGAAAGTGTCCCTCAGCGGGGAGGAGCACCTGCTCCACCCAGGCTCCCTCTCCTCTATGCTCCTGCGTGGGCCTCCTTTCTTGGGCGCGTTTACCGTGGCTATCTCGTCCGGCGAGCTGGTGCGGCCTCCGGTGCGTCTTGGCTTAGGCGTGTGGAACATCGCGCGACAAACGGAGCGCGAGAACTCAGAGGAAGGCGCAAACACAACCTCGAAGTGCCCCTAGTTATGATAAACAAGGTGTAACTACCACTAACAGGTCGGCGGCTTATATATAACTTATTTTACACACTACAATTAATAAAATTCAGTCTAGTCTAGTCAAATACTTAATCTATGTACCGATTTGGCTGTAAAGAGGCCAATGTCTTAATACTATCTTATTTATAATCTAATTTTGGCTGTAAATTGGCCGATGTCTTAAATTCAATTTTAAATTACAAGTCAATAATACAGTACAGTTTTTATCAGTTTTACTTGGTCGCTAATATACTAAGTATATGGGTCGACGTCAGTAGGTAACCTTTATAATATATCTATTCTAATTCTTATATAGCTTAACTTATTTCTAGAACGTACAATTAAACGGTTAAAATTAGTCAACAATTTCTCCCCTATGTAAAGGGTAGGGGGTAGTCAATTAGGTACAAATAGGTTTACAACAATAATAACAACAATAACAACAATTTTTAATCTAGTTATAATTTTAGTCAGTTCCGGTATGTAGCCCACTATTTTGTAAGCGTCGTTACTGTCTTTTTACAAAAAACCCGGTGTTCCTAGCTCTTCCCGTTCTCGAGATACCGCTCCAGAAGGCGAGCGCTCGTGAGGGGGGCGCGGGGCGCGGGCGCGGGGCGCGAGCGCGGGGGCAGGAGGTCGTCCGATAACAAGATAAAAAGTCGTTCCGCGCCGCCTGATAACAGCTTGCTCTCGCGCACGCACACACGCGCACAACAGAACCAGTATCCGTGTACAGGCGCCAGGTACTCAGTACCAGTAAGTAACTATAAGTCAACAATCTACTAAGGCACTTCGTGACATAGACACTACCTATCTTATAATTAAATACTAGTGCCGGTATAAGACACTATGTCTAATTGCGTCATACAGTATTTTAGTAAACAAGAGATCCTTAACGAAAGCTATAGATAGCCCGTGTACAATATGGTACCCGTATAAGGTATTAAGTCTTATTAGTCTAACTTAAAACTATAGGTATAGGTCAATAAACCTTCTCAATTGTGTTACCTATAAGTACTTAATATACTACTTAAAACAAAATACTAAAATAACCAGACAATACAGTATCACTCCCGAACCAAATATGTTGAAATCTGTTCACGCGCTGGAATGTGGATTCAGCCCGCCTATGTATAAGTAAGTATAGCCACACGCACAGCGTCAGGTATTTCACATACTACAGTTTCATACAGAGATTTTAGTTCGCGGGCGATCCGCAAAACTTACAAATATTCCAAGGTAATTAAAAAGGCCAGCGAGCGACCGGGCGCGTGACGTCAGCGCACGCGAAGCTAAATATAGAACGCGGCGACTGGTTCCGCGCTGTGTGTGAACGCTGTGTGTGTGTGCGTGAACGCTATGGCCGCTCGGCAATGGTCGGCTGACGTCACTCGGCCGGCGGTGATCGGGCCTTAACCGACTCGCTAGAAAAGGAGGTGTGTGGCAAAAAGCGATCTCTAGATTTTGCTACTTTTACAACGGGTTATGTTAGAGGGTTGGTAGGGCAGTCCTAATTTGGGTGAGGGGGGGGTCCCAACAAGGGTTTTGAGGGGGGGGGGAAGGTGAATTTTAAGAATTGAAATTGCAAATTATTTTGGGGGGGTTCTTTAGGACCAGGAGATCACTAAAATCGAGTTTTGAGAGGGGGGGGGAAAGGGGGGGAAAAGGGGGGGGAAGTCGAGATTTTTTGCTTTTATTGTTCAGTATCACTTACTGGTCAATAAAAACCAAAAACCCCGTTTTTTGGAATTTGCGGGGGAGGGGGGGGAGAAGGGGGGGGCAAGATAAGTTTTTTGGATTTGGTTTAGGATGGGGAACAATAAACTAATTTTTAATTTTAAAAAACTCAATAAAATTTAAAAACTCGCTATCTGCCAAAAACCTGCTTCTCTGACGTCACAATGAGCTCTCTCCTGACCGAAAACACAAATTTCCGACCAAGATTCCCGACTTTGCTACAAATGGCTGCAGTTTGGGAACTACTAATCCAAAAAATATGGTTGAGGTCTCAAATGAGAGCTCTTGAAGTGAGGCTTTTTACAATATTTTTAGAATGCTACCTTACAGATCTACTTTTTTGTATACGATTTTTTGAAAATTACCTAATTTTTGAAATGTCTGTATCTTCTTTAATTTTAGTCCAAAAAGGTCCGGGAAGGTGTCTCTGTACTCCGCTGCAAAAGATCTTGCTAGTTGTGTCCAAAAATAACTTCCAGAACAGCTGCGAAGTCCTGCTGGAAAAGTAGGTCATCCAGTTTTTTCCCCGTAGCTCCCAAGGGCGCGAAGGGAAAAATCTGGATTCTTGTCAGCAGGTAGTCCAGGTGGTCAGCTTCAATATAAGCAGCAAAAACTGGTGGGGTGCTGATCTTGTTTTCGCAGCGCACGCGCTCAAAGGCAAATTTCGGTCGAAAAAATAGTTCCCCGTGGCGGTGCTTTGCAATTTCGTGTTCCTTCTGCGGGAAAAGTGCTCCCAGAGGTCCAGCCGCAACTTATTCTGGGATTTGGCACTGAAATATTTGTTGACGAACACTTGATGCACACTTTCACGTTCGCGGCACTAAAATCGGTGCACTTTAACCACGGGTTTGGATTTTCGATCGCGGAGCGTAAGAATTTCGTGGCGCTCGCGGGTTAGGTTCCGGTTAGGTTGGGTTAGGTTAGGTTAGGTTAGGTTAGGTTAGGTTAGGTTAGGTTAGGTTAGGTTAGGTTAGGTTAGGTTAGGTTAGGTTAGGTTAGGTTAGGTTAGGTTAGGTTAGGTTAGGTTAGGTTAGGTTAGGTTAGGTTAGGTTTTTTTTTTTTTTTTTTTTTTTTTTTTTTTTTTCGGCCTACCCCCAACGAGTTTGTGTTGGGGCCTGTTGTTTGCAATCCACTTTCATACCGTTCCCGCTTGTATGCCTCTCGTACTTTTATTCCTCATACTGTTTCTTTCTTTCATACATATTCCTCATTCGTTCTTTTTATTACCTATTTCCTATGCTAAGCTATTCTTATAATTTATATCTTTATTTCTTTATTATATCTTCCAAGTTTGAACAGGTTCTTACTTATAATTAACATCTGTTCACCATCGGTCACGAATTTAATCGCGCCGTGGTGAGCTATTCTTACTTTTGTTTTTATTTGCAACAGATTTTACAATTTCCTTACAATACTTTAAAAACTTATTTCTTACCAACTTATTACTTACTATACCGCTTAGATTTGCGATACTTACTTTTGTATCAAGCTCATACTCAATGTCCAGCCGGCGCCCGCTGTAAATCGGACATTCCGCAATGCAATGGAGAACGGTCTCCTCTACTTCAGGGTCACAAGGGCATGCCGGGCTCTCCTTGCACTTGAATCTGTGCAGGTACTCGGAGAACCCGCCATGCCCTGTGAATAGCTGGACTATCCAATGGTCCATTTCTATTTTGCGTATCACGGGGTATGCCTCGATAGCGTCTGGGAAGTAGACTTTGGTAATCGCTGCTTTGTTCTCGGATTTATAACGCCGGTTCCATTCATCAAGCGAGTCATAGCGTATTTGTCGCTTGATGAATGAAACCGGGCAGCGGTCGTAGTTTGCTTTTGTTTTCAACGTCAATGCAGCCGCCTTCGCCAATTCGTCTGCCCTTTCGTTGCCTTCGAGCCCTGCGTGTGCTTTTATCCAGAACAAATTGATGGGTTTTTGTTGTTTCTTCATCTTCTGAATATTTGCTCTAGTTCGAATCGCCAGGGGGTGAAGGGTGGATACATTTGTTACCGTTTCCAGCGCGGAGCGAGAGTCGCTGTATATATTACAGCAGGTGGTGCTTTTGTCTTTGAGGGCTGTCTCGGTGGCCTCTGTCAGTGCAAGTAGTTCCGCTTGATACACGGAGCAGCAGTCGTCCAGACGCAGTTTACGGGTACTGATTTCGGCGGCGCCTTGTCTGATGGATAAGGCTGCTCCCACTTTTCCCTCGATTTTGCTGCCATCGGTGTATATATTGAGGCCTTCATTAAAAGTTTGTTCGACCGCTGCTCCGTCCTCCAAGCACCTGAAATGCAGCTCCTCCTGACATGCTGGGTGCGGTCTGGTGGTGTACTTTACCGGCGTCTCCACCTTACGATCGCCCACTATTCGCTGTGAGAACCCTTTTTTAATTTCATACAGGGCTGCCGCTTCCCTGATGCGAATGTCTAGCGGCAACAAGCCAGCCAGCAGTAGCACTGAGTTAAGGGATGTTGTTCGGTAAGATTTCACTATCTTTTGGACGAATCCTCTTTGTACAGAGTCGAGTTCGTTCTTGATCATGATCTTACTTGTCGCAGGTGCCCAAGCGCTGGCTGCGTACATTATCGTGGGCTCGACGACTGCGGTGTATATCGTTCGGAGGACTTCCGACGAT
>CAKMJI010000001.1:0-35000 GCA_927399415.1 Macaria notata
AAGTTGACAATATTTCCATACAAATGTATGGGATATGAGCGTTTTTCATAATAAAATAGACAAAATCGTAATTGTTGTAATTTATCTTCAACTCAATAACTTAAACCCAAAAAGTTGAGCCCAAAAAGTTGAGCCCAAAAAGTTGAGCCCAAAAAGTTGAGCCCAAAAAGTTGAGCCCAAAAAGTTGAGCCCAAAAAGTTGAGCCCAAAAAGTGGAACCCAAAAAGTGGGTTGAGCCCAAAAAGTGGGTTGAGCCCAAAAAGTTGAGCCCAAAAAGTTGAGCCCAAAAAGTTGAGCCCAAAAAGTGGGTTGAGCCCAAAAAGTTGAGCCCAAAAAGTTGAGCCCAAAAAGTTGAGCCCAAAAAGTTGAGCCCAAAAAGTGGAACCCAAAAAGTGGAACCCAAAAAGTAGAACCCAAAAAGGTGAAATACCTCCTAATACTCATATATATTTAACAATAAAAATAATCAACTAGGTAGATTAAGCAACATCATACAGAGCGGTAGGCAAAAACTTTAAAAATTGGAATAGGTTAGGTTAGGTTAGGTTAGGTTAGGTTAGGTTAGGTTAGGTTAGGTTAGGTTAGGTTAGGTTAGGTTAGGTTAGGTTAGGTTAGGTTAGGTTAGGTTAGGTTAGGTTAGGTTAGGTTAGGTTAGGTTAGGTTAGGTTAGGTTAGGTTAGGTTAGGTTAGGTTAGGTTAGGTTAGGTTAGGTTAGGTTAGGTTAGGTTAGGTTAGGTTAGGTTAGGTTAGGTTAGGTTAGGTTAGGTTAGGTTAGGTTAGGTTAGGTTAGGTTAGGTTAGGTTAGGTTAGGTTAGGTTAGGTTAGGTTAGGTTAGGTTAGGTTAGGTTAGGTTAGGTTAGGTTAGGTTAGGTTAGGTTAGGTTAGGTTAGGTTAGGTTAGGTTAGGTTAGGTTAGGTTAGGTTAGGTTAGGTTAGGTTAGGTTAGGTTAGGTTAGGTTAGGTTAGGTTAGGTTAGGTTAGGTTAGGTTAGGTTAGGTTAGGTTAGGTTAGGTTAGGTTAGGTTAGGTTAGGTTAGGTTAGGTTAGGTTAGGTTAGGTTAGGTTAGGTTAGGTTAGGTTAGGTTAGGTTAGGTTAGGTTAGGTTAGGTTAGGTTAGGTTAGGTTAGGTTAGGTTAGGTTAGGTTAGGTTAGGTTAGGTTAGGTTAGGTTAGGTTAGGTTAGGTTAGGTTAGGTTAGGTTAGGTTAGGTTAGGTTAGGTTAGGTTAGGTTAGGTTAGGTTAGGTTAGGTTAGGTTAGGTTAGGTTAGGTTAGGTTAGGTTAGGTTAGGTTAGGTTAGGTTAGGTTAGGTTAGGTTAGGTTAGGTTAGGTTAGGTTAGGTTAGGTTAGGTTAGGTTAGGTTAGGTTAGGTTAGGTTAGGTTAGGTTAGGTTAGGTTAGGTTAGGTTAGGTTAGGTTAGGTTAGGTTAGGTTAGGTTAGGTTAGGTTAGGTTAGGTTAGGTTAGGTTAGGTTAGGTTAGGTTAGGTTAGGTTAGGTTAGGTTAGGTTAGGTTAGGTTAGGTTAGGTTAGGTTAGGTTAGGTTAGGTTAGGTTAGGTTAGGTTAGGTTAGGTTAGGTTAGGTTAGGTTAGGTTAGGTTTTTTTTTTTTTTTTTTTTTTTTTTTTTTTTTTTTTTTCCTACCACGCCGTCTATCTCCGATGTCCAAGTATTTCGGAGGTGTGTTCTCTTATTTTTCTCTGTCAGACTGTCTCTCTTTCATGCCTCATTCTATATCTTTCTGTCGCTAACCTTCTTTCGCTTCATGTTGGTGGGAGCCAACCTAAATTCTAACCATGTTTTAAATGCAATATTTTATTGTTTATTCAATCTTAACATAAAGGAAGAGGGTTTAACACTATGTTATTTACATTTTTTCTTATCAATACATGTTATTACGTAGGTCCACTTACTGCGTCAAATTGAATTGACCGTAGTGGTCCTATATTTTTACATCCATTTTGTTTCGCTACTCTACTTATTACATATTTACAAAATTCTATGAAATTATTTCTAGTGTTCTTATTTGCTAAAATTTCACAAATATTTTGTGTCGTTATGTTTACATTTATTATATTTTCGGTTTCAAACCGCTGTCGACTGTATATAGGGCACTCAGTTAAAACATGGGAAACGCTTTCATTTTTACTAGGTTCGCAGTGGCACGCCGGACTCTCCTTACACTTAAAGCGATGCAAGTATGAAGAGAATCCGCCGTGCCCTGTGAACATTTGTACTAGTACACTGTCCAGTTCTATCCGTCTCACTATCGGGTAAGCCATGAGCGCATCCGGGAAAAACAATTTTGTTGTTGCAGCCTGTGTTTCTGTCTTGTACCTTTGGTTCCATTCGTCAAGCGACGCGTAACGAATCTGTCGCTTGACGAATGATGCCGGGCAACCACTGTAGTTAGCCTTGGTTTTGATGTGCAACGCTGCCTCTTTTGCAAGTTGGTCCGCCCTCTCATTCCCCTCTAACCCTGCGTGAGCCTTTATCCAAAATAATTTCACTATTTTGTGCTCGTCATTCAGCTTCTGAACATTGGCTCTGGTTTGTACGGCTATTGGGTGAGGGGAACTTAAGTTTGTGACTGTCTCCAGCGCTGATCTTGAGTCACAGTAAATGTTGCACCTCGTTTTTTCACTCTTTGCCGCTTTTGCTGTTGCTTCCATTAGCGCGAGCAGCTCGGCCTGATAGACGGAGCAGCAGTCCTCCAGTTTCAGTTTTCGGGTACTCGTTTCTTCGGCACCGTCCCGAATGGACAGTGCCGCTCCCACTTTCCCCTCTATTTTGCTCCCATCTGTGTAAATATTGAGGCAATCCTCGTTGCTGTACTGGGCGAGTGCTGCTTCGTCTGGCAGGCATATAAAGCTGAGCTCTCTTTTCTTCGCAGGGTGCGGCATTGAGGCGTACGGCACTGGTTTCTCCATCTCCCGGTCTCCTATTACTTGCCAGTTATAACCCTTCTTAACTTCATAAAGCTGGGCTGCTTCCCTGACTCTAATGTCCAGAGGAAGCAACCCGGCAAGTAATAGCACCGAGTTCAGGGACGCGGTTTTGTATGCCTTCACCATCTTTTGGGCAAAGCCGCGTTGAATCGAGGCGAACTCCCTTCTAATTGACAGTTTTTGAGCTGCCGGTGCCCATGCGCTAGCAGCGTACAGTATTGTTGGCTCTACCACCGCTGTGTACATTGTTCGTACGATCTCTGGCTTTAGCCCCCAATGTATTTTCGCTGTTCTGGCCAATTGTTTGTAGAAGACTGCCGCTTTTCTGCAGGCATTCGCAGCATGTTCGTTGAAGGTCAGCTTTTCGTCGATTGTGAGTCCCAGCAGCTTGATTTTCTTTGACATCGCTATGTCGATCCCTCCCATGCTCAGTCGCGGGGTGTCGTATTTTAGCTTCTTGGTGATCACCATTGCCACGGTTTTTTCTGGGGCAAACTTCAGCTTATACTTGACACCCCACGCCCTAACATGTTCGAGTGCGGCATTAGCTTTCCTCTCGATCTCCAGCGCGGTCTCACCTTCGACAGCCAGCGTGACGTCATCGGCGAATGCCTGCACGTAGTTGCCCCCCCTCTCCAGCTCGTGCAGGAGGGGATCCAACAGCAGGTTCCAAAAAGTTGGACCTCCTATGGACCCTTGCACACATCCCATTTCAGTCTCCCTATCGCACTCGTTTCCGGCATATCTTAATTTTACTCTCCTGTCTTGAAGGTAGCTATCTACCACCCTCCTCAAGTTTACTGGACAGTTTTCCTCAGCCAATCGGACCCGAATAGCTGGCCACCAAGCTCCGTTGAAAGCGCCCTCTATATCTAGTGACACGAGTGTAACGATCTTTTTCTGTTTTAACTTCTCGCGTATGTGTCTCATTAGGATATAAAGGGCATCTTCCGTACTTTTCTGGGGCATGAATCCGAATTGGCGAGTACTGAGTCTTGGTATGAGGTAAAACTTGATTCGGGTGATCAACATTTTCTCGAAGATTTTGCCAAGTACGGGAAGGAGACCGATTGGTCTGTATGATTTGGGTGTCATATAATCCCGCTTTCCTGGCTTCCGGAGGACAACTACAGTCGCCATCTTCCACAACTTGGGGAAGTGCCCCTTATCCAGGCATCTATTCAGCAGACTTAGGAACAGATCTGGGTTCACGGCTACTGCGGCCTGGCTGATGTCTGCCGTGATGCCATCAGAGCCAGGGGCCTTTTTGGGGTTAAAAGATCTCACAGCCGCATTCAGTTCTGCCTTTGTGAAATGTGGATCGCAGGTTTCATCCTGGTTTCCAACATTTACACTTTCCGCTACGTCCCTTATGCGGCGGTGTTCCTCATTGTCCTCGGATAGTAGGTCCTTCGGGAAGAAAGAATCTGCCAACAGTTTTGCGGAACCTAGGCCGTCCAACACTTTCCCATTTTCCTTAAGTGGCAAATCCTCCTCCCGTTTCCTCGTCCGTCCTATTACCCGGTAGATCCCTTCCCAGACCGATTCCCTTGTCTGTTTCCCGCAAAATTCCTTCCAGCTCTGTGTCATTGCATTCCCGACTTCCATTTCGTAATATTCCTTCTTTTTCAGATATTCGGCAACCACCCCCGCCCTTCGGATTGGCGCCGCGCACCTGATTCGTCTTCTGCTGGTGATGACATCCCTTTTTAGAACTGTGAGCCTCTCGGTCCACCACGACAAGGTAAGTGTTTGTGTGTTTTTCTTTTGTGTTAGTGTGTGTCTGCATGCGTGTGTTACTGCTTGTGTGTATGTGTGAATGTGTGATTCTAATTGTTGTGTGTCTGTGATGTTCTCTACACTTTCGAGTGTTAATTGATGTTCCTCCAGAAATTGGGCCATTTTCTCACGAAAAAGACTCCAATTTGCCTTCTTAGTGTTGTAGAGTCTTGTTGTGTTTGTGATGTGTGTGCCGCGTGATTTTTGTAAGAGTATGTTGAGTGTGATGCCGTTATGGTCCGAGCTAGTGAGGCCTTCTTCGATCTTCCAGTCATCAACCAGGGAAAGGAGATCGGCCGAGCAGGCTGTCACATCGACATGACTGGTGTAGCGCTTACCTCCCCGGATGGTATCGAAGGTGGGTACCGAAAAGTTGTTATTCAACACTTGTAGGCCCAGGTCATCAAGCGTTGCCAGCACTTCTTCTCCTCTCGTTTTCGTGGTGACACTCCCCCACCAGGTGTTCCATGCGTTGGTGTCGCCCCCGACCAGGATCCTACGTGGTCCCAACTTTTGGACTATCTTTGTTAGATGCTCCAGGTATGGTTCCAGAGGCAAATTATCTTCAAAGTAGACTGATACCAGAGTGATGGTCCACGCTGTCGTCCTTAACCCTATCACAGCAATATTGTTGTTGGTGTGTTCCGGATATTGGATGACGTCCAGCGTGGGGTCCATCACTACTATGGCAGCTTTTACAATCCCGTCTCCTTGGTCTGCGCTCTGGAAAACCCTTGTTCCTGCATAAGTTTTTAGGGTCTTTTGGGCTCCTACGTATGGCTCCTGGATGAGGAGAACTGTCGCCTTGCTTTTTGTTGCTTCAAGGAAGAGTTCATTTGTGGCTAGTTGGGTTTTCCTCAGGTTTGCTTGGATGATTTTGTACGGGACGCCCTCAGCAATACGCCACGGTGGATCGCGCCAGTGCTTCCCACTTACGCCTCACCGGGCATTCGCTGCTGAAGGCGTTATGGTCAGTTCTACCTAGTTTTGCTTTGGTGCAGTTCGTGCAGTTGGGTGACGAGTCCTTGTGCCACTCAGCACAATCCGCTTTGTGGTGCGCACCGCCGCAGTGGCTGCACACGTCGACCGCCTCAGTGCAGGATCGCTTCCCATGGCCGTATCCCAGGCAGCGCGAGCACTGCACCAGGGGGGATTGATCGGCGACTCTGACCCGCTGCATGTCAACGTGTACTGCCCCTGCGTCGGTGAGGCGCTGCCACATACACGGAGACACTCTGGCTACCACGTGTGATGTGAGCGGGTTCCGCGCGCGCTTTTTGAAAAGTATTTCCATGCGATCATCCTCCTTACTCAGGTCCTTCAGAATGTGTCTGTTTTGCGTCTTGAGTGCTTTGATGATGTCCTCGTCTGAGTTGCTCTGCAAAACTCCATACATAATGACGAGGGGATCTTTGTTTTTAATTTCTTCCACACTCATTCCGTCCTTTTCTGCCAGTTTTTCCTTCACCTTTCTAATCTCATCCCTATCTCTGCATCCTACTATGATTTTCCTGTCTTTGGCCCTCCTTATCCTGTCTATTCTTAGTCCTTCCTCCTTCGCATTTATCACTTTCCTAATCCTCTCAAAGACCTGGTCTCCGGTCTCCTGATCGTCCACCGAAGCGACCACTATGGAGTGCATGGCGGTATTTTCACGCGTGTGCCCGCTGGCGGGGCCGGCCACGACACTCGCGTAGCTGTCTCGATCGGCCGCCTTTTTCAGGCTTTCGCCGATCTTCAAGAGCTCCTCCTTGTTCTCCTGAAGCATTCTGCTATGCTCCTCAAGCTTTTCCAGCAGCTTTCCTTCGCTTTCTAGTCTGTGAAAAACTTCAACAGGGGGCTCTGGCACCGTCGGTGGCTCCCCAGCGCGCAAAGGGGCGGACTGCGACTTTTTCGCTCCTTCCGCTTCCTTAACTAGCTGGTACAGGCGGTCGGCGGCTTCCTGCACCTCCTGCTTTATTTCCTTCTTGATGTTACCTGAACGGCTCAAGCTACCCTTGAGTCGACTCAGGCAGCGTCTCGCCTCAGTGACTCGATCCGCTTGATTGTCTGTAGCGAGAGGGCCGCTTTTGCTCACTTTTGCTGGAGCTGAGTCCTTGGTTTTTAACGCCACCTCTGCTTGTCGTATTCCCTTTTCAGTTGTCAGTGTCGGTGGGGAGGCGTGGCTCGTGCCGCTCTCAATCAGCCCACAGTCACTGCTCCCCGCCGCCGCCGCGTCGGGCTCCAGCCGCGGCGCCGCCCGGCGCGGCTGCGGCGGACTCACCGCGGATGTTTTCAGGAGCGGAACGGTGCCGGCACTGGACTCCGATAGCCCAGTCTCCCACTCGCCGATGCTGCGGCGTACTGCTCCTTCCCTACGAGGCGCGCTTGTGGCGTCCGAGGGTCCCGCGGTATCGTCCAGCGAGCTGGTGCGGCCGCTGACGCGTACGCCGGCTTTTGTTGGCGTGCGCATCAATGACATCTTAACCGTAACAGTATGCAGAAACACAGAAAACAAAAGCAAACAGTCCTAACACAAACAAAAACCACGTGTTTGTAAGTCTTACCGTTCGAAAGTTACTATGTTCCCGAACTCAAAGGTGAGGGCGAGGGCGTCGCGGGGCGCCCCACGAGTTGCACTACTACCACCAGATGCGCTCAAAGCTATAAGCCACTATTTTGTAAGCGTAGTTACTGTCTTTTTACAAAAAACCCCGTGTTCCTAGCTCTTCCCGTTCTCGAGATACCGCTCCAGAAGGCGAGCGCTCGTGAGGAGGGCGAGGGGCGCGGGCGCGGGGCGCGAGCGCGGGGGCAGGAGGTCGTCCGATAACAAGATAACAAGTCGTTCCGCGCCGCCTGATAACAGCTTGCTCCCGCGCACGCACACACGCCGTACACATACAATAGGTATTTTTAAATACAATAGGTCTCAGTCTTATTTCGACGAAAGTTATAAATAACCCGTGTACAATTTAACTACGAACTATACAAACAAACAAAACCCGTATGAGGTATTTTATCTAAATGTTTTGACTTAAAATGTAGTAGGTACAGGTCAATTAACCTTCTCAACTTAGTGACCTAATTTATAACTAATTATAATGTCAATTTATTGTTACTTACAATCACAAACATACTACCTAACCTATGCCTAATTAGAATTAAGATTTTATCCCGGCAACGGTACTCTGTGACCGCGAGCAGGCGCCGGCTACACTCAGATTACAATCGGGAACTCTGTTGTATGTAGGTTATTTAAATAATGTTAGTCTGCAAATAAAAATAACTAATAATCTAAGTATAGTCTTTTAGAGTGGTTCCAGCTCTTTTGAGCTGGTTTTTCGTCACGTGAAAGCCGCGTAGGAATTTCTTCAAACGTCGATATCTCCTCGGGGTATGTCGGGATAAATCCAAATTTTTGGTGAAATGTTCTGCTCGTCCGTAGTGGACGGATTTTTATTTTTTAAAACGGTTTTCTGCGCGTTCGAACACACTGCACTTTTTGTAAACTTTCACGAAAAACGGAGCACTTTTTCCTATTTATTGGATTTTTGAAGCTTGAAAATCTTGCAGACCTTGCCGAGCTTGCAAACCTTGCAGACCTTGCCTAGCTTGCCGATCTTGCAGATCTTGCCAACCTTGCCGAGCTTGCCGATCTTGCAGATCTTGCAATCCTTGCCGAGCTTGCAGACCTTGCCTTGCCAACCTTGCCGAGCTTGCCGATCTTGCAGATCTTGCAATCCTTGCCGAGCTTGCAGACCTTGCCTTGCCTTGCCTTGCCAGTCTTGCAGATCTTGCCAACCTTGCCGAGCTTGCCGATCTTGCAGATCTTGCAATCCTTGCCGAGCTTGCAGACCTTGCCGTTGTTGCCACTTTTCATACAAATTTAATTCAAATTATCTTGCCGAGCTTGCAGATCTTGCCGTTTCGGCAAATCTGGCAAGGTTTGTCACCAACACTTTACACTTTGCTTGCAAGTTTTGTTCGAATTTTCTTGCAGGCCTTGCCGAGCTTGCCGATTCGGCAAGGTTTGCAAGATTAAATAAATAGATGAATAATCGCGACGGAGCTTACGGATTTGCTGCCTTCCCGAAGGCGGGTGGAACGCGACTGAGGTTAGGTTAGGTTAGGTTAGGTTAGGTTAGGTTAGGTTAGGTTAGGTTAGGTTAGGTTAGGTTAGGTTAGGTTAGGTTAGGTTAGGTTAGGTTAGGTTAGGTTAGGTTAGGTTAGGTTAGGTTAGGTTAGGTTAGGTTAGGTTAGGTTAGGTTAGGTTAGGTTAGGTTAGGTTAGGTTAGGTTAGGTTAGGTTAGGTTAGGTTAGGTTAGGTTAGGTTAGGTTAGGTTAGGTTAGGTTAGGTTAGGTTATGTTAGGTTAGGTTAGGTTAGGTTAGGTTAGGTTAGGTTAGGTTAGGTTAGGTTAGGTTAGGTTAGGTTAGGTTAGGTTAGGTTAGGTTAGGTTAGCTTAGGTTAGGTTAGGTTAGGTTAGGTTAGGTTAGGTTAGGTTAGGTTAGGTTAGGTTAGGTTAGGTTAGGTTAGGTTAGGTTAGGTTAGGTTAGGTTAGGTTAGGTTAGGTTAGGTTAGGTTAGGTTAGGTTAGGTTAGGTTAGGTTAGGTTAGGTTAGGTTAGGTTAGGTTAGGTTAGGTTAGGTTAGGTTAGGTTAGGTTAGGTTAGGTTAGGTTAGGTTAGGTTAGGTTAGGTTAGGTTAGGTTAGGTTAGGTTAGGTTAGGTTAGGTTAGGTTAGGTTAGGTTAGGTTAGGTTAGGTTAGGTTAGGTTAGGTTAGGTTAGGTTAGGTTAGGTTAGGTTAGGTTAGGTTAGGTTAGGTTAGGTTAGGTTAGGTTAGGTTAGGTTAGGTTAGGTTAGGTTAGGTTAGGTTAGGTTAGGTTAGGTTAGGTTAGGTTAGGTTAGGTTAGGTTAGGTTAGGTTAGGTTAGGTTAGATTAGGTTAGGTTAGGTTAGGTTAGGTTAGGTTAGGTTAGGTTAGGTTAGGTTAGGTTAGGTTAGGTTAGGTTAGGTTAGGTTAGGTTAGGTTAGGTTAGGTTAGGTTAGGTTAGGTTAGGTTAGGTTAGGTTAGGTTAGGTTAGGTTAGGTTAGGTTAGGTTAGGTTAGGTTAGGTTAGGTTAGGTTAGGTTAGGTTAGGTTAGGTTAGGTTAGGTTAGGTTAGGTTAGGTTAGGTTAGGTTAGGTTAGGTTAGGTTAGGTTAGGTTAGGTTAGGTTAGGTTAGGTTAGGTTAGGTTAGGTTAGGTTAGGTTAGGTTAGGTTAGGTTAGGTTAGGTTAGGTTAGGTTAGGTTAGGTTAGGTTAGGTTAGGTTAGGTTAGGTTAGGTTAGGTTAGGTTAGGTTAGGTTAGGTTAGGTTAGGTTAGGTTAGGTTAGGTTAGGTTAGGTTAGGTTAGGTTAGGTTAGGTTAGGTTAGGTTAGGTTAGGTTAGGTTAGGTTAGGTTAGGTTAGGTTAGGTTAGGTTAGGTTAGGTTAGGTTAGGTTAGGTTAGGTTAGGTTAGGTTAGGTTAGGTTAGGTTAGGTTAGGTTAGGTTAGGTTAGGTTAGGTTAGGTTAGGTTAGGTTAGGTTAGGTTAGGTTAGGTTAGGTTAGGTTAGGTTAGGTTAGGTTAGGTTAGGTTAGGTTAGGTTAGGTTAGGTTAGGTTAGGTTAGGTTAGGTTAGGTTAGGTTAGGTTAGGTTAGGTTAGGTTAGGTTAGGTTAGGTTAGGTTAGGTTAGGTTAGGTTAGGTTAGGTTAGGTTAGGTTAGGTTAGGTTAGGTTAGGTTAGGTTAGGTTAGGTTAGGTTAGGTTAGGTTAGGTTAGGTTAGGTTAGGTTAGGTTAGGTTAGGTTAGGTTAGGTTAGGTTAGGTTAGGTTAGGTTAGGTTAGGTTAGGTTAGGTTAGGTTAGGTTAGGTTAGGTTAGGTTAGGTTAGGTTAGGTTAGGTTAGGTTAGGTTAGGTTAGGTTAGGTTAGGTTAGGTTAGGTTAGGTTAGGTTAGGTTAGGTTAGGTTAGGTTAGGTTAGGTTAGGTTAGGTTAGGTTAGGTTAGGTTAGGTTAGGTTAGGTTAGGTTAGGTTAGGTTAGGTTAGGTTAGGTTAGGTTAGGTTAGGTTAGGTTAGGTTAGGTTAGGTTAGGTTAGGTTAGGTTAGGTTAGGTTAGCTTAGGTTAGGTTAGGTTAGGTTAGGTTAGGTTAGGTTAGGTTAGGTTAGGTTAGGTTAGGTTAGGTTAGGTTAGGTTAGGTTAGGTTAGGTTAGGTTAGGTTAGGTTAGGTTAGGTTAGGTTAGGTTAGGTTAGGTTAGGTTAGGTTAGGTTAGGTTAGGTTAGGTTAGGTTAGGTTAGGTTAGGTTAGGTTAGGTTAGGTTAGGTTAGGTTAGGTTAGGTTAGGTTAGGTTAGGTTAGGTTAGGTTAGGTTAGGTTAGGTTAGGTTAGGTTAGGTTAGGTTAGGTTAGGTTAGGTTAGGTTAGGTTAGGTTAGGTTAGGTTAGGTTAGGTTAGGTTAGGTTAGGTTAGGTTAGGTTAGGTTAGGTTAGGTTAGGTTAGGTTAGGTTAGGTTAGGTTAGGTTAGGTTAGGTTAGGTTAGGTTAGGTTAGGTTAGGTTAGGTTAGGTTAGGTTAGGTTAGGTTAGGTTAGGTTAGGTTAGGTTAGGTTAGGTTAGGTTAGGTTAGGTTAGGTTAGGTTAGGTTAGGTTAGGTTAGGTTAGGTTAGGTTAGGTTAGGTTAGGTTAGGTTAGGTTAGGTTAGGTTAGGTTAGGTTAGGTTAGGTTAGGTTAGGTTAGGTTAGGTTAGGTTAGGTTAGGTTAGGTTAGGTTAGGTTAGGTTAGGTTAGGTTAGGTTAGGTTAGGTTAGGTTAGGTTAGGTTAGGTTAGGTTAGGTTAGGTTAGGTTAGGTTAGGTTAGGTTAGGTTAGGTTAGGTTAGGTTAGGTTAGGTTAGGTTAGGTTAGGTTAGGTTAGGTTAGGTTAGGTTAGGTTAGGTTAGGTTAGGTTAGGTTAGGTTAGGTTAGGTTAGGTTAGGTTAGGTTAGGTTAGGTTAGGTTAGGTTAGGTTAGGTTAGGTTAGGTTAGGTTAGGTTAGGTTAGGTTAGGTTAGGTTAGGTTAGGTTAGGTTAGGTTAGGTTAGGTTAGGTTAGGTTAGGTTAGGTTAGGTTAGGTTAGGTTAGGTTAGGTTAGGTTAGGTTAGGTTAGGTTAGGTTAGGTTAGGTTAGGTTAGGTTAGGTTAGGTTAGGTTAGGTTAGGTTAGGTTAGGTTAGGTTAGGTTAGGTTAGGTTAGGTTAGGTTAGGTTAGGTTAGGTTAGGTTAGGTTAGGTTAGGTTAGGTTAGGTTAGGTTAGGTTAGGTTAGGTTAGGTTAGGTTAGGTTAGGTTAGGTTAGGTTAGGTTAGGTTAGGTTAGGTTAGGTTAGGTTAGGTTAGGTTAGGTTAGGTTAGGTTAGGTTAGGTTAGGTTAGGTTAGGTTAGGTTAGGTTAGGTTAGGTTAGGTTAGGTTAGGTTAGGTTAGGTTAGGTTAGGTTAGGTTAGGTTAGGTTAGGTTAGGTTAGGTTAGGTTAGGTTAGGTTAGGTTAGGTTAGGTTAGGTTAGGTTAGGTTAGGTTAGGTTAGGTTAGGTTAGGTTAGGTTAGGTTAGGTTAGGTTAGGTTAGGTTAGGTTAGGTTAGGTTAGGTTAGGTTAGGTTAGGTTAGGTTAGGTTAGGTTAGGTTAGGTTAGGTTAGGTTAGGTTAGGTTAGGTTAGGTTAGGTTAGGTTAGGTTAGGTTAGGTTAGGTTAGGTTAGGTTAGGTTAGGTTAGGTTAGGTTAGGTTAGGTTAGGTTAGGTTAGGTTAGGTTAGGTTAGGTTAGGTTAGGTTAGGTTAGGTTAGGTTAGGTTAGGTTAGGTTAGGTTAGGTTAGGTTAGGTTAGGTTAGGTTAGGTTAGGTTAGGTTAGGTTAGGTTAGGTTAGGTTAGGTTAGGTTAGGTTAGGTTAGGTTAGGTTAGGTTAGGTTAGGTTAGGTTAGGTTAGGTTAGGTTAGGTTAGGTTAGGTTAGGTTAGGTTAGGTTAGGTTAGGTTAGGTTAGGTTAGGTTAGGTTAGGTTAGGTTAGGTTAGGTTAGGTTAGGTTAGGTTAGGTTAGGTTAGGTTAGGTTAGGTTAGGTTAGGTTAGGTTAGGTTAGGTTAGGTTAGGTTAGGTTAGGTTAGGTTAGGTTAGGTTAGGTTAGGTTAGGTTAGGTTAGGTTAGGTTAGGTTAGGTTAGGTTAGGTTAGGTTAGGTTAGGTTAGGTTAGGTTAGGTTAGGTTAGGTTAGGTTAGGTTAGGTTAGGTTAGGTTAGGTTAAGGGTACTCGCGTCGGGAGATCGGTTTCAAACTCGGTATCGGGGGGTTATTTGACCTGGTCTTTCTTCCTATACCCCCATTTGGGGTTCTATCGGCACCCCTTGGGGTACCTCCCATACATTTTTTTTTTTTTTTTGCGGTTTTTTTTAATTTTCTCGCCTTTTAATTCCTTTATGAACTCAGTATATGCCTCACCTAAAATTTTCGTTCAATACCCGTCGTTTGACACCAATTTTATCCCTCTAGGATAATAAATGTAGATTTTAAGGCCGGGTTAGATTTTTCAAGTTGACAATATTTCCATACAAATGTATGGGATATGAGCGTTTTTCATAATAAAATAGACAAAATCGTAATTGTTGTAATTTATCTTCAACTCAATAACTTAAACACAAAAAGTTGAGCCCAAAAAGTTGAGCCCAAAAAGTTGAGCCCAAAAAGTTGAGCCCAAAAAGTTGAGCCCAAAAAGTTGAGCCCAAAAAGTTGAGCCCAAAAAGTGGAACCCAAAAAGTGGGTTGAGCCCAAAAAGTGGGTTGAGCCCAAAAAGTTGAGCCCAAAAAGTTGAGCCCAAAAAGTTGAGCCCAAAAAGTGGGTTGAGCCCAAAAAGTTGAGCCCAAAAAGTTGAGCCCAAAAAGTTGAGCCCAAAAAGTTGAGCCCAAAAAGTGGAACCCAAAAAGTGGAACCCAAAAAGTAGAACCCAAAAAGGTGAAATACCTCCTAATACTCATATATATTTAACAATAAAAATAATCAACTAGGTAGATTAAGCAACATCATACAGAGCGGTAGGCAAAAACTTTAAAAATTGGAATAGGTTAGGTTAGGTTAGGTTAGGTTAGGTTAGGTTAGGTTAGGTTAGGTTAGGTTAGGTTAGGTTAGGTTAGGTTAGGTTAGGTTAGGTTAGGTTAGGTTAGGTTAGGTTAGGTTAGGTTAGGTTAGGTTAGGTTAGGTTAGGTTAGGTTAGGTTAGGTTAGGTTAGGTTAGGTTAGGTTAGGTTAGGTTAGGTTAGGTTAGGTTAGGTTAGGTTAGGTTAGGTTAGGTTAGGTTAGGTTAGGTTAGGTTAGGTTAGGTTAGGTTAGGTTAGGTTAGGTTAGGTTAGGTTAGGTTAGGTTAGGTTAGGCTAGGTTAGGTTAGGTTAGGTTAGGTTAGGTTAGGTTAGGTTAGGTTAGGTTAGGTTAGGTTAGGTTAGGTTAGGTTAGGTTAGGTTAGGTTAGGTTAGGTTAGGTTAGGTTAGGTTAGGTTAGGTTAGGTTAGGTTAGGTTAGGTTAGGTTAGGTTAGGTTAGGTTAGGTTAGGTTAGGTTAGGTTAGGTTAGGTTAGGTTAGGTTAGGTTAGGTTAGGTTAGGTTAGGTTAGGTTAGGTTAGGTTAGGTTAGGATAGGTTAGGTTAGGTTAGGTTAGGTTAGGTTAGGTTAGGTTAGGTTAGGTTAGGTTAGGTTAGGTTAGGTTAGGTTAGGTTAGGTTAGGTTAGGTTAGGTTAGGTTAGGTTAGGTTAGGTTAGGTTAGGTTAGGTTAGGTTAGGTTAGGTTAGGTTAGGTTAGGTTAGGTTAGGTTAGGTTAGGTTAGGTTAGGTTAGGTTAGGTTAGGTTAGGTTAGGTTAGGTTAGGTTAGGTTAGGTTAGGTTAGGTTAGGTTAGGTTAGGTTAGGTTAGGTTAGGTTAGGTTAGGTTAGGTTAGGTTAGGTTAGGTTAGGTTAGGTTAGGTTAGGTTAGGTTAGGTTAGGTTAGGTTAGGTTAGGTTAGGTTAGGTTAGGTTAGGTTAGGTTAGGTTAGGTTAGGTTAGGTTAGGTTAGGTTAGGTTAGGTTAGGTTAGGTTAGGTTAGGTTAGGTTAGGTTAGGTTAGGTTAGGTTAGGTTAGGTTAGGTTAGGTTAGGTTAGGTTAGGTTAGGTTAGGTTAGGTTAGGTTAGGTTAGGTTAGGTTAGGTTAGGTTAGGTTAGGTTAGGTTAGGTTAGGTTAGGTTAGGTTAGGTTAGGTTAGGTTAGGTTAGGTTAGGTTAGGTTAGGTTAGGTTAGGTTAGGTTAGGTTAGGTTAGGTTAGGTTAGGTTAGGTTAGGTTAGGTTAGGTTAGGTTAGGTTAGGTTAGGTTAGGTTAGGTTAGGTTAGGTTAGGTTAGGTTAGGTTAGGTTAGGTTAGGTTAGGTTAGGTTAGGTTAGGTTAGGTTAGGTTAGGTTAGGTTAGGTTAGGTTAGGTTAGGTTAGGTTAGGTTAGGTTAGGTTAGGTTAGGTTAGGTTAGGTTAGGTTAGGTTAGGTTAGGTTAGGTTAGGTTAGGTTAGGTTAGGTTAGGTTAGGTTAGGTTAGGTTAGGTTAGGTTAGGTTAGGTTAGGTTAGGTTAGGTTAGGTTAGGTTAGGTTAGGTTAGGTTAGGTTAGGTTAGGTTAGGTTAGGTTAGGTTAGGTTAGGTTAGGTTAGGTTAGGTTAGGTTAGGTTAGGTTAGGTTAGGTTAGGTTAGGTTAGGTTAGGTTAGGTTAGGTTAGGTTAGGTTAGGTTAGGTTAGGTTAGGTTAGGTTAGGTTAGGTTAGGTTAGGTTAGGTTAGGTTAGGTTAGGTTAGGTTAGGTTAGGTTAGGTTAGGTTAGGTTAGGTTAGGTTAGGTTAGGTTAGGTTAGGTTAGGTTAGGTTAGGTTAGGTTAGGTTAGGTTAGGTTAGGTTAGGTTAGGTTAGGTTAGGTTAGGTTAGGTTAGGTTAGGTTAGATTAGGTTAGGTTAGGTTAGGTTAGGTTAGGTTAGGTTAGGTTAGGTTAGGTTAGGTTAGGTTAGGTTAGGTTAGGTTAGGTTAGGTTAGGTTAGGTTAGGTTAGGTTAGGTTAGGTTAGGTTAGGTTAGGTTAGGTTAGGTTAGGTTAGGTTAGGTTAGGTTAGGTTAGGTTAGGTTAGGTTAGGTTAGGTTAGGTTAGGTTAGGTTAGGTTAGGTTAGGTTAGGTTAGGTTAGGTTAGGTTAGGTTAGGTTAGGTTAGGTTAGGTTAGGTTAGGTTAGGTTAGGTTAGGTTAGGTTAGGTTAGGTTAGGTTAGGTTAGGTTAGGTTAGGTTAGGTTAGGTTAGGTTAGGTTAGGTTAGGTTAGGTTAGGTTAGGTTAGGTTAGGTTAGGTTAGGTTAGGTTAGGTTAGGTTAGGTTAGGTTAGGTTAGGTTAGGTTAGGTTAGGTTAGGTTAGGTTAGGTTAGGTTAGGTTAGG
This sequence comes from Macaria notata, assembly GCA_927399415.1. Classification (NCBI taxonomy): domain Eukaryota; kingdom Metazoa; phylum Arthropoda; class Insecta; order Lepidoptera; family Geometridae; genus Macaria; species Macaria notata. The sequence continues at coordinate 16,121 of CAKMJI010000001.1, forward strand.
TTAGGTTAGGTTAGGTTAGGTTAGGTTAGGTTAGGTTAGGTTAGGTTAGGTTAGGTTAGGTTAGGTTAGGTTAGGTTAGGTTAGGTTAGGTTAGGTTAGGTTAGGTTAGGTTAGGTTAGGTTAGGTTAGGTTAGGTTAGGTTAGGTTAGGTTAGGTTAGGTTAGGTTAGGTTAGGTTAGGTTAGGTTAGGTTAGGTTAGGTTAGGTTAGGTTAGGTTAGGTTAGGTTAGGTTAGGTTAGGTTAGGTTAGGTTAGGTTAGGTTAGGTTAGGTTAGGTTAGGTTAGGTTAGGTTAGGTTAGGTTAGGTTAGGTTAGGTTAGGTTAGGTTAGGTTAGGTTAGGTTAGGTTAGGTTAGGTTAGGTTAGGTTAGGTTAGGTTAGGTTAGGTTAGGTTAGGTTAGGTTAGGTTAGGTTAGGTTAGGTTAGGTTAGGTTAGGTTAGGTTAGGTTAGGTTAGGTTAGGTTAGGTTAGGTTAGGTTAGGTTAGGTTAGGTTAGGTTAGGTTAGGTTAGGTTAGGTTAGGTTAGGTTAGGTTAGGTTAGGTTAGGTTAGGTTAGGTTAGGTTAGGTTAGGTTAGGTTAGGTTAGGTTAGGTTAGGTTAGGTTAGGTTAGGTTAGGTTAGGTTAGGTTAGGTTAGGTTAGGTTAGGTTAGGTTAGGTTAGGTTAGGTTAGGTTAGGTTAGGTTAGGTTAGGTTAGGTTAGGTTAGGTTAGGTTAGGTTAGGTTAGGTTAGGTTAGGTTAGGTTAGGTTAGGTTAGGTTAGGTTAGGTTAGGTTAGGTTAGGTTAGGTTAGGTTAGGTTAGGTTAGGTTAGGTTAGGTTAGGTTAGGTTAGGTTAGGTTAGGTTAGGTTAGGTTAGGTTAGGTTAGGTTAGGTTAGGTTAGGTTAGGTTAGGTTAGGTTAGGTTAGGTTAGGTTAGGTTAGGTTAGGTTAGGTTAGGTTAGGTTAGGTTAGGTTAGGTTAGGTTAGGTTAGGTTAGGTTAGGTTAGGTTAGGTTAGGTTAGGTTAGGTTAGGTTAGGTTAGGTTAGGTTAGGTTAGGTTAGGTTAGGTTAGGTTAGGTTAGGTTAGGTTAGGTTAGGTTAGGTTAGGTTAGGTTAGGTTAGGTTAGGTTAGGTTAGGTTAGGTTAGGTTAGGTTAGGTTAGGTTAGGTTAGGTTAGGTTAGGTTAGGTTAGGTTAGGTTAGGTTAGGTTAGGTTAGGTTAGGTTAGGTTAGGTTAGGTTAGGTTAGGTTAGGTTAGGTTAGGTTAGGTTAGGTTAGGTTAGGTTAGGTTAGGTTAGGTTAGGTTAGGTTAGGTTAGGTTAGGTTAGGTTAGGTTAGGTTAGGTTAGGTTAGGTTAGGTTAGGTTAGGTTAGGTTAGGTTAGGTTAGGTTAGGTTAGGTTAGGTTAGGTTAGGTTAGGTTAGGTTAGGTTAGGTTAGGTTAGGTTAGGTTAGGTTAGGTTAGGTTAGGTTAGGTTAGGTTAGGTTAGGTTAGGTTAGGTTAGGTTAGGTTAGGTTAGGTTAGGTTAGGTTAGGTTAGGTTAGGTTAGGTTAGGTTAGGTTAGGTTAGGTTAGGTTAGGTTAGGTTAGGTTAGGTTAGGTTAGGTTAGGTTAGGTTAGGTTAGGTTAGGTTAGGTTAGGTTAGGTTAGGTTAGGTTAGGTTAGGTTAGGTTAGGTTAGGTTAGGTTAGGTTAGGTTAGGTTAGGTTAGGTTAGGTTAGGTTAGGTTAGGTTAGGTTAGGTTAGGTTAGGTTAGGTTAGGTTAGGTTAGGTTAGGTTAGGTTAGGTTAGGTTAGGTTAGGTTAGGTTAGGTTAGGTTAGGTTAGGTTAGGTTAGGTTAGGTTAGGTTAGGTTAGGTTAGGTTAGGTTAGGTTAGGTTAGGTTAGGTTAGGTTAGGTTAGGTTAGGTTAGGTTAGGTTAGGTTAGGTTAGGTTAGGTTAGGTTAGGTTAGGTTAGGTTAGGTTAGGTTAGGTTAGGTTAGGTTAGGTTAGGTTAGGTTAGGTTAGGTTAGGTTAGGTTAGGTTAGGTTAGGTTAGGTTAGGTTAGGTTAGGTTAGGTTAGGTTAGGTTAGGTTAGGTTAGGTTAGGTTAGGTTAGGTTAGGTTAGGTTAGGTTAGGTTAGGTTAGGTTAGGTTAGGTTAGGTTAGGTTAGGTTAGGTTAGGTTAGGTTAGGTTAGGTTAGGTTAGGTTAGGTTAGGTTAGGTTAGGTTAGGTTAGGTTAGGTTAGGTTAGGTTAGGTTAGGTTAGGTTAGGTTAGGTTAGGTTAGGTTAGGTTAGGTTAGGTTAGGTTAGGTTAGGTTAGGTTAGGTTAGGTTAGGTTAGGTTAGGTTAGGTTAGGTTAGGTTAGGTTAGGTTAGGTTAGGTTAGGTTAGGTTAGGTTAGGTTAGGTTAGGTTAGGTTAGGTTAGGTTAGGTTAGGTTAGGTTAGGTTAGGTTAGGTTAGGTTAGGTTAGGTTAGGTTAGGTTAGGTTAGGTTAGGTTAGGTTAGGTTAGGTTAGGTTAGGTTAGGTTAGGTTAGGTTAGGTTAGGTTAGGTTAGGTTAGGTTAGGTTAGGTTAGGTTAGGTTAGGTTAGGTTAGGTTAGGTTAGGTTAGGTTAGGTTAGGTTAGGTTAGGTTAGGTTAGGTTAGGTTAGGTTAGGTTAGGTTAGGTTAGGTTAGGTTAGGTTAGGTTAGGTTAGGTTAGGTTAGGTTAGGTTAGGTTAGGTTAGGTTAGGTTAGGTTAGGTTAGGCTAGGTTAGGTTAGGTTAGGTTAGGTTAGGTTAGGTTAGGTTAGGTTAGGTTAGGTTAGGTTAGGTTAGGTTAGGTTAGGTTAGGTTAGGTTAGGTTAGGTTAGGTTAGGTTAGGTTAGGTTAGGTTAGGTTAGGTTAGGTTAGGTTAGGTTAGGTTAGGTTAGGTTAGGTTAGGTTAGGTTAGGTTAGGTTAGGTTAGGTTAGGTTAGGTTAGGTTAGGTTAGGTTAGGTTAGGTTAGGTTAGGTTAGGTTAGGTTAGGTTAGGTTAGGTTAGGTTAGGTTAGGTTAGGTTAGGTTAGGTTAGGTTAGGTTAGGTTAGGTTAGGTTAGGTTAGGTTAGGTTAGGTTAGGTTAGGTTAGGTTAGGTTAGGTTAGGTTAGGTTAGGTTAGGTTAGGTTAGGTTAGGTTAGGTTAGGTTAGGTTAGGTTAGGTTAGGTTAGGTTAGGTTAGGTTAGGTTAGGTTAGGTTAGGTTAGGTTAGGTTAGGTTAGGTTAGGTTAGGTTAGGTTAGGTTAGGTTAGGTTAGGTTAGGTTAGGTTAGGTTAGGTTAGGTTAGGTTAGGTTAGGTTAGGTTAGGTTAGGTTAGGTTAGGTTAGGTTAGGTTAGGTTAGGTTAGGTTAGGTTAGGTTAGGTTAGGTTAGGTTAGGTTAGGTTAGGTTAGGTTAGGTTAGGTTAGGTTAGGTTAGGTTAGGTTAGGTTAGGTTAGGTTAGGTTAGGTTAGGTTAGGTTAGGTTAGGTTAGGTTAGGTTAGGTTAGGTTAGGTTAGGTTAGGTTAGGTTAGGTTAGGTTAGGTTAGGTTAGGTTAGGTTAGGTTAGGTTAGGTTAGGTTAGGTTAGGTTAGGTTAGGTTAGGTTAGGTTAGGTTAGGTTAGGTTAGGTTAGGTTAGGTTAGGTTAGGTTAGGTTAGGTTAGGTTAGGTTAGGTTAGGTTAGGTTAGGTTAGGTTAGGTTAGGTTAGGTTAGGTTAGGTTAGGTTAGGTTAGGTTAGGTTAGGTTAGGTTAGGTTAGGTTAGGTTAGGTTAGGTTAGGTTAGGTTAGGTTAGGTTAGGTTAGGTTAGGTTAGGTTAGGTTAGGTTAGGTTAGGTTAGGTTAGGTTAGGTTAGGTTAGGTTAGGTTAGGTTAGGTTAGGTTAGGTTAGGTTAGGTTAGGTTAGGTTAGGTTAGGTTAGGTTAGGTTAGGTTAGGTTAGGTTAGGTTAGGTTAGGTTAGGTTAGGTTAGGTTAGGTTAGGTTAGGTTAGGTTAGGTTAGGTTAGGTTAGGTTAGGTTAGGTTAGGTTAGGTTAGGTTAGGTTAGGTTAGGTTAGGTTAGGTTAGGTTAGGTTAGGTTAGGTTAGGTTAGGTTAGGTTAGGTTAGGTTAGGTTAGGTTAGGTTAGGTTAGGTTAGGTTAGGTTAGGTTAGGTTAGGTTAGGTTAGGTTAGGTTAGGTTAGGTTAGGTTAGGTTAGGTTAGGTTAGGTTAGGTTAGGTTAGGTTAGGTTAGGTTAGGTTAGGTTAGGTTAGGTTAGGTTAGGTTAGGTTAGGTTAGGTTAGGTTAGGTTAGGTTAGGTTAGGTTAGGTTAGGTTAGGTTAGGTTAGGTTAGGTTAGGTTAGGTTAGGTTAGGTTAGGTTAGGTTAGGTTAGGTTAGGTTAGGTTAGGTTAGGTTAGGTTAGGTTAGGTTAGGTTAGGTTAGGTTAGGTTAGGTTAGGTTAGGTTAGGTTAGGTTAGGTTAGGTTAGGTTAGGTTAGGTTAGGTTAGGTTAGGTTAGGTTAGGTTAGGTTAGGTTAGGTTAGGTTAGGTTAGGTTAGGTTAGGTTAGGTTAGGTTAGGTTAGGTTAGGTTAGGTTAGGTTAGGTTAGGTTAGGTTAGGTTAGGTTAGGTTAGGTTAGGTTAGGTTAGGTTAGGTTAGGTTAGGTTAGGTTAGGTTAGGTTAGGTTAGGTTAGGTTAGGTTAGGTTAGGTTAGGTTAGGTTAGGTTAGGTTAGGTTAGGTTAGGTTAGGTTAGGTTAGGTTAGGTTAGGTTAGGTTAGGTTAGGTTAGGTTAGGTTAGGTTAGGTTAGGTTAGGTTAGGTTAAGGGTACTCGCGTCGGGAGATCGGTTTCAAACTCGGTATCGGGGGGTTATTTGACCTGGTCTTTCTTCCTATACCCCCATTTGGGGTTCTATCGGCACCCCTTGGGGTACCTCCCATACATTTTTTTTTTTTTGGGGTTTTTTTTTAATTTTCTCGCCTTTTAATTCTTTTATGAACTCAGTATATGCCTCACCTAAAATTTTCGTTCAATACCCGTCGTTTGACACCAATTTTATCCCTCTAGGATAATAAATGTAGATTTTAAGGCCGGGTTAGATTTTTCAAGTTGACAATATTTCCATACAAATGTATGGGATATGAGCGTTTTTCATAATAAAATAGACAAAATCGTAATTGTTGTAATTTATCTTCAACTCAATAACTTAAACCCAAAAAGTTGAGCCCAAAAAGTTGAGCCCAAAAAGTTGAGCCCAAAAAGTTGAGCCCAAAAAGTTGAGCCCAAAAAGTTGAGCCCAAAAAGTAGAGCCCAAAAAGTTGAGCCCAAAAAGTGGAACCCAAAAAGTAGAACCCAAAAAGGTGAAATACCTCCTAATACTCATATATATTTAACAATAAAAATAATCAACTAGGTAGATTAAGCAACATCATACATAGCGGTAGGCAAAAACTTTAAAAATTGGAATAGGTTAAGGGTACTCGCGTCGGGAGATCGGTTTCAAACTCGGTATCGGGGGGTTATTTGACCTGGTCTTTCTTCCTATACCCCCATTTGGGGTTCTATCGGCACCCCTTGGGGTACCTCCCATACATTTTTTTTTTTGGGGTTTTTTTTAATTTTCTCGCCTTTTAATTCCTTTATGAACTCAGTATATGCCTCACCTAAAATTTTCGTTCAATACCCGTCGTTTGACACCAATTTTATCACTCTAGGATAATAAATGTAGATTTTAAGGCCGGGTTAGATTTTTCAAGTTGACAATATTTCCATACAAATGTATGAGATATGAGCGTTTTTCATAATAAAATAGACAAAATCGTAATTGTTGTAATTTATCTTCAACTCAATAACTTAAACCCAAAATGTTGAGCCCAAAAAGTTAAGCCCAAAAAGTTGAGCCCAAAAAGTAGAGCCCAAAAAGTTGAGCCCAAAAAGTTGAGCCCAAAAAGTTGAGCCCAAAAAGTGGAACCCAAAAAGTGGGTTGAGCCCAAAAAGTGGGTTGAGCCCAAAAAGTTGAGCCCAAAAAGTTGAGCCCAAAAAGTTGAGCCCAAAAAGTTGAGCCCAAAAAGTTGAGCCCAAAAAGTGGAACCCAAAAAGTGGAACCCAAAAAGTAGAACCCAAAAAGGTGAAATACCTCCTAATACTCATATATATTTAACAATAAAAATAATCAACTAGGTAGATTAAGCAACATCATACATAGCGGTAGGCAAAAACTTTAAAAATTGGAATAGGTTAAGGGTACTCGCGTCGGGAGATCGGTTTCAAACTCGGTATCGGGGGGTTATTTGACCTGGTCTTTCTTCCTATACCCCCATTTGGGGTTCTATCGGCACCCCTTGGGGTACCTCCCATACATTTTTTTTTTTTTTTTGCGGTTTTTTTTAATTTTCTCGCCTTTTAATTCCTTTATGAACTCAGTATATGCCTCACCTAAAATTTTCGTTCAATACCCGTCGTTTGACACCAATTTTATCCCTCTAGGATAATAAATGTAGATTTTAAGGCCGGGTTAGATTTTTCAAGTTGACAATATTTCCATACAAATGTATGGGATATGAGCGTTTTTCATAATAAAATAGACAAAATCGTAATTGTTGTAATTTATCTTCAACTCAATAACTTAAACCCAAAAAGTTGAGCCCAAAAAGTTGAGCCCAAAAAGTTGAGCCCAAAAAGTTGAGCCCAAAAAGTTGAGCCCAAAAAGTTGAGCCCAAAAAGTTGAGCCCAAAAAGTGGAACCCAAAAAGTGGGTTGAGCCCAAAAAGTGGGTTGAGCCCAAAAAGTTGAGCCCAAAAAGTTGAGCCCAAAAAGTTGAGCCCAAAAAGTGGGTTGAGCCCAAAAAGTTGAGCCCAAAAAGTTGAGCCCAAAAAGTTGAGCCCAAAAAGTTGAGCCCAAAAAGTGGAACCCAAAAAGTGGAACCCAAAAAGTAGAACCCAAAAAGGTGAAATACCTCCTAATACTCATATATATTTAACAATAAAAATAATCAACTAGGTAGATTAAGCAACATCATACAGAGCGGTAGGCAAAAACTTTAAAAATTGGAATAGGTTAGGTTAGGTTAGGTTAGGTTAGGTTAGGTTAGGTTAGGTTAGGTTAGGTTAGGTTAGGTTAGGTTAGGTTAGGTTAGGTTAGGTTAGGTTAGGTTAGGTTAGGTTAGGTTAGGTTAGGTTAGGTTAGGTTAGGTTAGGTTAGGTTAGGTTAGGTTAGGTTAGGTTAGGTTAGGTTAGGTTAGGTTAGGTTAGGTTAGGTTAGGTTAGGTTAGGTTAGGTTAGGTTAGGTTAGGTTAGGTTAGGTTAGGTTAGGTTAGGTTAGGTTAGGTTAGGTTAGGTTAGGTTAGGTTAGGTTAGGTTAGGTTAGGTTAGGTTAGGTTAGGTTAGGTTAGGTTAGGTTAGGTTAGGTTAGGTTAGGTTAGGTTAGGTTAGGTTAGGTTAGGTTAGGTTAGGTTAGGTTAGGTTAGGTTAGGTTAGGTTAGGTTAGGTTAGGTTAGGTTAGGTTAGGTTAGGTTAGGTTAGGTTAGGTTAGGTTAGGTTAGGTTAGGTTAGGTTAGGTTAGGTTAGGTTAGGTTAGGTTAGGTTAGGTTAGGTTAGGTTAGGTTAGGTTAGGTTAGGTTAGGTTAGGTTAGGTTAGGTTAGGTTAGGTTAGGTTAGGTTAGGTTAGGTTAGGTTAGGTTAGGTTAGGTCAGGTTAGGTTAGGTTAGGTTAGGTTAGGTTAGGTTAGGTTAGGTTAGGTTAGGTTAGGTTAGGTTAGGTTAGGTTAGGTTAGGTTAGGTTAGGTTAGGTTAGGTTAGGTTAGGTTAGGTTAGGTTAGGTTAGGTTAGGTTAGGTTAGGTTAGGTTAGGTTAGGTTAGGTTAGGTTAGGTTAGGTTAGGTTAGGTTAGGTTAGGTTAGGTTTTTTTTTTTTTTTTTTTTTTTTTTTTTTTTTTTTTTTTCATACCACGCCGTCTATCTCCGATGTCCAAGTATTTCGGAGGTGTGTTCTCTTATTTTTCTCTGTCAGACTGTCTCTCTTTCATGCCTCATTCTATATCTTTCTGTCGCTAACCTTCTTTCGCTTCATGTTGGTGGGAGCCAACCTAAATTCTAACCATGTTTTAAATGCAATATTTTATTGTTTATTCAATCTTAACATAAAGGAAGAGGGTTTAACACTATGTTATTTACATTTTTTCTTATCAATACATGTTATTACGTAGGTCCACTTACTGCGTCAAATTGAATTGACCGTAGTGGTCCTATATTTTTACATCCATTTTGTTTCGCTACTCTACTTATTACATATTTACAAAATTCTATGAAATTATTTCTAGTGTTCTTATTTGCTAAAATTTCACAAATATTTTGTGTCGTTATGTTTACATTTATTATATTTTCGGTTTCAAACCGCTGTCGACTGTATATAGGGCACTCAGTTAAAACATGGGAAACGCTTTCATTTTTACTAGGTTCGCAGTGGCACGCCGGACTCTCCTTACACTTAAAGCGATGCAAGTATGAAGAGAATCCGCCGTGCCCTGTGAACATTTGTACTAGTACACTGTCCAGTTCTATCCGTCTCACTATCGGGTAAGCCATGAGCGCATCCGGGAAAAACAATTTTGTTGTTGCAGCCTGTGTTTCTGTCTTGTACCTTTGGTTCCATTCGTCAAGCGACGCGTAACGAATCTGTCGCTTGACGAATGATGCCGGGCAACCACTGTAGTTAGCCTTGGTTTTGATGTGCAACGCTGCCTCTTTTGCAAGTTGGTCCGCCCTCTCATTCCCCTCTAACCCTGCGTGAGCCTTTATCCAAAATAATTTCACTATTTTGTGCTCGTCATTCAGCTTCTGAACATTGGCTCTGGTTTGTACGGCTATTGGGTGAGGGGAACTTAAGTTTGTGACTGTCTCCAGCGCTGATCTTGAGTCACAGTAAATGTTGCACCTCGTTTTTTCACTCTTTGCCGCTTTTGCTGTTGCTTCCATTAGCGCGAGCAGCTCGGCCTGATAGACGGAGCAGCAGTCCTCCAGTTTCAGTTTTCGGGTACTCGTTTCTTCGGCACCGTCCCGAATGGACAGTGCCGCTCCCACTTTCCCCTCTATTTTGCTCCCATCTGTGTAAATATTGAGGCAATCCTCGTTGCTGTACTGGGCGAGTGCTGCTTCGTCTGGCAGGCATATAAAGCTGAGCTCTCTTTTCTTCGCAGGGTGCGGCATTGAGGCGTACGGCACTGGTTTCTCCATCTCCCGGTCTCCTATTACTTGCCAGTTATAACCCTTCTTAACTTCATAAAGCTGGGCTGCTTCCCTGACTCTAATGTCCAGAGGAAGCAACCCGGCAAGTAATAGCACCGAGTTCAGGGACGCGGTTTTGTATGCCTTCACCATCTTTTGGGCAAAGCCGCGTTGAATCGAGGCGAACTCCCTTCTAATTGACAGTTTTTGAGCTGCCGGTGCCCATGCGCTAGCAGCGTACAGTATTGTTGGCTCTACCACCGCTGTGTACATTGTTCGTACGATCTCTGGCTTTAGCCCCCAATGTATTTTCGCTGTTCTGGCCAATTGTTTGTAGAAGACTGCCGCTTTTCTGCAGGCATTCGCAGCATGTTCGTTGAAGGTCAGCTTTTCGTCGATTGTGAGTCCCAGCAGCTTGATTTTCTTTGACATCGCTATGTCGATCCCTCCCATGCTCAGTCGCGGGGTGTCGTATTTTAGCTTCTTGGTGATCACCATTGCCACGGTTTTTTCTGGGGCAAACTTCAGCTTATACTTGACACCCCACGCCCTAACATGTTCGAGTGCGGCATTAGCTTTCCTCTCGATCTCCAGCGCGGTCTCACCTTCGACAGCCAGCGTGACGTCATCGGCGAATGCCTGCACGTAGTTGCCCCCCCTCTCCAGCTCGTGCAGGAGGGGATCCAACAGCAGGTTCCAAAAAGTTGGACCTCCTATGGACCCTTGCACACATCCCATTTCAGTCTCCCTATCGCACTCGTTTCCGGCATATCTTAATTTTACTCTCCTGTCTTGAAGGTAGCTATCTACCACCCTCCTCAAGTTTACTGGACAGTTTTCCTCAGCCAATCGGACCCGAATAGCTGGCCACCAAGCTCCGTTGAAAGCGCCCTCTATATCTAGTGACACGAGTGTAACGATCTTTTTCTGTTTTAACTTCTCGCGTATGTGTCTCATTAGGATATAAAGGGCATCTTCCGTACTTTTCTGGGGCATGAATCCGAATTGGCGAGTACTGAGTCTTGGTATGAGGTAAAACTTGATTCGGGTGATCAACATTTTCTCGAAGATTTTGCCAAGTACGGGAAGGAGACCGATTGGTCTGTATGATTTGGGTGTCATATAATCCCGCTTTCCTGGCTTCCGGAGGACAACTACAGTCGCCATCTTCCACAACTTGGGGAAGTGCCCCTTATCCAGGCATCTATTCAGCAGACTTAGGAACAGATCTGGGTTCACGGCTACTGCGGCCTGGCTGATGTCTGCCGTGATGCCATCAGAGCCAGGGGCCTTTTTGGGGTTAAAAGATCTCACAGCCGCATTCAGTTCTGCCTTTGTGAAATGTGGATCGCAGGTTTCATCCTGGTTTCCAACATTTACACTTTCCGCTACGTCCCTTATGCGGCGGTGTTCCTCATTGTCCTCGGATAGTAGGTCCTTCGGGAAGAAAGAATCTGCCAACAGTTTTGCGGAACCTAGGCCGTCCAACACTTTCCCATTTTCCTTAAGTGGCAAATCCTCCTCCCGTTTCCTCGTCCGTCCTATTACCCGGTAGATCCCTTCCCAGACCGATTCCCTTGTCTGTTTCCCGCAAAATTCCTTCCAGCTCTGTGTCATTGCATTCCCGACTTCCATTTCGTAATATTCCTTCTTTTTCAGATATTCGGCAACCACCCCCGCCCTTCGGATTGGCGCCGCGCACCTGATTCGTCTTCTGCTGGTGATGACATCCCTTTTTAGAACTGTGAGCCTCTCGGTCCACCACGACAAGGTAAGTGTTTGTGTGTTTTTCTTTTGTGTTAGTGTGTGTCTGCATGCGTGTGTTACTGCTTGTGTGTATGTGTGAATGTGTGATTCTAATTGTTGTGTGTCTGTGATGTTCTCTACACTTTCGAGTGTTAATTGATGTTCCTCCAGAAATTGGGCCATTTTCTCACGAAAAAGACTCCAATTTGCCTTCTTAGTGTTGTAGAGTCTTGTTGTGTTTGTGATGTGTGTGCCGCGTGATTTTTGTAAGAGTATGTTGAGTGTGATGCCGTTATGGTCCGAGCTAGTGAGGCCTTCTTCGATCTTCCAGTCATCAACCAGGGAAAGGAGATCGGCCGAGCAGGCTGTCACATCGACATGACTGGTGTAGCGCTTACCTCCCCGGATGGTATCGAAGGTGGGTACCGAAAAGTTGTTATTCAACACTTGTAGGCCCAGGTCATCAAGCGTTGCCAGCACTTCTTCTCCTCTCGTTTTCGTGGTGACACTCCCCCACCAGGTGTTCCATGCGTTGGTGTCGCCCCCGACCAGGATCCTACGTGGTCCCAACTTTTGGACTATCTTTGTTAGATGCTCCAGGTATGGTTCCAGAGGCAAATTATCTTCAAAGTAGACTGATACCAGAGTGATGGTCCACGCTGTCGTCCTTAACCCTATCACAGCAATATTGTTGTTGGTGTGTTCCGGATATTGGATGACGTCCAGCGTGGGGTCCATCACTACTATGGCAGCTTTTACAATCCCGTCTCCTTGGTCTGCGCTCTGGAAAACCCTTGTTCCTGCATAAGTTTTTAGGGTCTTTTGGGCTCCTACGTATGGCTCCTGGATGAGGAGAACTGTCGCCTTGCTTTTTGTTGCTTCAAGGAAGAGTTCATTTGTGGCTAGTTGGGTTTTCCTCAGGTTTGCTTGGATGATTTTGTACGGGACGCCCTCAGCAATACGCCACGGTGGATCGCGCCAGTGCTTCCCACTTACGCCTCACCGGGCATTCGCTGCTGAAGGCGTTATGGTCAGTTCTACCTAGTTTTGCTTTGGTGCAGTTCGTGCAGTTGGGTGACGAGTCCTTGTGCCACTCAGCACAATCCGCTTTGTGGTGCGCACCGCCGCAGTGGCTGCACACGTCGACCGCCTCAGTGCAGGATCGCTTCCCATGGCCGTATCCCAGGCAGCGCGAGCACTGCACCAGGGGGGATTGATCGGCGACTCTGACCCGCTGCATGTCAACGTGTACTGCCCCTGCGTCGGTGAGGCGCTGCCACATACACGGAGACACTCTGGCTACCACGTGTGATGTGAGCGGGTTCCGCGCGCGCTTTTTGAAAAGTATTTCCATGCGATCATCCTCCTTACTCAGGTCCTTCAGAATGTGTCTGTTTTGCGTCTTGAGTGCTTTGATGATGTCCTCGTCTGAGTTGCTCTGCAAAACTCCATACATAATGACGAGGGGATCTTTGTTTTTAATTTCTTCCACACTCATTCCGTCCTTTTCTGCCAGTTTTTCCTTCACCTTTCTAATCTCATCCCTATCTCTGCATCCTACTATGATTTTCCTGTCTTTGGCCCTCCTTATCCTGTCTATTCTTAGTCCTTCCTCCTTCGCATTTATCACTTTCCTAATCCTCTCAAAGACCTGGTCTCCGGTCTCCTGATCGTCCACCGAAGCGACCACTATGGAGTGCATGGCGGTATTTTCACGCGTGTGCCCGCTGGCGGGGCCGGCCACGACACTCGCGTAGCTGTCTCGATCGGCCGCCTTTTTCAGGCTTTCGCCGATCTTCAAGAGCTCCTCCTTGTTCTCCTGAAGCATTCTGCTATGCTCCTCAAGCTTTTCCAGCAGCTTTCCTTCGCTTTCTAGTCTGTGAAAAACTTCAACAGGGGGCTCTGGCACCGTCGGTGGCTCCCCAGCGCGCAAAGGGGCGGACTGCGACTTTTTCGCTCCTTCCGCTTCCTTAACTAGCTGGTACAGGCGGTCGGCGGCTTCCTGCACCTCCTGCTTTATTTCCTTCTTGATGTTACCTGAACGGCTCAAGCTACCCTTGAGTCGACTCAGGCAGCGTCTCGCCTCAGTGACTCGATCCGCTTGATTGTCTGTAGCGAGAGGGCCGCTTTTGCTCACTTTTGCTGGAGCTGAGTCCTTGGTTTTTAACGCCACCTCTGCTTGTCGTATTCCCTTTTCAGTTGTCAGTGTCGGTGGGGAGGCGTGGCTCGTGCCGCTCTCAATCAGCCCACAGTCACTGCTCCCCGCCGCCGCCGCGTCGGGCTCCAGCCGCGGCGCCGCCCGGCGCGGCTGCGGCGGACTCACCGCGGATGTTTTCAGGAGCGGAACGGTGCCGGCACTGGACTCCGATAGCCCAGTCTCCCACTCGCCGATGCTGCGGCGTACTGCTCCTTCCCTACGAGGCGCGCTTGTGGCGTCCGAGGGTCCCGCGGTATCGTCCAGCGAGCTGGTGCGGCCGCTGACGCGTACGCCGGCTTTTGTTGGCGTGCGCATCAATGACATCTTAACCGTAACAGTATGCAGAAACACAGAAAACAAAAGCAAACAGTCCTAACACAAACAAAAACCACGTGTTTGTAAGTCTTACCGTTCGAAAGTTACTATGTTCCCGAACTCAAAGGTGAGGGCGAGGGCGTCGCGGGGCGCCCCACGAGTTGCACTACTACCACCAGATGCGCTCAAAGCTATAAGCCACTATTTTGTAAGCGTAGTTACTGTCTTTTTACAAAAAACCCCGTGTTCCTAGCTCTTCCCGTTCTCGAGATACCGCTCCAGAAGGCGAGCGCTCGTGAGGAGGGCGAGGGGCGCGGGCGCGGGGCGCGAGCGCGGGGGCAGGAGGTCGTCCGATAACAAGATAACAAGTCGTTCCGCGCCGCCTGATAACAGCTTGCTCCCGCGCACGCACACACGCCGTACACATACAATAGGTATTTTTAAATACAATAGGTCTCAGTCTTATTTCGACGAAAGTTATAAATAACCCGTGTACAATTTAACTACGAACTATACAAACAAACAAAACCCGTATGAGGTATTTTATCTAAATGTTTTGACTTAAAATGTAGTAGGTACAGGTCAATTAACCTTCTCAACTTAGTGACCTAATTTATAACTAATTATAATGTCAATTTATTGTTACTTACAATCACAAACATACTACCTAACCTATGCCTAATTAGAATTAAGATTTTATCCCGGCAACGGTACTCTGTGACCGCGAGCAGGCGCCGGCTACACTCAGATTACAATCGGGAACTCTGTTGTATGTAGGTTATTTAAATAATGTTAGTCTGCAAATAAAAATAACTAATAATCTAAGTATAGTCTTTTAGAGTGGTTCCAGCTCTTTTGAGCTGGTTTTTCGTCACGTGAAAGCCGCGTAGGAATTTCTTCAAACGTCGATATCTCCTCGGGGTATGTCGGGATAAATCCAAATTTTTGGTGAAATGTTCTGCTCGTCCGTAGTGGACGGATTTTTATTTTTTAAAACGGTTTTCTGCGCGTTCGAACACACTGCACTTTTTGTAAACTTTCACGAAAAACGGAGCACTTTTTCCTATTTATTGGATTTTTGAAGCTTGAAAATCTTGCAGACCTTGCCGAGCTTGCAAACCTTGCAGACCTTGCCTAGCTTGCCGATCTTGCAGATCTTGCCAACCTTGCCGAGCTTGCCGATCTTGCAGATCTTGCAATCCTTGCCGAGCTTGCAGACCTTGCCTTGCCAACCTTGCCGAGCTTGCCGATCTTGCAGATCTTGCAATCCTTGCCGAGCTTGCAGACCTTGCCTTGCCTTGCCTTGCCAGTCTTGCAGATCTTGCCAACCTTGCCGAGCTTGCCGATCTTGCAGATCTTGCAATCCTTGCCGAGCTTGCAGACCTTGCCGTTGTTGCCACTTTTCATACAAATTTAATTCAAATTATCTTGCCGAGCTTGCAGATCTTGCCGTTTCGGCAAATCTGGCAAGGTTTGTCACCAACACTTTACACTTTGCTTGCAAGTTTTGTTCGAATTTTCTTGCAGGCCTTGCCGAGCTTGCCGATTCGGCAAGGTTTGCAAGATTAAATAAATAGATGAATAATCGCGACGGAGCTTACGGATTTGCTGCCTTCCCGAAGGCGGGTGGAACGCGACTGAGGTTAGGTTAGGTTAGGTTAGGTTAGGTTAGGTTAGGTTAGGTTAGGTTAGGTTAGGTTAGGTTAGGTTAGGTTAGGTTAGGTTAGGTTAGGTTAGGTTAGGTTAGGTTAGGTTAGGTTAGGTTAGGTTAGGTTAGGTTAGGTTAGGTTAGGTTAGGTTAGGTTAGGTTAGGTTAGGTTAGGTTAGGTTAGGTTAGGTTAGGTTAGGTTAGGTTAGGTTAGGTTAGGTTAGGTTAGGTTAGGTTAGGTTAGGTTAGGTTAGGTTAGGTTAGGTTAGGTTAGGTTAGGTTAGGTTAGGTTAGGTTAGGTTAGGTTAGGTTAGGTTAGGTTAGGTTAGGTTAGGTTAGGTTAGGTTAGGTTAGGTTAGGTTAGGTTAGGTTAGGTTAGGTTAGGTTAGGTTAGGTTAGGTTAGGTTAGGTTAGGTTAGGTTAGGTTAGGATAGGTTAGGTTAGGTTAGGTTAGGTTAGGTTAGGTTAGGTTAGGTTAGGTTAGGTTAGGTTAGGTTAGGTTAGGTTAGGTTAGGTTAGGTTAGGTTAGGTTAGGTTAGGTTAGGTTAGGTTAGGTTAGGTTAGGTTAGGTTAGGTTAGGTTAGGTTAGGTTAGGTTAGGTTAGGTTAGGTTAGGTTAGGTTAGGTTAGGTTAGGTTAGGTTAGGTTAGGTTAGGTTAGGTTAGGTTAGGTTAGGTTAGGTTAGGTTAGGTTAGGTTAGGTTAGGTTAGGTTAGGTTAGGTTAGGTTAGGTTAGGTTAGGTTAGGTTAGGTTAGGTTAGGTTAGGTTAGGTTAGGTTAGGTTAGGTTAGGTTAGGTTAGGTTAGGTTAGGTTAGGTTAGGTTAGGTTAGGTCAGGTTAGGTTAGGTTAGGTTAGGTTAGGTTAGGTTAGGTTAGGTTAGGTTAGGTTAGGTTAGGTTAGGTTAGGTTAGGTTAGGTTAGGTTAGGTTAGGTTAGGTTAGGTTAGGTTAGGTTAGGTTAGGTTAGGTTAGGTTAGGTTAGGTTAGGTTAGGTTAGGTTAGGTTAGGTTAGGTTAGGTTAGGTTAGGTTAGGTTAGGTTAGGTTAGGTTAGGTTAGGTTAGGTTAGGTTAGGTTAGGTTAGGTTAGGTTAGGTTAGGTTAGGTTAGGTTAGGTTAGGTTAGGTTAGGTTAGGTTAGGTTAGGTTAGGTTAGGTTAGGTTAGGTTAGGTTAGGTTAGGTTAGGTTAGGTTAGGTTAGGTTAGGTTAGGTTAGGTTAGGTTAGGTTAGGTTAGGTTAGGTTAGGTTAGGTTAGGTTAGGTTAGGTTAGGTTAGGTTAGGTTAGGTTAGGTTAGGTTAGGTTAGGTTAGGTTAGGTTAGGTTAGGTTAGGTTAGGTTAGGTTAGGTTAGGTTAGGTTAGGTTAGGTTAGGTTAGGTTAGGTTAGGTTAGGTTAGGTTAGGTTAGGTTAGGTTAGGTTAGGTTAGGTTAGGTTAGGTTAGGTTAGGTTAGGTTAGGTTAGGTTAGGTTAGGTTAGGTTAGGTTAGGTTAGGTTAGGTTAGGTTAGGTTAGGTTAGGTTAGGTTAGGTTAGGTTAGGTTAGGTTAGGTTAGGTTAGGTTAGGTTAGGTTAGGTTAGGTTAGGTTAGGTTAGGTTAGGTTAGGTTAGGTTAGGTTAGGTTAGGTTAGGTTAGGTTAGGTTAGGTTAGGTTAGGTTAGGTTAGGTTAGGTTAGGTTAGGTTAGGTTAGGTTAGGTTAGGTTAGGTTAGGTTAGGTTAGGTTAGGTTAGGTTAGGTTAGGTTAGGTTAGGTTAGGTTAGGTTAGGTTAGGTTAGGTTAGGTTAGGTTAGGTTAGGTTAGGTTAGGTTAGGTTAGGTTAGGTTAGGTTAGGTTAGGTTAGGTTAGGTTAGGTTAGGTTAGGTTAGGTTAGGTTAGGTTAGGTTAGGTTAGGTTAGGTTAGGTTAGGTTAGGTTAGGTTAGGTTAGGTTAGGTTAGGTTAGGTTAGGTTAGGTTAGGTTAGGTTAGGTTAGGTTAGGTTAGGTTAGGTTAGGTTAGGTTAGGTTAGGTTAGGTTAGGTTAGGTTAGGTTAGGTTAGGTTAGGTTAGGTTAGGTTAGGTTAGGTTAGGTTAGGTTAGGTTAGGTTAGGTTAGGTTAGGTTAGGTTAGGTTAGGTTAGGTTAGGTTAGGTTAGGTTAGGTTAGGTTAGGTTAGGTTAGGTTAGGTTAGGTTAGGTTAGGTTAGGTTAGGTTAGGTTAGGTTAGATTAGGTTAGGTTAGGTTAGGTTAGGTTAGGTTAGGTTAGGTTAGGTTAGGTTAGGTTAGGTTAGGTTAGGTTAGGTTAGGTTAGGTTAGGTTAGGTTAGGTTAGGTTAGGTTAGGTTAGGTTAGGTTAGGTTAGGTTAGGTTAGGTTAGGTTAGGTTAGGTTAGGTTAGGTTAGGTTAGGTTAGGTTAGGTTAGGTTAGGTTAGGTTAGATTAGGTTAGGTTAGGTTAGGTTAGGTTAGGTTAGGTTAGGTTAGGTTAGGTTAGGTTAGGTTAGGTTAGGTTAGGTTAGGTTAGGTTAGGTTAGGTTAGGTTAGGTTAGGTTAGGTTAGGTTAGGTTAGGTTAGGTTAGGTTAGGTTAGGTTAGGTTAGGTTAGGTTAGGTTAGGTTAGGTTAGGTTAGGTTAGGTTAGGTTAGGTTAGGTTAGGTTAGGTTAGGTTAGGTTAGGTTAGGTTAGGTTAGGTTAGGTTAGGTTAGGTTAGGTTAGGTTAGGTTAGGTTAGGTTAGGTTAGGTTAGGTTAGGTTAGGTTAGGTTAGGTTAGGTTAGGTTAGGTTAGGTTAGGTTAGGTTAGGTTAGGTTAGGTTAGGTTAGGGTAGGTTAGGGTTAGGTTAGGTTGGTTGGTTAGGTTAGGTAGTTAGGTGGTTAGGTGTAGGTGTGTTTGGTTAGGTTAGGTTGGTTAGGTTATGTTTAGGTTAGGTTAGGTTAGGTTTAGGTTAGGTTAGTTGGTTAGGTTAGGTTAGGTTAGTTAGGTTAGGTTAGGTTAGGTTAGGTTAGGTTAGGTTAGGTTAGGTTAGGTTAGGTTAGGTTAGGTTAGGTTAGGTTAGGTTAGGTTAGGTTAGGTTAGGTTAGGTTAGGTTAGGTTAGGTTAGGTTAGGTTAGGTTAGGTTAGGTTAGGTTAGGTTAGGTTAGGTTAGGTTAGGTTAGGTTAGGTTAGGTTAGGTTAGGTTAGGTTAGGTTAGGTTAGGTTAGGTTAGGTTAGGTTAGGTTAGGTTAGGTTAGGTTAGGTTAGGTTAGGTTAGGTTAGGTTAGGTTAGGTTAGGTTAGGTTAGGTTAGGTTAGGTTAGGTTAGGTTAGGTTAGGTTAGGTTAGGTTAGGTTAGGTTAGGTTAGGTTAGGTTAGGTTAGGTTAGGTTAGGTTAGGTTAGGTTAGGTTAGGTTAGGTTAGGTTAGGTTAGGTTAGGTTAGGTTAGGTTAGGTTAGGTTAGGTTAGGTTAGGTTAGGTTAGGTTAGGTTAGGTTAGGTTAGGTTAGGTTAGGTTAGGTTAGGTTAGGTTAGGTTAGGTTAGGTTAGGTTAGGTTAGGTTAGGTTAGGTTAGGTTAGGTTAGGTTAGGTTAGGTTAGGTTAGGTTAGGTTAGGTTAGGTTAGGTTAGGTTAGGTTAGGTTAGGTTAGGTTAGGTTAGGTTAGGTTAGGATAGGTTAGGTTAGGTTAGGTTAGGTTAGGTTAGGTTAGGTTAGGTTAGGTTAGGTTAGGTTAGGTTAGGTTAGGTTAGGTTAGGTTAGGTTAGGTTAGGTTAGGTTAGGTTAGGTTAGGTTAGGTTAGGTTAGGTTAGGTTAGGTTAGGTTAGGTTAGGTTAGGTTAGGTTAGGTTAGGTTAGGTTAGGTTAGGTTAGGTTAGGTTAGGTTAGGTTAGGTTAGGTTAGGTTAGGTTAG
>CAKMJI010000001.1:37500-54790 GCA_927399415.1 Macaria notata
CACTATGTTATTTACATTTTTTCTTATCAATACATGTTATTACGTAGGTCCACTTACTGCGTCAAATTGAATTGACCGTAGTGGTCCTATATTTTTACATCCATTTTGTTTCGCTACTCTACTTATTACATATTTACAAAATTCTATGAAATTATTTCTAGTGTTCTTATTTGCTAAAATTTCACAAATATTTTGTGTCGTTATGTTTACATTTATTATATTTTCGGTTTCAAACCGCTGTCGACTGTATATAGGGCACTCAGTTAAAACATGGGAAACGCTTTCATTTTTACTAGGTTCGCAGTGGCACGCCGGACTCTCCTTACACTTAAAGCGATGCAAGTATGAAGAGAATCCGCCGTGCCCTGTGAACATTTGTACTAGTACACTGTCCAGTTCTATCCGTCTCACTATCGGGTAAGCCATGAGCGCATCCGGGAAAAACAATTTTGTTGTTGCAGCCTGTGTTTCTGTCTTGTACCTTTGGTTCCATTCGTCAAGCGACGCGTAACGAATCTGTCGCTTGACGAATGATGCCGGGCAACCACTGTAGTTAGCCTTGGTTTTGATGTGCAACGCTGCCTCTTTTGCAAGTTGGTCCGCCCTCTCATTCCCCTCTAACCCTGCGTGAGCCTTTATCCAAAATAATTTCACTATTTTGTGCTCGTCATTCAGCTTCTGAACATTGGCTCTGGTTTGTACGGCTATTGGGTGAGGGGAACTTAAGTTTGTGACTGTCTCCAGCGCTGATCTTGAGTCACAGTAAATGTTGCACCTCGTTTTTTCACTCTTTGCCGCTTTTGCTGTTGCTTCCATTAGCGCGAGCAGCTCGGCCTGATAGACGGAGCAGCAGTCCTCCAGTTTCAGTTTTCGGGTACTCGTTTCTTCGGCACCGTCCCGAATGGACAGTGCCGCTCCCACTTTCCCCTCTATTTTGCTCCCATCTGTGTAAATATTGAGGCAATCCTCGTTGCTGTACTGGGCGAGTGCTGCTTCGTCTGGCAGGCATATAAAGCTGAGCTCTCTTTTCTTCGCAGGGTGCGGCATTGAGGCGTACGGCACTGGTTTCTCCATCTCCCGGTCTCCTATTACTTGCCAGTTATAACCCTTCTTAACTTCATAAAGCTGGGCTGCTTCCCTGACTCTAATGTCCAGAGGAAGCAACCCGGCAAGTAATAGCACCGAGTTCAGGGACGCGGTTTTGTATGCCTTCACCATCTTTTGGGCAAAGCCGCGTTGAATCGAGGCGAACTCCCTTCTAATTGACAGTTTTTGAGCTGCCGGTGCCCATGCGCTAGCAGCGTACAGTATTGTTGGCTCTACCACCGCTGTGTACATTGTTCGTACGATCTCTGGCTTTAGCCCCCAATGTATTTTCGCTGTTCTGGCCAATTGTTTGTAGAAGACTGCCGCTTTTCTGCAGGCATTCGCAGCATGTTCGTTGAAGGTCAGCTTTTCGTCGATTGTGAGTCCCAGCAGCTTGATTTTCTTTGACATCGCTATGTCGATCCCTCCCATGCTCAGTCGCGGGGTGTCGTATTTTAGCTTCTTGGTGATCACCATTGCCACGGTTTTTTCTGGGGCAAACTTCAGCTTATACTTGACACCCCACGCCCTAACATGTTCGAGTGCGGCATTAGCTTTCCTCTCGATCTCCAGCGCGGTCTCACCTTCGACAGCCAGCGTGACGTCATCGGCGAATGCCTGCACGTAGTTGCCCCCCCTCTCCAGCTCGTGCAGGAGGGGATCCAACAGCAGGTTCCAAAAAGTTGGACCTCCTATGGACCCTTGCACACATCCCATTTCAGTCTCCCTATCGCACTCGTTTCCGGCATATCTTAATTTTACTCTCCTGTCTTGAAGGTAGCTATCTACCACCCTCCTCAAGTTTACTGGACAGTTTTCCTCAGCCAATCGGACCCGAATAGCTGGCCACCAAGCTCCGTTGAAAGCGCCCTCTATATCTAGTGACACGAGTGTAACGATCTTTTTCTGTTTTAACTTCTCGCGTATGTGTCTCATTAGGATATAAAGGGCATCTTCCGTACTTTTCTGGGGCATGAATCCGAATTGGCGAGTACTGAGTCTTGGTATGAGGTAAAACTTGATTCGGGTGATCAACATTTTCTCGAAGATTTTGCCAAGTACGGGAAGGAGACCGATTGGTCTGTATGATTTGGGTGTCATATAATCCCGCTTTCCTGGCTTCCGGAGGACAACTACAGTCGCCATCTTCCACAACTTGGGGAAGTGCCCCTTATCCAGGCATCTATTCAGCAGACTTAGGAACAGATCTGGGTTCACGGCTACTGCGGCCTGGCTGATGTCTGCCGTGATGCCATCAGAGCCAGGGGCCTTTTTGGGGTTAAAAGATCTCACAGCCGCATTCAGTTCTGCCTTTGTGAAATGTGGATCGCAGGTTTCATCCTGGTTTCCAACATTTACACTTTCCGCTACGTCCCTTATGCGGCGGTGTTCCTCATTGTCCTCGGATAGTAGGTCCTTCGGGAAGAAAGAATCTGCCAACAGTTTTGCGGAACCTAGGCCGTCCAACACTTTCCCATTTTCCTTAAGTGGCAAATCCTCCTCCCGTTTCCTCGTCCGTCCTATTACCCGGTAGATCCCTTCCCAGACCGATTCCCTTGTCTGTTTCCCGCAAAATTCCTTCCAGCTCTGTGTCATTGCATTCCCGACTTCCATTTCGTAATATTCCTTCTTTTTCAGATATTCGGCAACCACCCCCGCCCTTCGGATTGGCGCCGCGCACCTGATTCGTCTTCTGCTGGTGATGACATCCCTTTTTAGAACTGTGAGCCTCTCGGTCCACCACGACAAGGTAAGTGTTTGTGTGTTTTTCTTTTGTGTTAGTGTGTGTCTGCATGCGTGTGTTACTGCTTGTGTGTATGTGTGAATGTGTGATTCTAATTGTTGTGTGTCTGTGATGTTCTCTACACTTTCGAGTGTTAATTGATGTTCCTCCAGAAATTGGGCCATTTTCTCACGAAAAAGACTCCAATTTGCCTTCTTAGTGTTGTAGAGTCTTGTTGTGTTTGTGATGTGTGTGCCGCGTGATTTTTGTAAGAGTATGTTGAGTGTGATGCCGTTATGGTCCGAGCTAGTGAGGCCTTCTTCGATCTTCCAGTCATCAACCAGGGAAAGGAGATCGGCCGAGCAGGCTGTCACATCGACATGACTGGTGTAGCGCTTACCTCCCCGGATGGTATCGAAGGTGGGTACCGAAAAGTTGTTATTCAACACTTGTAGGCCCAGGTCATCAAGCGTTGCCAGCACTTCTTCTCCTCTCGTTTTCGTGGTGACACTCCCCCACCAGGTGTTCCATGCGTTGGTGTCGCCCCCGACCAGGATCCTACGTGGTCCCAACTTTTGGACTATCTTTGTTAGATGCTCCAGGTATGGTTCCAGAGGCAAATTATCTTCAAAGTAGACTGATACCAGAGTGATGGTCCACGCTGTCGTCCTTAACCCTATCACAGCAATATTGTTGTTGGTGTGTTCCGGATATTGGATGACGTCCAGCGTGGGGTCCATCACTACTATGGCAGCTTTTACAATCCCGTCTCCTTGGTCTGCGCTCTGGAAAACCCTTGTTCCTGCATAAGTTTTTAGGGTCTTTTGGGCTCCTACGTATGGCTCCTGGATGAGGAGAACTGTCGCCTTGCTTTTTGTTGCTTCAAGGAAGAGTTCATTTGTGGCTAGTTGGGTTTTCCTCAGGTTTGCTTGGATGATTTTGTACGGGACGCCCTCAGCAATACGCCACGGTGGATCGCGCCAGTGCTTCCCACTTACGCCTCACCGGGCATTCGCTGCTGAAGGCGTTATGGTCAGTTCTACCTAGTTTTGCTTTGGTGCAGTTCGTGCAGTTGGGTGACGAGTCCTTGTGCCACTCAGCACAATCCGCTTTGTGGTGCGCACCGCCGCAGTGGCTGCACACGTCGACCGCCTCAGTGCAGGATCGCTTCCCATGGCCGTATCCCAGGCAGCGCGAGCACTGCACCAGGGGGGATTGATCGGCGACTCTGACCCGCTGCATGTCAACGTGTACTGCCCCTGCGTCGGTGAGGCGCTGCCACATACACGGAGACACTCTGGCTACCACGTGTGATGTGCGTCTTGAGTGCTTTGATGATGTCCTCGTCTGAGTTGCTCTGCAAAACTCCATACATAATGACGAGGGGATCTTTGTTTTTAATTTCTTCCACACTCATTCCGTCCTTTTCTGCCAGTTTTTCCTTCACCTTTCTAATCTCATCCCTATCTCTGCATCCTACTATGATTTTCCTGTCTTTGGCCCTCCTTATCCTGTCTATTCTTAGTCCTTCCTCCTTCGCATTTATCACTTTCCTAATCCTCTCAAAGACCTGGTCTCCGGTCTCCTGATCGTCCACCGAAGCGACCACTATGGAGTGCATGGCGGTATTTTCACGCGTGTGCCCGCTGGCGGGGCCGGCCACGACACTCGCGTAGCTGTCTCGATCGGCCGCCTTTTTCAGGCTTTCGCCGATCTTCAAGAGCTCCTCCTTGTTCTCCTGAAGCATTCTGCTATGCTCCTCAAGCTTTTCCAGCAGCTTTCCTTCGCTTTCTAGTCTGTGAAAAACTTCAACAGGGGGCTCTGGCACCGTCGGTGGCTCCCCAGCGCGCAAAGGGGCGGACTGCGACTTTTTCGCTCCTTCCGCTTCCTTAACTAGCTGGTACAGGCGGTCGGCGGCTTCCTGCACCTCCTGCTTTATTTCCTTCTTGATGTTACCTGAACGGCTCAAGCTACCCTTGAGTCGACTCAGGCAGCGTCTCGCCTCAGTGACTCGATCCGCTTGATTGTCTGTAGCGAGAGGGCCGCTTTTGCTCACTTTTGCTGGAGCTGAGTCCTTGGTTTTTAACGCCACCTCTGCTTGTCGTATTCCCTTTTCAGTTGTCAGTGTCGGTGGGGAGGCGTGGCTCGTGCCGCTCTCAATCAGCCCACAGTCACTGCTCCCCGCCGCCGCCGCGTCGGGCTCCAGCCGCGGCGCCGCCCGGCGCGGCTGCGGCGGACTCACCGCGGATGTTTTCAGGAGCGGAACGGTGCCGGCACTGGACTCCGATAGCCCAGTCTCCCACTCGCCGATGCTGCGGCGTACTGCTCCTTCCCTACGAGGCGCGCTTGTGGCGTCCGAGGGTCCCGCGGTATCGTCCAGCGAGCTGGTGCGGCCGCTGACGCGTACGCCGGCTTTTGTTGGCGTGCGCATCAATGACATCTTAACCGTAACAGTATGCAGAAACACAGAAAACAAAAGCAAACAGTCCTAACACAAACAAAAACCACGTGTTTGTAAGTCTTACCGTTCGAAAGTTACTATGTTCCCGAACTCAAAGGTGAGGGCGAGGGCGTCGCGGGGCGCCCCACGAGTTGCACTACTACCACCAGATGCGCTCAAAGCTATAAGCCACTATTTTGTAAGCGTAGTTACTGTCTTTTTACAAAAAACCCCGTGTTCCTAGCTCTTCCCGTTCTCGAGATACCGCTCCAGAAGGCGAGCGCTCGTGAGGAGGGCGAGGGGCGCGGGCGCGGGGCGCGAGCGCGGGGGCAGGAGGTCGTCCGATAACAAGATAACAAGTCGTTCCGCGCCGCCTGATAACAGCTTGCTCCCGCGCACGCACACACGCCGTACACATACAATAGGTATTTTTAAATACAATAGGTCTCAGTCTTATTTCGACGAAAGTTATAAATAACCCGTGTACAATTTAACTACGAACTATACAAACAAACAAAACCCGTATGAGGTATTTTATCTAAATGTTTTGACTTAAAATGTAGTAGGTACAGGTCAATTAACCTTCTCAACTTAGTGACCTAATTTATAACTAATTATAATGTCAATTTATTGTTACTTACAATCACAAACATACTACCTAACCTATGCCTAATTAGAATTAAGATTTTATCCCGGCAACGGTACTCTGTGACCGCGAGCAGGCGCCGGCTACACTCAGATTACAATCGGGAACTCTGTTGTATGTAGGTTATTTAAATAATGTTAGTCTGCAAATAAAAATAACTAATAATCTAAGTATAGTCTTTTAGAGTGGTTCCAGCTCTTTTGAGCTGGTTTTTCGTCACGTGAAAGCCGCGTAGGAATTTCTTCAAACGTCGATATCTCCTCGGGGTATGTCGGGATAAATCCAAATTTTTGGTGAAATGTTCTGCTCGTCCGTAGTGGACGGATTTTTATTTTTTAAAACGGTTTTCTGCGCGTTCGAACACACTGCACTTTTTGTAAACTTTCACGAAAAACGGAGCACTTTTTCCTATTTATTGGATTTTTGAAGCTTGAAAATCTTGCAGACCTTGCCGAGCTTGCAAACCTTGCAGACCTTGCCTAGCTTGCCGATCTTGCAGATCTTGCCAACCTTGCCGAGCTTGCCGATCTTGCAGATCTTGCAATCCTTGCCGAGCTTGCAGACCTTGCCTTGCCAACCTTGCCGAGCTTGCCGATCTTGCAGATCTTGCAATCCTTGCCGAGCTTGCAGACCTTGCCTTGCCTTGCCTTGCCAGTCTTGCAGATCTTGCCAACCTTGCCGAGCTTGCCGATCTTGCAGATCTTGCAATCCTTGCCGAGCTTGCAGACCTTGCCGTTGTTGCCACTTTTCATACAAATTTAATTCAAATTATCTTGCCGAGCTTGCAGATCTTGCCGTTTCGGCAAATCTGGCAAGGTTTGTCACCAACACTTTACACTTTGCTTGCAAGTTTTGTTCGAATTTTCTTGCAGGCCTTGCCGAGCTTGCCGATTCGGCAAGGTTTGCAAGATTAAATAAATAGATGAATAATCGCGACGGAGCTTACGGATTTGCTGCCTTCCCGAAGGCGGGTGGAACGCGACTGAGGTTAGGTTAGGTTAGGTTAGGTTAGGTTAGGTTAGGTTAGGTTAGGTTAGGTTAGGTTAGGTTAGGTTAGGTTAGGTTAGGTTAGGTTAGGTTAGGTTAGGTTAGGTTAGGTTAGGTTAGGTTAGGTTAGGTTAGGTTAGGTTAGGTTAGGTTAGGTTAGGTTAGGTTAGGTTAGGTTAGGTTAGGTTAGGTTAGGTTAGGTTAGGTTAGGTTAGGTTAGGTTAGGTTAGGTTAGGTTAGGTTAGGTTAGGTTAGGTTAGGTTAGGTTAGGTTAGGTTAGGTTAGGTTAGGTTAGGTTAGGTTAGGTTATGTTAGGTTAGGTTAGGTTAGGTTAGGTTAGGTTAGGTTAGGTTAGGTTAGGCTAGGTTAGGTTAGGTTAGGTTAGGTTAGGTTAGGTTAGGTTAGGTTAGGTTAGGTTAGGTTAGGTTAGGTTAGGTTAGGTTAGGTTAGGTTAGGTTAGGTTAGGTTAGGTTAGGTTAGGTTAGGTTAGGTTAGGTTAGGTTAGGTTAGGTCAGGTTAGGTTAGGTTAGGTTAGGTTAGGTTAGGTTAGGTTAGGTTAGGTTAGGTTAGGTTAGGTTAGGTTAGGTTAGGTTAGGTTAGGTTAGGTTAGGTTAGGTTAGGTTAGGTTAGGTTAGGTTAGGTTAGGTTAGGTTAGGTTAGGTTAGGTTAGGTTAGGTTAGGTTAGGTTAGGTTAGGTTAGGTTAGGTTAGGTTAGGTTAGGTTAGGTTAGGTTAGGTTATGTTAGGTTAGGTTAGGTTAGGTTAGGTTAGGTTAGGTTAGGTTAGGTTACGTTAGGTTAGGTTAGGTTAGGTTAGGTTAGGTTAGGTTAGGTTAGGTTAGGTTAGGTTAGGTTAGGTTAGGTTAGGTTAGGTTAGGTTAGGTTAGGTTAGGTTAGGTTAGGTTAGGTTAGGTTAGGTTAGGTTAGGTTAGGTTAGGTTAGGTTAGGTTAGGTTAGGTTAGGTTAGGTTAGGTTAGGTTAGGTTAGGTTAGGTTAGGTTAGGTTAGGTTAGGTTAGGTTAGGTTAGGTTAGGTTAGGTTAGGTTAGGTTAGGTTAGGTTAGGTTAGGTTAGGTTAGGTTAGGTTAGGTTAGGTTAGGTTAGGTTAGGTTAGGTTAGGTTAGGTTAGGTTAGGTTAGGTTAGGTTAGGTTAGGTTAGGTTAGGTTAGGTTAGGTTAGGTTAGGTTAGGTTAGGTTAGGTTAGGTTAGGTTAGGTTAGGTTAGGTTAGGTTAGGTTAGGTTAGGTTAGGTTAGGTTAGGTTAGGTTAGGTTAGATTAGGTTAGGTTAGGTTAGGTTAGGTTAGGTTAGGTTAGGTTAGGTTAGGTTAGGTTAGGTTAGGTTAGGTTAGGTTAGGTTAGGTTAGGTTAGGTTAGGTTAGGTTAGGTTAGGTTAGGTTAGGTTAGGTTAGGTTAGGTTAGGTTAGGTTAGGTTAGGTTAGGTTAGGTTAGGTTAGGTTAGGTTAGGTTAGGTTAGGTTAGGTTAGGTTAGGTTAGGTTAGGTTAGGTTAGGTTAGGTTAGGTTAGGTTAGGTTAGGTTAGGTTAGGTTAGGTTAGGTTAGGTTAGGTTAGGTTAGGTTAGGTTAGGTTAGGTTAGGTTAGGTTAGGTTAGGTTAGGTTAGGTTAGGTTAGGTTAGGTTAGGTTAGGTTAGGTTAGGTTAGGTTAGGTTAGGTTAGGTTAGGTTAGGTTAGGTTAGGTTAGGTTAGGTTAGGTTAGGTTAGGTTAGGTTAGGTTAGGTTAGGTTAGGTTAGGTTAGGTTAGGTTAGGTTAGGTTAGGTTAGGTTAGGTTAGGTTAGGTTAGGTTAGGTTAGGTTAGGTTAGGTTAGGTTAGGTTAGGTTAGGTTAGGTTAGGTTAGGTTAGGTTAGGTTAGGTTAGGTTAGGTTAGGTTAGGTTAGGTTAGGTTAGGTTAGGTTAGGTTAGGTTAGGTTAGGTTAGGTTAGGTTAGGTTAGGTTAGGTTAGGTTAGGTTAGGTTAGGTTAGGTTAGGTTAGGTTAGGTTAGGTTAGGTTAGGTTAGGTTAGGTTAGGTTAGGTTAGGTTAGGTTAGGTTAGGTTAGGTTAGGTTAGGTTAGGTTAGGTTAGGTTAGGTTAGGTTAGGTTAGGTTAGGTTAGGTTAGGTTAGGTTAGGTTAGGTTAGGTTAGGTTAGGTTAGGTTAGGTTAGGTTAGGTTAGGTTAGGTTAGGTTAGGTTAGGTTAGGTTAGGTTAGGTTAGGTTAGGTTAGGTTAGGTTAGGTTAGGTTAGGTTAGGTTAGGTTAGGTTAGGTTAGGTTAGGTTAGGTTAGGTTAGGTTAGGTTAGGTTAGGTTAGGTTAGGTTAGGTTAGGTTAGGTTAGGTTAGGTTAGGTTAGGTTAGGTTAGGTTAGGTTAGGTTAGGTTAGGTTAGGTTAGGTTAGGTTAGGTTAGGTTAGGTTAGGTTAGGTTAGGTTAGGTTAGGTTAGGTTAGGTTAGGTTAGGTTAGGTTAGGTTAGGTTAGGTTAGGTTAGGTTAGGTTAGGTTAGGTTAGGTTAGGTTAGGTTAGGTTAGGTTAGGTTAGGTTAGGTTAGGTTAGGTTAGGTTAGGTTAGGTTAGGTTAGGTTAGGTTAGGTTAGGTTAGGTTAGGTTAGGTTAGGTTAGGTTAGGTTAGGTTAGGTTAGGTTAGGTTAGGTTAGGTTAGGTTAGGTTAGGTTAGGTTAGGTTAGGTTAGGTTAGGTTAGGTTAGGTTAGGTTAGGTTAGGTTAGGTTAGGTTAGGTTAGGTTAGGTTAGGTTAGGTTAGGTTAGGTTAGGTTAGGTTAGGTTAGGTTAGGTTAGGTTAGGTTAGGTTAGGTTAGGTTAGGTTAGGTTAGGTTAGGTTAGGTTAGGTTAGGTTAGGTTAGGTTAGGTTAGGTTAGGTTAGGTTAGGTTAGGTTAGGTTAGGTTAGGTTAGGTTAGGTTAGGTTAGGTTAGGTTAGGTTAGGTTAGGTTAGGTTAGGTTAGGTTAGGTTAGGTTAGGTTAGGTTAGGTTAGGTTAGGTTAGGTTAGGTTAGGTTAGGTTAGGTTAGGTTAGGTTAGGTTAGGTTAGGTTAGGTTAGGTTAGGTTAGGTTAGGTTAGGTTAGGTTAGGTTAGGTTAGGTTAGGTTAGGTTAGGTTAGGTTAGGTTAGGTTAGGTTAGGTTAGGTTAGGTTAGGTTAGGTTAGGTTAGGTTAGGTTAGGTTAGGTTAGGTTAGGTTAGGTTAGGTTAGGTTAGGTTAGGTTAGGTTAGGTTAGGTTAGGTTAGGTTAGGTTAGGTTAGGTTAGGTTAGGTTAGGTTAGGTTAGGTTAGGTTAGGTTAGGTTAGGTTAGGTTAGGTTAGGTTAGGTTAGGTTAGGTTAGGTTAGGTTAGGTTAGGTTAGGTTAGGTTAGGTTAGGTTAGGTTAGGTTAGGTTAGGTTAGGTTAGGTTAGGTTAGGTTAGGTTAGGTTAGGTTAGGTTAGGTTAGGTTAGGTTAGGTTAGGTTAGGTTAGGTTAGGTTAGGTTAGGTTAGGTTAGGTTAGGTTAGGTTAGGTTAGGTTAGGTTAGGTTAGGTCAGGTTAGGTTAGGTTAGGTTAGGTTAGGTTAGGTTAGGTTAGGTTAGGTTAGGTTAGGTTAGGTTAGGTTAGGTTAGGTTAGGTTAGGTTAGGTTAGGTTAGGTTAGGTTAGGTTAGGTTAGGTTAGGTTAGGTTAGGTTAGGTTAGGTTAGGTTAGGTTAGGTTAGGTTAGGTTAGGTTAGGTTAGGTTAGGTTAGGTTAGGTTAGGTTAGGTTAGGTTAGGTTAGGTTAGGTTAGGTTAGGTTAGGTTAGGTTAGGTTAGGTTACGTTAGGTTAGGTTAGGTTAGGTTAGGTTAGGTTAGGTTAGGTTAGGTTAGGTTAGGTTAGGTTAGGTTAGGTTAGGTTAGGTTAGGTTAGGTTAGGTTAGGTTAGGTTAGGTTAGGTTAGGTTAGGTTAGGTTAGGTTAGGTTAGGTTAGGTTAGGTTAGGTTAGGTTAGGTTAGGTTAGGTTAGGTTAGGTTAGGTTAGGTTAGGTTAGGCTAGGTTAGGTTAGGTTAGGTTAGGTTAGGTTAGGTTAGGTTAGGTTAGGTTAGGTTAGGTTAGGTTAGGTTAGGTTAGGTTAGGTTAGGTTAGGTTAGGTTAGGTTAGGTTAGGTTAGGTTAGGTTAGGTTAGGTTAGGTTAGGTTAGGTTAGGTTAGGTTAGGTTAGGTTAGGTTAGGTTAGGTTAGGTTAGGTTAAGGGTACTCGCGTCGGGAGATCGGTTTCAAACTCGGTATCGGGGGGTTATTTGACCTGGTCTTTCTTCCTATACCCCCATTTGGGGCTCTATCGGCACCCCTTGGGGTACCTCCCATACATTTTTTTTTTTTTTTTGCGGTTTTTTTTAATTTTCTCGCCTTTTAATTCCTTTATGAACTCAGTATATGCCTCACCTAAAATTTTCGTTCAATACCCGTCGTTTGACACCAATTTTATCCCTCTAGGATAATAAATGTAGATTTTAAGGCCGGGTTAGATTTTTCAAGTTGACAATATTTCCATACAAATGTATGGGATATGAGCGTTTTTCATAATAAAATAGACAAAATCGTAATTGTTGTAATTTATCTTCAACTCAATAACTTAAACCCAAAAAGTTGAGCCCAAAAAGTTGAGCCCAAAAAGTTGAGCCCAAAAAGTTGAGCCCAAAAAGTTGAGCCCAAAAAGTTGAGCCCAAAAAGTTGAGCCCAAAAAGTGGAACCCAAAAAGTGGGTTGAGCCCAAAAAGTGGGTTGAGCCCAAAAAGTTGAGCCCAAAAAGTTGAGCCCAAAAAGTTGAGCCCAAAAAGTGGGTTGAGCCCAAAAAGTTGAGCCCAAAAAGTTGAGCCCAAAAAGTTGAGCCCAAAAAGTTGAGCCCAAAAAGTGGAACCCAAAAAGTGGAACCCAAAAAGTAGAACCCAAAAAGGTGAAATACCTCCTAATACTCATAGTTGAGCCCAAAAAGTTGAGCCCAAAAAGTGGAACCCAAAAAGTGGAACCCAAAAAGTAGAACCCAAAAAGGTGAAATACCTCCTAATACTCATATATATTTAACAATAAAAATAATCAACTAGGTAGATTAAGCAACATCATACATAGCGGTAGGCAAAAACTTTAAAAATTGGAATAGGTTAGGTTAGGTTAGGTTAGGTTAGGTTAGGTTAGGTTAGGTTAGGTTAGGTTAGGTTAGGTTAGGTTAGGTTAGGTTAGGTTAGGTTAGGTTAGGTTAGGTTAGGTTAGGTTAGGTTAGGTTAGGTTAGGTTAGGTTAGGTTAGGTTAGGTTAGGTTAGGTTAGGTTAGGTTAGGTTAGGTTAGGTTAGGTTAGGTTAGGTTAGGTTAGGTTAGGTTAGGTTAGGTTAGGTTAGGTTAGGTTAGGTTAGGTTAGGTTAGGTTAGGTTAGGTTAGGTTAGGTTAGGTTAGGTTAGGTTAGGTTAGGTTAGGTTAGGTTAGGTTAGGTTAGGTTAGGTTAGGTTAGGTTAGGTTAGGTTAGGTTAGGTTAGGTTAGGTTAGGTTAGGTTAGGTTAGGTCAGGTTAGGTTAGGTTAGGTTAGGTTAGGTTAGGTTAGGTTAGGTTAGGTTAGGTTAGGTTAGGTTAGGTTAGGTTAGGTTAGGTTAGGTTAGGTTAGGTTAGGTTAGGTTAGGTTAGGTTAGGTTAGGTTAGGTTAGGTTAGGTTAGGTTAGGTTAGGTTAGGTTAGGTTAGGTTAGGTTAGGTTAGGTTAGGTTAGGTTAGGTTAGGTTAGGTTAGGTTAGGTTAGGTTAGGTTAGGTTAGGTTAGGTTAGGTTAGGTTAGGTTAGGTTAGGTTAGGTTAGGTTATGTTAGGTTAGGTTAGGTTAGGTTAGGTTAGGTTAGGTTAGGTTAGGTTAGGTTAGGTTAGGTTAGGTTAGGTTAGGTTAGGTTAGGTTAGGTTAGGTTAGGTTAGGTTAGGTTAGGTTAGGTTAGGTTAGGTTAGGTTAGGTTAGGTTAGGTTAGGTTAGGTTAGGTTAGGTTAGGTTAGGTTAGGTTAGGTTAGGTTAGGTTAGGTTAGGTTAGGTTAGGTTAGGTTAGGTTAGGTTAGGTTAGGTTAGGTTAGGTTAGGTTAGGTTAGGTTAGGTTAGGTTAGGTTAGGTTAGGTTAGGTTAGGTTAGGTTAGGTTAGGTTAGGTTAGGTTAGGTTAGGTTAGGTTAGGTTAGGTTAGGTTAGGTTAGGTTAGGTTAGGTTAGGTTAGGTTAGGTTAGGTTAGGTTAGGTTAGGTTAGGTTAGGTTAGGTTAGGTTAGGTTAGGTTAGGTTAGGTTAGGTTAGGTTAGGTTAGGTTAGGTTAGGTTAGGTTAGGTTAGGTTAGGTTAGGTTAGGTTAGGTTAGGTTAGGTTAGGTTAGGTTAGGTTAGGTTAGGTTAGGTTAGGTTAGGTTAGGTTAGGTTAGGTTAGGTTAGGTTAGGTTAGGTTAGGTTAGGTTAGGTTAGGTTAGGTTAGGTTAGGTTAGGTTAGGTTAGGTTAGGTTAGGTTAGGTTAGGTTAGGTTAGGTTAGGTTAGGTTAGGTTAGGTTAGGTTAGGTTAGGTTAGGTTAGGTTAGGTTAGGTTAGGTTAGGTTAGGTTAGGTTAGGTTAGGTTAGGTTAGGTTAGGTTAGGTTAGGTTAGGTTAGGTTAGGTTAGGTTAGGTTAGGTTAGGTTAGGTTAGGTTAGGTTAGGTTAGGTTAGGTTAGGTTAGGTTAGGTTAGGTTAGGTTAGGTTAGGTTAGGTTAGGTTAGGTTAGGTTAGGTTAGGTTAGGTTAGGTTAGGTTAGGTTAGGTTAGGTTAGGTTAGGTTAGGTTAGGTTAGGTTAGGTTAGGTTAGGTTAGGTTAGGTTAGGTTAGGTTAGGTTAGGTTAGGTTAGGTTAGGTTAGGTTAGGTTAGGTTAGGTTAGGTTAGGTTAGGTTAGGTTAGGTTAGGTTAGGTTAGGTTAGGATAGGTTAGGTTAGGTTAGGTTAGGTTAGGTTAGGTTAGGTTAGGTTAGGTTAGGTTAGGTTAGGTTAGGTTAGGTTAGGTTAGGTTAGGTTAGGTTAGGTTAGGTTAGGTTAGGTTAGGTTAGGTTAGGTTAGGTTAGGTTAGGTTAGGTTAGGTTAGGTTAGGTTAGGTTAGGTTAGGTTAGGTTAGGTTAGGTTAGGTTAGGTTAGGTTAGGTTAGGTTAGGTTAGGTTAGGTTAGGTTAGGTTAGGTTAGGTTAGGTTAGGTTAGGTTAGGTTAGGTTAGGTTAGGTCAGGTTAGGTTAGGTTAGGTTAGGTTAGGTTAGGTTAGGTTAGGTTAGGTTAGGTTAGGTTAGGTTAGGTTAGGTTAGGTTAGGTTAGGTTAGGTTAGGTTAGGTTAGGTTAGGTTAGGTTAGGTTAGGTTAGGTTAGGTTAGGTTAGGTTAGGTTAGGTTAGGTTAGGTTAGGTTAGGTTAGGTTAGGTTAGGTTAGGTTAGGTTAGGTTAGGTTAGGTTAGGTTAGGTTAGGTTAGGTTAGGTTAGGTTAGGTTAGGTTAGGTTAGGTTAGGTTAGGTTAGGTTAGGTTAGGTTAGGTTAGGTTAGGTTAGGTTAGGTTAGGTTAGGTTAGGTTAGGTTAGGTTAGGTTAGGTTAGGTTAGGTTAGGTTAGGTTAGGTTAGGTTAGGTTAGGTTAGGTTAGGTTAGGTTAGGTTAGGTTAGGTTAGGTTAGGTTAGGCTAGGTTAGGTTAGGTTAGGTTAGGTTAGGTTAGGTTAGGTTAGGTTAGGTTAGGTTAGGTTAGGTTAGGTTAGGTTAGGTTAGGTTAGGTTAGGTTAGGTTAGGTTAGGTTAGGTTAGGTTAGGTTAGGTTAGGTTAGGTTAGGTTAGGTTAGGTTAGGTTAGGTTAGGTTAGGTTAGGTTAGGTTAGGTTAGGTTAGGTTAGGTTAGGTTAGGTTAGGTTAGGTTAGGTTAGGTTAGGTTAGGTTAGGTTAGGTTAGGTTAGGTTAGGTTAGGTTAGGTTAGGTTAGGTTAGGTTAGGTTAGGTTAGGTTAGGTTAGGTTAGGTTAGGTTAGGTTAGGTTAGGTTAGGTTAGGTTAGGTTAGGTTAGGTTAGGTTAGGTTAGGTTAGGTTAGGTTAGGTTAGGTTAGGTTAGGTTAGGTTAGGTTAGGTTAGGTTAGGTTAGGTTAGGTTAGGTTAGGTTAGGTTAGGTTAGGTTAGGTTAGGTTAGGTTAGGTTAGGTTAGGTTAGGTTAGGTTAGGTTAGGTTAGGTTAGGTTAGGTTAGGTTAGGTTAGGTTAGGTTAGGTTAGGTTAGGTTAGGTTAGGTTAGGTTAGGTTAGGTTAGGTTAGGTTAGGTTAGGTTAGGTTAGGTTAGGTTAGGTTAGGTTAGGTTAGGTTAGGTTAGGTTAGGTTAGGTTAGGTTAGGTTAGGTTAGGTTAGGTTAGGTTAGGTTAGGTTAGGTTAGGTTAGGTTAGGTTAGGTTAGGTTAGGTTAGGTTAGGTTAGGTTAGGTTAGGTTAGGTTAGGTTAGGTTAGGTTAGGTTAGGTTAGGTTAGGTTAGGTTAGGTTAGGTTAGGTTAGGTTAGGTTAGGTTAGGTTAGGTTAGGTTAGGTTAGGTTAGGTTAGGTTAGGTTAGGTTAGGTTAGGTTAGGTTAGGTTAGGTTAGGTTAGGTTAGGTTAGGTTAGGTTAGGTTAGGTTAGGTTAGGTTAGGTTAGGTTAGGTTAGGTTAGGTTAGGTTAGGTTAGGTTAGGTTAGGTTAGGTTAGGTTAGGTTAGGTTAGGTTAGGTTAGGTTAGGTTAGGTTAGGTTAGGTTAGGTTAGGTTAGGTTAGGTTAGGTTAGGTTAGGTTAGGTTAGGTTAGGTTAGGTTAGGTTAGGTTAGGTTAGGTTAGGTTAGGTTAGGTTAGGTTAGGTTAGGTTAGGTTAGGTTAGGTTAGGTTAGGTTAGGTTAGGTTAGGTTAGGTTAGGTTAGGTTAGGTTAGGTTAGGTTAGGTTAGGTTAGGTTAGGTTAGGTTAGGTTAGGTTAGGTTAGGTTAGGTTAGGTTAGGTTAGGTTAGGTTAGGTTAGGTTAGGTTAGGTTAGGTTAGGTTAGGTTAGGTTAGGTTAGGTTAGGTTAGGTTAGGTTAGGTTAGGTTAGGTTAGGTTAGGTTAGGTTAGGTTAGGTTAGGTTAGGTTAGGTTAGGTTAGGTTAGGTTAGGTTAGGTTAGGTTAGGTTAGGTTAGGTTAGGTTAGGTTAGGTTAGGTTAGGTTAGGTTAGGTTAGGTTAGGTTAGGTTAGGTTAGGTTAGGTTAGGTTAGGTTAGGTTAGGTTAGGTTAGGTTAGGTTAGGTTAGGTTAGGTTAGGTTAGGTTAGGTTAGGTTAGGTTAGGTTAGGTTAGGTTAGGTTAGGTTAGGTTAGGTTAGGTTAGGTTAGGTTAGGTTAGGTTAGGTTAGGTTAGGTTAGGTTAGGTTAGGTTAGGTTAGGTTAGGTTAGGTTAGGTTAGGTTAGGTTAGGTTAGGTTAGGTTAGGTTAGGTTAGGTTAGGTTAGGTTAGGTTAGGTTAGGTTAGGTTAGGTTAGGTTAGGTTAGGTTAGGTTAGGTTAGGTTAGGTTAGGTTAGGTTAGGTTAGGTTAGGTTAGGTTAGGTTAGGTTAGGTTAGGTTAGGTTAGGTTAGGTTAGGTTAGGTTAGGTTAGGTTAGGTTAGGTTAGGTTAGGTTAGGTTAGATTAGGTTAGGTTAGGTTAGGTTAGGTTAGGTTAGGTTAGGTTAGGTTAGGTTAGGTTAGGTTAGGTTAGGTTAGGTTAGGTTAGGTTAGGTTAGGTTAGGTTAGGTTAGGTTAGGTTAGGTTAGGTTAGGTTAGGTTAGGTTAGGTTAGGTTAGGTTAGGTTAGGTTAGGTTAGGTTAGGTTAGGTTAGGTTAGGTTAGGTTAGGTTAGGTTAGATTAGGTTAGGTTAGGTTAGGTTAGGTTAGGTTAGGTTAGGTTAGGTTAGGTTAGGTTAGGTTAGGTTAGGTTAGGTTAGGTTAGGTTAGGTTAGGTTAGGTTAGGTTAGGTTAGGTTAGGTTAGGTTAGGTTAGGTTAGGTTAGGTTAGGTTAGGTTAGGTTAGGTTACGTTAGGTTAGGTTAGGTTAGGTTAGGTTAGGTTAGGTTAGGTTAGGTTAGGTTAGGTTAGGTTAGGTTAGGTTAGGTTAGGTTAGGTTAGGTTAGGTTAGGTTAGGTTAGGTTAGGTTAGGTTAGGTTAGGTTAGGTTAGGTTAGGTTAGGTTAGGCTAGGTTAGGTTAGGTTAGGTTAGGTTAGGTTAGGTTAGGTTAGGTTAGGTTAGGTTAGGTTAGGTTAGGTTAGGTTAGGTTAGGTTAGGTTAGGTTAGGTTAGGTTAGGTTAGGTTAGGTTAGGTTAGGTTAGGTTAGGTTAGGTTAGGTTAGGTTAGGTTAGGTTAGGTTAGGTTAGGTTAGGTTAGGTTAGGTTAGGTTAGGTTAGGTTAGGTTAGGTTAGGTTAGGTTAGGTTAGGTTAGGTTAGGTTAGGTTAGGTTAGGTTAGGTTAGGTTAGGTTAGGTTAG
>CAKMJI010000002.1:0-21423 GCA_927399415.1 Macaria notata
AGGGACGAACAAAACGACGGAGCAAATGAGACCGAAGGCCGAAATGCGGTACTTGCGACGTCTAATTGAAGGTGATGCGAGGCTGGAGACCGACTTTGGAGTACCCAAGGGGATCTCAAAAACTGTAAGAGATAGCGGGTTGGTGTTTGAACTAAATTTGATGAGAACTGCTTGCATGTTACCAATCATACAAAAAAAGTTTGGCTTTCATACAAAAAAAAAATTCATACAAATTCCATACATTTTCTTAGGGGCGAACAAAACGACGGAGCAAATACTGCGGTGAGACCGAAGGCCGAAATTCGATACTTGCAACGTCTAATTGAAGGTGATGCGAGGCTGGAGACCGACCTTGGAGTACCCCAGGGGATCTCAAAGACTATAAGAGATAGCGGGTTGGTGTTTGAACTAAATATGAGAAACTGCTTACATGTTACCAATCATACAAAAAAAATTTGGCTTTCATACAAAAATAAAATTTCATACAAATCCCATACATTTTCTTAGGGACGAACAAAACGACGGAGCAAATGAGACCGAAGGCCGAAATGCGGTACTTGCGACGTCTAATTGAAGGTGATGCGAGGCTGGAGACCGACTTTGGAGTACCCAAGGGGATCTCAAAAACTGTAAGAGATAGCGGGTTGGTGTTTGAACTAAATTTGATGAGAACTGCTTGCATGTTACCAATCATACAAAAAAAGTTTGGCTTTCATACAAAAAAAAATTCATACAAATTCCATACATTTTCTTAGGGGCGAACAAAACGACGGAGCAAATACTGCGGTGAGACCGAAGGCCGAAATTCGATACTTGCAACGTCTAATTGAAGGTGATGCGAGGCTGGAGACCGACCTTGGAGTACCCCAGGGGATCTCAAAGACTATAAGAGATAGCGGGTTGGTGTTTGAACTAAATATGAGAAACTGCTTACATGTTACCAATCATACAAAAAAAATTTGGCTTTCATACAAAAATAAAATTTCATACAAATCCCATACATTTTCCTAGGAACGAACAAAACGACGGAGCAAGTACTGCGGTGAGTCCGAAGGCTTACTCGCACGTCTTAGTGAAGGTGATGCGAGGCTGGAGACCGACCTTCAGACCGGTCAGACCATGGAGTATCCCAGGGGATCTCAAAGACTATAAGAGATAGCGGGTTGGTTTTTGAACTAAATATGAGAAACTGCTTGCATGTTAACTACCAATCATACAAAAAAAATTTAGGCTTTCATGCAAAAAAAAAAATCATACAAATTTCAAAGTGGTTTTTACATTTATCAGGTCAGAAGCTAAATGTCTTATAGGGTTGTTACCGTTCAATAGCTTTGTGGGCATGAGAAGGGTTATTGGTGTCCTTTTTAAAAATAGAGATGTTCTTGTGAATATAACAGTTAAATGTTGAGTTCCTACCTATTATTTTTTGGTTTTTCGTTGTCACAGATTCTGATATATTTTTTGGCAGTTTACTTGACACGCATTGAATGATAAAATTATTGGTTTTTTTCGCCTGCTAATTTTGTGTGTTGATGCTAATCTTGTTTGGTAGGTATCAAATCAAAGCTTGCTAATGTTTCATAAAAGGGTTCGTAGTGAGGCCTATCGCCAAGCTATTAATTTTTTCTATTTAATTACTTAATCGTCTGCACAGTTTGATTTCTGTGATAAATACCAGCAAAGACATACCTAATTATTGTTATATCGTAATACTTACATTAATTGATTTATAGCCGCATAAATTATCATATCAATACATTGTTTTGATTTTAACATTTACGCCATCTATGGTTATTCTGATGTACTTAATATCAAAAACGATAAAATAATCACCTCAATTTCGTACCGACATTCTAAAGTGGCGCTAATTATTTATTCAGACACCTATTATCTATTCTTTTATCATAAAAACAATGTGTACCTACTCTGCAAACTTATAGTCAGTACATGAACAAAATATTGTACCTATTTGAGTTAGCAAAAATAATAGGTAACATCAGGCGAGTTATAGTGCAGTGTAAGCCTATCTAGCATTATAATAATAATATATTTTAAGAGTACCTATATACTTACCAAAACTTTAAACTTTCACATAATATGTAAGTTATGTACCTAATTGTATAAGAATTTGATTTCATTAAAACTACAGAAAAAGAAAACCCTTTATTTATTTATACACTCTTCTCTAACACAATGTTTCTCTTAAATATAATGTTTGTTAATTAATATGACGTTTGGCCAAATTCAAAAGAATACCATATAAACTTAAATAAACTTTAAAGCATAGTTTAAATTGGTTTTTCAATCATTACTGTTTCAAACAAACAGAAAGATCAAATAACATTTCTATACATGTTGGTAAGAGCTGAATAAGGTAAGCTAGACTGCAGCAATGCTTAACATCAGGCAGGCTGTAGTCAAACGTAAACATATCCCATGTAAAAAAAAAGAATTAAATAGGCTGGAGATTGTACTGCCAGGCACGACGAGCTGAGGGTAGACATAGAGTTTCATAAATCAGTCAGCATCTGTAATTAATAATATAATAAATTAAAACAAGTGGGATCATAAAAAATCTTACAATGCAAGGATTTGATTTTTCTCTTTTTCGATAATGTTTCGCTCTTTTAAATGACTAGCTATTACCTAGAATAGAAATGAACTTAGTAGAATCTTATAAACTGTAAGGTCACATAGTTAATTTGAAATGAAATGTACAATAGTGAGCACATTATATATCACCCACATACCCCGGGCAGAGCCGTGGACGACCGAGTTTACTGGGCCCTGCCTGTGGCTGGCTTGGTATATTGAAGGGTGAGTGCAGTGGTGCCTCAAATGATAATGCACCCCCAGCTGTGGGGTGAATACGGCGAAGGCCTACTTGGTACTGAGGGCAGTGGTTCCTTGCAAACTTGTGCATTGTCTACAATTCGGATTCGTAGATGTTGCAGCTTCACCAATTGGACCTAAGCATATAAGATTTAGTTAACATTGGATTTAGATACAATATGAATATTATATATCAATGATATACCTAATTGATATTACATTCATGGTGCATATATTACCCTATAATTTCATTAACAATATTGATAATTTCCATACCTTAATAGTGTTATATTACAGTTTACTTGTTGTTAACTAAATAAAGTATTTATCTATTCACTATAGTAAGTACCTTTATACAATATACATATAATTATACTTACTTTCAGGGACACCAGGTAACCCTTGGAAAGTTACTTTCCCGATTGTCCCAAGAATTAGTTTGTCCTGTGTGGACAATGTGGGCACTTCCGTTACTTTATTTATTTATTTATTTATTTATATTTTATAATACCTACACTCGAGATACAAAAGCTACAGCAGCTAATTTCCTAAGAATATAGATAAAAATAGAATAAATTTACTTTTTGTATTTGTATTTTGTAATGCTTACAGTTTTCCACTGATCCAGTTTTAGCCGGCTCGATCTCAGCTAATTCTTGCGCTAGAGTTGCCACTGCGAATTTTGACTCTGTAGGCCATTTGGCGAACGAAGCAAATACTCCAATATCGAGCCATGAAGTTGATTAAGTGGTCTGTTTGTGAATGGTTTGCACGTATTTTTTTCTGTAAACAGAAAACATGAATGAAAAAAATATACTTAGTCTAAAGATGAATACAATAATAATAGTTTAGTTTTATTTAACTTACCTCGGAGGTTCCGTCATTTTATTGTCTGATAAACTCTGTCTGTAAATATTGTGGAAGAGAAATATGACAATAAGATAGATTTATATGAGAAGGTTTATTAGATGAGAAATTGATAAGAATCTTTGATCTTTGTTAGAGCGTTTTTCAGTTTTCTTTTTTAATGGCTTCTTTCTGCGGTATTGCCGCAATTTTGACAGTGACATTGACTTATCAAATCATTTGGAAATTTTAACTTAGCAGAGTGAACGATTCCAATCTTTTTTAATTATCTTTACTAAAGCTTACCGAAGCTTATCGATCAATTTATCTGCCTCTAAACATACTTCGGCACTTGTGATTGTTGACAAAAGTTACCGAATTAATCTAATCGACGTCGATAGAATAAAACTTCCGCACTTGCACTGCTGATTTCGGTAAAAGAAAAGTTTTTTTTTTCATAATAAAATTTTAAAATGAGTAATGTCAACAAAGCAAAGCCATAGACAAAAAACAAAAAAAAATTCTATGGCGCACGTTTTCAAAATTATAATTTATTTGTGGTATTTAACATTATATATAATTTATAACTGATATATATATTAAAATATTAGTATCGTATGTTCTACGATCGTAGATATATCGTACAGTACCAAAGCCAAAAAAGTCGAACAAATACGATTTAAATATTACGGTTGGCAGCTCTGCTAGAAGGGCGTGCGGGGCGCGCGGGGAAACCGCCCGCGCCCACGCACGCTAGAAGTTCAAGCAAGATGCGCGGATAAAATTGGAACTAAAATGTTCTGATTGCAAGTTGATCACAGGCCAACTCTAGGCATAAGTGCTGCCGCCAGCCGCGCGCAGAATTATGTTGTACGGACGCGGCGCGTGCGGCCGGCCAGCGGCCATTTTGTCGTTGTCGCGTCGCCCGCCCGCCACCGGCCGCGGCCGCATGCATTGAGCATTCCGCCCGCAGTCCGCACTCCGCAGCCGCACGAGCATCAGCACAGTGACTTTCGCGACGACATTCGCAATTCAACGCGCATGTATCACGAACAATAGTTGGCTTCGTACGCTGCACGCAGAGACACAGATGAAGAAAT
Organism: Macaria notata; assembly: GCA_927399415.1. Taxonomy (NCBI): domain Eukaryota; kingdom Metazoa; phylum Arthropoda; class Insecta; order Lepidoptera; family Geometridae; genus Macaria; species Macaria notata. The sequence continues at coordinate 4,779 of CAKMJI010000002.1, forward strand.
CAATATGTTCAAATCGTGAAAATTCTTCAGCGTCTTCCTTTAAACCAGGTTAGTCTTATTCAGATCTTATATTTTAACACATTAGCTAACCACCTCTTGACGAGTATATTAATGCATGCCCCTTGTACCTATTTGCCTAATTAATTTACCTAAGCCGTATGCCCACAACGCAAATACATACATGTTCATTGCTTTTACTCAGATCAGATGCCCCATGTCTTGATGCATATCGGCGTCGAACCATATTACACAGCTTTAAATAGTTAGGATGGCGGCAGACAACGCTGACTCGATATCAATAAGAGCAATAAAATTGAGATAACATAAACGGACAAAAGATTTCCAATGCTAGGACTAATACCCACCAGTCTATTTCTGTTATTTTACGAAAAATTATAGATAAAAATGCCGCAAGCCGATTGCCGTGCCGAGCGTCTTTTGTTTAAGGTTTTGAACAATGAACGCGCCGGCGCGTCGTTAGGTACACAGAGTTTTTGCAAAATAAATGGAATCGCGTATGCGTTGAGGGCATCTCCAATACCACAAAAAACGCACAGCGTTCTGAGCAGCCAATGCGTTAACAAAGCCCTTAAAAAACAAAAGAGATTTTATGCTACGTAGGTACCTACTTATCTAATATAATTTATTTTGCTTAACTTCTACAAATGAGAAAATAAATTCTTCGTTTCGAATGCAATCGACTCCCTATTTTGTAGGAAATTGAATTTTCATGCATCGCAATAACTATACCTTATGTGCTTAGAGTTCAAGCAAGATAACTCTGCGTGCGGATAAAATTGGGACTAAAATGTTATGATTGCAATTGATCAGAGGCCAATTCTAACCATAAATGCTGCTGCCAGTTATGTTGTACGGACTCTAATGTTGTGTTTTCGTATTAAAATAAGACAAGATAGGTAGGTACTCTGTGTTAAATATGGTATGGAAAAGTGATTTATATCTTCTTATTTCAGGAGACAATGCTTCCGGTAAACTTTGCAAGATGTGTACTGAAACTACGTCAGAAACTTCTGGTATGTTTTCATATTTATCAATTCTTGTGTACTTACCAAATTGATTTCTCATAAGTAGGTATTACTTACTTATATAAACATGGCAGCCCTTTTTGAAAACATCACAGTCAAGCATTTATTCACTACATTTATTTCTACGTATCTGTTGAGCAAAGCTAGAACACCTTAATCGATCGATAAAACTCGATGCAATCATACATACCTACCTACTGCTCTATTTGCTCTTGCATTTTGATTGAAATTTCATACCTACTATTGTACCAACTGAACAAATTATCTCAAAACTATTATAAATGCAAACGAAGTAGATAACATCGTCTTTTAATTAACAATTTAACATTAATAACTTTCTTTCTTTAATTTGATAAATTCGCGTCAAGGTCAACCAAAAGTCGTTCCCCAGCTACCTATTTCGCGCGAGTGGCCCCTGAGGGGCCGCCCCTCGGGTCTCGCCCTCTAGCGTGCGTTAGAGCGAGATGCAAGACCTCTCGCGATTTTTGAATTATTTTTTTCAAGGCCAATCCACGCGATGTTTAGATTTGGACAAATGGCAGAAACACGTGTGTAATGTATGTACCTAAATGTATTTTCTAGATGAGTGCTTACCATATCCATTTAATCATGCAATAATTTGGTATCGTAGGTTAATTTAGATTATTTAACATGTCCACGTAACTACTTAGATTACTTAGGTAGATATGAGATCCATGTACTTAGAAATTTAGGGTAATAGATATACCTACCTACGCGCGGGCATAGTTCATTAATTACTTTTTTAGTCTTTTCCAATTGAACATAAACAATTTTTCACTTTTTTTATACTTTATGATCAGGCATTTCAACATTGTTATTCATTGAAATTCATTGAATTCTGTACCTATACTTTTGATTACATTCTTGATGTATGTAGGTTATTTTTTTGAAAATAGGTGCCAAATTATCAATTTAGCCCCTATATGTTCAAACATAAATAAATCTACTGCTACTTTAGTTATATTATAACTAAAGTAGCAGTAGATTTATTTATGTTTGAACATAAGTATATAGTACATATTGACAACTCTGTTAGCTTAGTTGATAGTGGCACTGCCTTTTAATCTAGGAATGCGGGTTCGATTCCAGTGTAACACAAGAATATATTTATGAATATTAAAATGTGTAATTACTTGTGTTAAGTCTGGTCGTTTCTATGTAAGTTCTATGTAGTTTCTATAATAAGTATAATAAGTTAATTTAATTTTAGTAATTTAATTTTTCGAGTATTTTGAATAATTTGTGTTTTATTTTGCTTCATATTTTATTTAAAGTATATTGTAAGTATATTTTAATATTATGTTTAAAACTTATAAATATATACTATCAGTTAGTTATTTACTTTATGTTTTATAAGTTTTGAATAAATAAATTTATAGGTACATAAATTATAAGTACTTATTTATTAAAAAAAAGTATATACGTATTTTATCCGTTATCTAGACCCAAGATACAAACGTAAGTTTAGTATGAAACTAGATGGCGCAGTGTGATATGTCATGAAATATTACTTTCTTTTCCCATTGACCAATATAATTAACATATTGTTAAAAACAAAAATGGCATAATTTTGATAGTACATTTTTTTTATTAAAACGAAATGTATTAAGTAAATTCTATTCGACGAAATATTTATATTTTTGTAGCATATTCTATGAATGATATAAGCTCTTACATGTACCTATGTTACAACTTAACAATATCGATAAATACTATTGATCCTATTTAGGGTTCCGTACCAAAAAAAAAACAAAACGGGACTCTATTACTAAGCCTCCGCTATCTGTTTGTCTATCTATAACATTTTAACAGAATATTTATTGTAAATATATAACTAATAAAGTTTAAAATTATGATGTATAACTTTTCCAGAAGACAATGTCGTTGGCGTCAACCAACACAGCGAGATTCCTACACAAATTTCTACAATTACTTCAGGTGATTTTTAAATTCTATTATATTAAGTAAGTTCGTATGACTATGACCAACTCAAGTGTAAATTGCCCTAGGAAACTCACATAACGACAGAGTCAGTGTAAGCTATAAGTAGACGCCGGCTTTGCTCGCATTATTAGTTCAAGATAAAAAGTAACCTATGACACTTCCGAGATCTCATACCTAAGTACCAAAAATAAAAATCTGTTCAGAAGATTTTGCATGATGTGCGTATAATTAACAGACAGTCAGAAACACAAATAAACAAACAAATTGTTGGAAAGTGCTCTGTCATCAGTTATAGGTATCTACAAAAAAATATGTTAATCTTTCTTTTATCTTTAATGTTCATACTATAGAACCTTTTTATCTTTTTATTGGATGCATAGATGGAAAAAGATAGACCAATTCGTGATCAAAAATGATTGTTTGTTTTCGTCACTCATTAGTTACGAAATATTTGATAAAAATGTTAAACATTTCCTTTAATAGTTAGTAATTACCTATATCTCTAAGAGTAATATAGATTATAAAAAAATATAATAAAAGTATTAAATTATGATGTTTATTAATTTGCAGGAGACAAGAAAAACACCGGCGTGAACCAGTACAAGAAAATTTCAACACTTGGTGACACCAAAGAAATTTCTACAAACGTTTCAGGTGTTTCTTTTTCTATTACATTTAGTAAATTCATATGAAAGGGGCTAACTCGTGATGTTAATTAAAGTAGCTCAAAATGAAAATGAGCTTATGTTATAACCAAAGAATAAACACAATACAATAAATTAATTAATAATACCATTATTACATGAAGATATCATGAAATAGTTGCTCGAACAGCCAAGCTTTTTGCATAATTTTAAGAAGCACGTGAAACGAATCATGTTAACTCAAATTCCGTAATACCTACATAAACATATTTTCTTGAATACTTATTTAATAAGTATATATTCTTTAAAATAATGAAAAGTACATTTAAGTGAGTGAAATACAAGGCTAAAGGCTGTATATCACCATCACTTTGGACGTCAGGCCTTGGAGTAGGTACCACAAAGGATCTTGAAAACTATAAGAGATAGCGGGTTAATGCTTGAACTAAATATGAGAACTGGTTGTATGTATTATATCATATAAAATCATCATCATCCTCAGCCAATTTTGTACTGCATCAAATCTAATTTTATCTGTTTGATACACTTATTTTTGTTATAACTTCAAGACATTCTAACTTCATTTTTCATCATCATCATCTATAGCCCTAAACAAATTGGACACGAGTTTTTTTAATATATATCCTACCGAGTTTGATGATTAGTTTGCGTTCCAAATTCATATGGTGATTTAGTTGCATACGACTACCGAGATCATTAAAAGTCACAGATTAATTAACATCATCATCATCCGTAGCCCACTTTCTACCGCATTTTGTCTCAGTACCCATCTCTTTCTCCTTCACGAAGCGCAATTTTATTTAAAATGCAATAAAAATACAAATACTATTTCTCGTACTAAAAATAAAAAGTCCAAAGTCCCACATTATACGCTGAACCGCGTCCGCGGCCCGAAAATACTAAAAAAAGATAGACCAACTCGTGATCAAAAATGATTGTTTGTTTTCGTCACTCAATAAAAACGAAATATTTGATAAAATTGTTAAACGTTTCATTAAATACTTAGTTAATAATTACCTATATCTCTAAGATTGTTTTAGATTATAAAAAAATATATAATCATAGTATTAAATTATGATGTTTATAATTTTCAGGAGACAAGAAGAAAACCGGCGTGAATCAGTACAAGAAAATTTCTACACTACGTAACACCGAAGAAATTTCAACAATAGTTTCAGGTGTTTTATTTTTTTCTATTACATTTAGTAAATTCTTATGAAAGGGGCCAACTCGTGATGTTAAAGTAAAGTAGTTCAAAATGAAAATGAGCCTCAACACAATACAATAAATTCATTCAAAATATCATTATTGCTTGTCATTGATTTATAAATTGAATACATTTGAATAATTTACATGACGGTTTTGATGTCACTTTATAATTTACATATTGATACTAGGTAAATATCTCATGTCGATATCATGAAATAGCTGCTCAAACAGCCAAGCTTTTTGCATAATTTTAAGAAGCGCAGTAAACGGTAAACGAATCATGTTTACTTAAATTCCGTAAGAAACGTATTTTCTTGAATATTTATAAAATGAGTTTATATTCTTTATAATAATGAATAGTACACCTAAACGATTGTTTTGTTTCCATCAATAAATAGTTTTGAAATATTTTATATAAATAATTAAAATATAATTTATAAACAATTAATTAATATGCATAGGTATTTGTAAAAAATATTATTATTTTATAATTTTATTCCTAATATCTTAAATAGTTACAATTCAAGGTTTCTTTAAAACATTTAGTGTATGTATATAATGTCATATTGTTGCTACAGTTCTTTATGCTGTACTTATATCACTTTACAATGTCTTACTGAATTATTTTTTTCAGCTACTACGCACCAGGCGAACTCCAGGCTGTTTCGAGGAGCTGGTAAACAGTGCACAGCTAATTCGTACATAGCTATATTACACGCGAAAGACGTATCAACCGTCTTAAATATGAACCTAGATTACGTACTTTCGGAAGGCGACAAACTTTACGTAAATCTCGAACCTAATATTCCTGCTTATGTTACAAGTAGGTATTTATCTGCAGATGAATTACCATCGCAGTTTAAATTAGGGTCAAATAATGTAGACGTGGAGCTAAATTACGTTATTAGCGAATTATATCCAACATGTAAAAATGACGAAGATTTTCATAAACTACGATTAAAAAACATCTTGGATAATAATGTTTTTAACGATGATTGGAACGACAACAAAGATGGTTGTCTTTTCACAGGAGGCGGTTATACTATGGCTTTCTGGACAGAAATATATATTGAAAGTAATGAAATTAAAAGATTTTTTTATTTATTTAACAGCCACGGTGTCAACGAACAAAATGAATCTGATAACAATGGTGTAGCCAGAGTGTTTCAATTAAATTCAACAAAAGCATTAGCAGATACCCTGATAAACTATAGCTGCAGATACCAAGAACAGTATGAAATTAATAAAGTTAGAGTGGTAAACCTTGCCACGACAACATTGTTGGTAGACACCGATTTAACTCAATATAGTTCTATTGAATCTTGTATTGTAATTGATTCTCAAGAAACTAACTGCAGCAAAAGTTCAATTTCTCCACTATCTGAATTGATGTTGAGAAGTAACAGTGTATCGCCAGGTGTAGTTCCAACTCAAAAATCTTTAAGCCAAAAAAGTGATAATTCTTCTTCAATTTTGCCCATGTATGATGTTGTTAATAACAATTGTATTACAGCCACTCAATCAAGCAATACTATTGCAACGTGTGTTGTTCCAACACTAGCAACTGAAATTCAAAAAAGTAACGATTCATATTCGATTTTAACAACATTTACGCACGCAGAGGAAGTGAAAAAAAACGTACATGTTATTACTGCCACAAATAAGAGAACATCAGCACCTATTTATACATTCAAAAAAATTATACAAAATCAACCCGTAGTGGTCCTTAAAAAAGTGAATGACTTCAAACTTACGCATTTGAAACCAAAAGTTGTGATCACACCATTAGAATCATTGCAAAATATATCAAGATCTTCCAAAAAACGAGGACGACCTACTAAGGTTAAAAAGGGACCAAAAAAAAGTATGGATAACGCACATCTTGCCGCAGTTATAAAATACAAAACTTCAAATCCAGAACTTCATCAAAAATGTGTGAAAACATACACTATCAAGAAACCAGATATTAACAAAAAAGCTGTTAAAAAATATCAAGACAAACATCCCGATGCGGTAAAACAAGCTGTTAAAAAATATCACGACAAACATCCCGATACGGTAAAACAAGCTGTTAAAAAATATCACGACAAACATCCCGATGCGGTAAAACAAGCTGTTAAAAAATATCACGACAAACATCCCGATGCGGTAAAAAAAGCGATCGCCAAATATCACGACAAACATCCCGATGTGGTAAAAAAAGCAGTGGCAAATTATCAAGGTAAACATCCCGATGAATTAAAAAAAGCGGTTGCCAAGTATAGAGATAAACATCCCGATGCGATAAAAAAAGCGACTGCTAAGTATCAAGATAAAAATCCTGAAATCAACATCAAAGCTGTAAAAAAGTATAAAGAGAACAATCCTGACATTAATAAAAAAGCAGTCGATAAATATCAAGACAAAAATAGAGATATTATACAAAAGACAAGTGCCCAATATAACAAAACTTCCAGAAATGTAGATCCACCACTACGCAGGTCAGATAATCTGATTGGAGAGAAAAGAGATGATGAATTAAAACTGATAAGAGTATTCAGTTTAAAAAATCAGTCTCTAAATTCGCCAAACACATACGTTTGTAAACACTGCCACGCTCGCCTATTTGAAGAAGAGAAAACGCGCTTAAAATGGTGTTGTGGCGCAGGAGCAAATAATGTCCTGGCACTCGACCCATTAACAGAAGACTTTTATACGCATCCCAGTTTTGTACAAAGACCTCGAGCTTACAACAATCTGTTTGCATTTTCAGCTTTGGGTGTTACCCACGGCTATCATCATCCAGATGGTATTGCTTTTCTAAAGATTCAAGGTCGAGTATACCATCGCGTCTTCGATCTACGTTACGATCAAAATATAAATAACATAGGCTTGTACATAAACGATGGTTCCGAACGCGAAAATATTGCTAAAAACCGCAATTTAGATTTGGACGTCGTGCGATCAATTACACACTATTTGCACAATGTTAATCCGTTAATAGAATGTTTTAAAAGATTAAACGCAGAGGCTTCCGACGAAGCTTACATAATGTTTCAAAAAACATCACGAGCGACTCATGGAAATATTTTAGGCGACTCGCCCATGTTCAGCTCGGAAGTGGCTGCGATTATAAGTACAGATAAAGAACAGTATGTGCCACGTTGTATTGCTATATGGAAAGTGGGTGAACGCAAACCTCACACTGTTGATATAATGCACAATATGTATGAATGCTTTCAATTTCCACTATTGTTGCCAAATGGCACATTGGGCTGGCATCCTAATAAACAAGATAACTTTGGACGAAAACTGACTCAAGCTAGGTACGTTAGGTGCCTACTATTGTCTGAAAGTCGCTTTTCACAATTCAGTCGATTATCCGAAGAATGGTTAGTTGATATGTATTGTAGAATCTCTGAAGAGCGTTTACGTTATTTACATAACATGCAAAAGAACAGTTTTGAACTCAGAATGGCTCCATTGCAAGAATTAGATAACGATGAAACCATTCAAGGTGAAGGCATTGTACCAGGTCGTGTCTATTTGCCATATTCATTCACTGGGGGGCCTCGCTACATGAAAGTCAAATATTTGGATTGTATTGCATTGGTGAACAGACTGGGACCCCCATCTTATTTTGTAACATTCACCTGTAATCCCAATTGGCCAGAAATAAAAAATTCAATTCCACATGGCCAGCGTTACGCAAATCCGCTCATATGTACAAGAGTTTTCAATTTACGCCTCCTTGCACTAATTAGAGACATAAGATCTGGTCTCTGGTTTGGAAAAATTGAGTATCTAACTTATGTTGTAGAATTTCAAAAAAGGGGACTACCTCATGCTCACATTTGTTTTAGAGTCGAAGAAGGTGGTCCAAAGACTAACTTTGATATCGATAAAGTTTGTCGCGCCGACATACCTGATGAGTTAGAAGCTGAAGGTAGATTGCGTCCTGCGGTATTAAAACACATGATTCATGGACCGTGTGGTCGCGATAGAGACTATTTGCCATGTTATGACAAAGAAAACCACAAATGTAACAAACGATTTCCTAAAAGAGAAACGGACGTAACCTTTTTGGATGGCAGAGGTTTCGTACACTTGCGTCGTAATAGTAACAATGAAGCTGTAATAAAATATAAAAATAAAGAAATTAAAGTTAATGAAACTTGGACGGTGCCATACAATGCCAGCTTACTTTTGAAATACGATGCTCACATAAACATTGAAGTATCATCACATCGTAACGTGGTGAAATATCTTTTTAAATACCTGACGAAAGGACCGGATGAAGCACGTGTTGCTGTTGTTGAAGAACAAAATGACGAAATTGAAAATTACGTCACTAAGAGGTATATAGGGTCGAGCGACGCTGCTTGGAGAATATTAGAATTTGACATTACATCACGTGAACCTAATGTGAAGCAATTAGCGGTTCATTTAGAACACAAACAAACTGTGTATTTCAAACCCGGCCATGAAAACGAGGTTAATCGCGAATCGTCAGATTTACTAACATATTTCAATAGACCTTTAAATGGCGAATTTGACAATTTAAAATATACAGATTTTTATGAAAAATATATTGTACACCCAAATAAACCAAACACAAAAGTTACAATATATGAAACAACAAACGGCAAATATGTCACTGAGAGACAAAGAGGAATTATGATATGCAGATTATTTTGGGTCAGCCCTACGCGCGGTGAACAATTTTATCTTAGACTACTGTTAAATGCGTTTCCGTGCCGTGGATATGCGGACCTCTTAAATCTTGGTGGTGTTAAAAATGACAACTTTCAAGAGGCGTGTAAAGCTGTAGGACTTTGCGATAATGAAATGGAATATAACTCTTGCATGTCAGAAGCAGCCACATTTTTCACTGGCCACCGTCTGCGAAGATTTTTTGTTCTGTTAGCTGTAAATGGTGCCCCAGCTGCGATATTGTGGAACACGTTCAAAGATCAAATTTGCGAAGATTATTTGTACCGATTCCCCAATGAATTTGAGAAATCCTATAACCTGGGCTTGAAGGAAATTAGCAGGTTATTACAAAAACACAGTTTGGAACTGAATGATTTGGGCCTTCCACAAGTTGAAGACGACTCTACGGAGTTTGACAGAGAACTTGGTGAATATAATGTTGAGCAGCAAAAGTTGATTGTCGATGAATGGTTGCCTAAACTGTCAACGGAACAACGTTCAGTGTTTGATTACATAAACAAACTTTGCACAGATGCAAATTACCGAGAGAAAAATCCTTGTGCCATTTTTATAGATGGACCAGCAGGAACAGGCAAAACAAAATTGCTGAACACAATCTCATCGTACGTTCGCGGTTATTTAAAATCGGTAGCGATTTGTACGGCATCATCTGCTATCGCAGCACAAAATTTGGAGAACGCTTCTACAGCGCATTCAATGTTTAAATTTCCATTAAACATATTAGATGACGATTCCAATTGGAACTTGAGCAATTCAACACAGAGAGGGCAATTGATTTATAAAGCTAAAGTAATCATCTACGATGAAGCTCCTATGGCTCATAAAAGTCTAATACACATGCTCGATAGATCCTTGCAAGATCTTATGAATTGTAAAAAAATGTTTGGAGGTAAAATTATTATTTTTGCTGGCGATTTTAGACAAATTCCACCAGTAGTTGTCGACGCAAAAACTGATTCAGACATTTTACTTTCGTCAATGAAAACATCGCCACTTTGGCAAGATTTAAAGAAATTCACTTTGATTTCATCGCAACGATGTAGAGATGATGTAGAGTACGCCAAGTTTATTTTGGATTTAGGCTCTAATGAATTGCCTACTGTTTCACTACCTGTGGGTAATAATATTCATAAAATTGTTAATTTAAATATGATCGATCACGTGACTGAGTTACATGATTTAATAAACTATGTATTCTCGAATGGGATTATCGTCGAGCCCGACGTGGCTATATTACGCAATATTCTTTGCACTCGAAATGACGCCGTTCGTGAAATAAATTCCATCATTTTAGACCGCTTACCGGGTAACTTACTCCACTTTTATTCGTGCGATAAAATTGCCAACGATGACGCTGATCAATTGTATCTCGGACAAGACTTTTTGAATAGAATTAAGCTTCCGGGAATGCCTGATCATGAATTGAAACTTAAAGTGGGATGTGTTTGCATGATTATTCGCAACCTTAGCTTTGCTGATGGTTTAGTCAACGGAACTAAAGTTATTGTACTGGACACTTCACCGAATTTAATAACAGTTCGTAAAGAAGGTTGCTACGAGAACATACCATATTTAATACCTCGTATCCTCTTTAAAGCACCAATAGAACGGAACAGCCCGTATGAGATAGCACGTACTCAATTTCCTTTACAAGTGTCTTATGCTATAACAATTCATCGCAGCCAAGGAAAGACGATCACACGTGCTGGAATTGACTTGAGATCAGATATATTTTCTCATGGACAGTTATACGTAGCTCTCGGTCGTGTACAAGAGAAAAATGACATCAAAATATTAGTTAATGAAAATCGTCTTATAGACGGGGAGCCATATGCAAATAATAAGATAATAGCAGATTTAATAAAGTAAATGTATTCTTAAATCTCTATTGAATATACACAATATTCATGTCTGCAAAAATTTCAATGTAACATGATAGTAAAGAAATTAAACAAAGTTGAATAACACTGTACAATCAAGTATGGATTTTTAAAACAAGTATATTTATACTTTTAGCATGCATAACGAAAACAATTGCTATAGAACATTTCTAATTTGCAACATAAAGAAATTGAATATATATATTTTCAATTTGAGATAGATCAATTAGTCTCCAAAGTTTTATGTATTTGTCTGTGCCTCTATAATGTATATCACGAACAAAATGAAATGATATCTACATGATGCACATAATTATATAACTTGAGATGACTAAACTGTTTCTATCGTCAATTAACATTTTTACTTTACGGTTTTGATGTATTTGTAATTATTTTATAATAAATGAATGAATATAAATATCCATAATATTAATGTATGCAACGTACAATTGTGCAAAATTGAATATGTATATTTTCAATTTGAGATAAATCAGTAAGTTGCCAGTCTTCAAAGTTTAATTAATTTGCCTGTGCTCTATACGTACATATATCACAAACTAAATGAGCTGATATCTACATGAAGCACACAATTATGTAACTTGAAAAGACTAAACGTAGCGTGTGCTACCTTACTATCGATTTGTCTTTCTATTGCTAATATACATAAGTAATAACCACTATATTTTTTTTACAATACATTTTTATATTCATTCAATACTATATATATATATATATATATATATATAAATATAACATATGCAATATATTAAATAGATCACATCATTTACTATTTATAAATGCTTCTCATGCATGTAGAATTGAATTACTATAATTAGATGCTTAATATATCATCAGTAGTATATTGCTTTTGCATTTATTTTGATATTACTTTACATAATTACACTAAACATAATAAACCTTATTTTCATCAGTAGTTAGTAAATAAATATGTAGATTAGGTGGATTAGGCCTACTTGGGGATACCACATTAAAAAAAACGACGTCAGAGTCATACCTCCAAATTTTTTTCAAAATAAAATTGAAAATAATTTAAGGTGCGTTGGAAATGACTCATCGTGTATCTATTTCGTGATTGTTGGCAACTAACACAAACCATTAAGATTTGTTTATTTGTACTCATTAACCAATATGTTTAGTTTATGTATTATTATTGAAAATTAATACCATTGAAGATTTTGTGTTAGTTACCAATAACCATTACCATACATTAATTAAAATGTGAATTTATAATGATTCACAGATCACCGGCTCTACTTGAAAAATTCATCAATAATAGATGGAGATTTTACGGCAGTATACCACAGAAGCATTTGAACTAATGATATACAACATGAACACAGGTAAATTTTATGCATACTAAACAGAATACACTAGAGAAATCTACATAAGTATACATATGTATAATTGATATTATCAACTAATAATCACTCCATTTGTATATTGTGTAAATGACTTTCGATGAGAAATCTATATTTAGAATGAAATTGTATCGAAAATGATTATGACTTGAAAAATCTAAATAAAATGAACCCTTTTTTTTCTTACAGCCAAAATAATTCATTTAACTAATGTACATGTACAATATGATTCCAGAACTCCTTCCACACCTGCAGCTGTATGCATCAAAATGAAGAAAACAGATTTCACTGCTCATCAATAAAACATTGAAAGTGAGTATTATATATAATACATAATATTTATATCACAAAGTATTTGTTTTCTCATAAACAAATATCATCAAAATCAGTTAAAACGTATAGTTATAAGTGCGTGTGTTCTATGTTAAATGTGTATATGTATATTGTACATGTGTCGAGTGTATGTTAAAAGAATATACATAAACAATCAGAATTTTTTTTATAAATAATAGTTTTTACAAGATGCAGTTACATATGAGCCAACAGCATTTAATATGATAATCAGTAGAAGTCTTGGTTTAATTTAATTTTATAGATATCATCCCTATATGAAATACCATAATTAAACTACATTAAATTAAAAACATATTTACATCTAAAATACTTAACCAGAACAATATACAGTAAAGAAAGTATTTTATTCTAATTTATGCCTATTATGATGATTTCAGATCTCTTTCAACTTGGGCTGAACAAGTAGAAATAAAGAAGAGTTCTCCGCATTATTTTCAACATCAAGAAAATATCGAATGTAAGTATAACATTTTAATCGTTTTAGTATAGCAAAAATATATATACAAACAAAAAAAAGACAAGTATACAGCAGGTCTCTCCATCTTGGCTGCAAGGGAACCCCAAGTATGCACTTGTGTCAATAGATATCATACATTTAACTGTCGACGATGCTCAGAGAGGTTCTCACAGCACCATATGCTCTAAACGAAATAGTTTGTAGAAACTGTAAGGCAAAGTTGATCTAATGACAAAGAGACCAAACGGACGAACTCTGGTGCCCTGGAAATACGGCAAGTGAATAATTAGGGACGCAACTCACGTCTGCACCTTGAACACCAGTCACCTAATTAATTTAACTTATTTATTTAACATTAATTTTGTTTTGTTATAGATAAAGTCAGCAATACGGTCACCAATCGAATCGCAGAAGAAATTCAAGTTTAATATAAAATATGTACATACGCATTTAATGTTTTCTTTTATTACCTATATAATTAAAATAATTTCAATTAAAATAAAATACATACACAAATGAAGGAATTAGTTTATTTTTACCAAATAAAAGTTAGTAAATATCCCATTTAGTAAATTTATTCAAATAAGCTAATTAAAACCAAAATATTTTTGCTATAGCTACCTACATAATATGAGTACAAGTAGATGCCCAGAGAAAGTGATACTTAGGTTACCTACCAAAAAAAAAATTGGATTACGATAGTAAAATATTGACGTTTAGTAGTACCATCTAGCGAAAGTGGTTTGATGTTGATTACATACCAAATATTGGATTCCAATAAAAAATATTGACGTTTAGTGCCATCTAGGGAGCTTTTCATAGTACATTTTTCTACAAAATCTGACACTGTTTACTGTGGTTGACAATGACAATGATATAAAATTCGCCAATCACCATTATAAAAATATTAGGTTAAGTATATTGAACACTTTGACGATCCATCCTGATTAAACAAGTAAAAATGAAAATTATAATAAAAGCAGTAAACTCAAAAATGTAAGTATTGCTCATAATTTCTTATTGATGCTTATCGCGTTGCAATAGTCGCTATCCCGTGAGGTTGCGTGCGTCGTTTGTCGTGCTTCCAAACGGAAGGCGACGCGTCCCGACGCTAGGAAAGCGTTGCAATGGCAGAAACTTTGCAAAGAAAATCAGCACGTCGAAAAACGCCGATCGTCGCTGCCGGAAAGAGCGAATCGACGTGACTTCCCTGAGGTCAACGTGCCCGGGAGACCAAACTCGTGGCTGACATATTTATTAACTATTTGCGCAAGAAACCTATGCTCAACAGTGGGAGATAACTGGATGAATTTGAATGACATCTAAAAATCCTATTCTCACGTTGGACTCACTCATTTTTGTTTTGGGCCTTCCTCGATACAAAAATATATAACACTTGTAGGAGGTATTTCTTGTTTTCCCGGAACTATTGATCAGTCAGTGGTAATCCAGTTTTACATATATTATAATTAATTTTTTTTTGTATATTTACAGCTATGTACAAGAAAATGGAGGCAGGGGTCGGAACAGAGGGAGAGGAAATAGTAGAGCTCGAGGAAGGATGAATAGAAGTAATATTTCAAACTTTATTTATATAAATTTTAGAAATTAAAATTATTATTTATTTATTTAATTAATTTATCTAAAACTACTTTTTTATTTACAAAATATTTTCTAATAATTTAATTAAATAATCATTGATGATAATTTAATTATGTAATCATTGATGATTATTAAAGCTTTAATTTTCAAACTTACCATTGTTTGTGTATATACAATATATTCTAATGATTTTACTTTGCTTACACATTAATTACAGGCGTTACTTTACGATAATACTATTTACTAAGTATTTACTTACCATTTTATTTATTTACAAAAATAACTAACTAATTTTTACATATATACCTACCATAAGTATATACAAAAATGACTTAAAAATACAAAAAACTAATGATTAATTTTAATAAATTCTAATGATTAATCATATTCGTTTATTTTAAAAATAACTATTTACTCCTATTAAACAATTAATGAACCATTAAAATTAATATATAGTTCATAGTAATTCATTCATAAACAGAGTTTACAAGTCAAACTCAAAAATAATATTCATATACCACATAGTATGTATGTATACACTTAAGTAACTACATAATAATATTTTAAATTATAATATAATCTAATTACACATTAAGTCATTTTCCTCGAATTCTGCCATCAACTTTTAAGAACATTTCATATGAGTAGAAGGTCTGCTTGAGAAGCTAATCTTTTAGTCTATGTTTGAAGCTGGTAATGCTTATTGTACTTTGTATATATAAACTAAATGCAATTATGATCAAGTGTGAAGCGGCCCGACTCATGAGTCATTTAATAGATGCATCGTTAAAAAAGCGTCTACAAAGTAGTAAAATTTATTATCTTATTAAATTCAATTATAATTGTCATAGCGCTTTGTTACCTTTCTTGTGATGAAATAAATGAAATTTGAATCTTAGCTAAATATATTTTTTAATTCCGATATTTTTTGGGTTGTATGATAATTTATTAAAACATTTAATAGCCATTGATTTCAGACGCGTACTTAGCATTTGAAGTGTTTAGTTCAATGTAATTAATATCATTAACAAAAAAAAATATTTATTTACAGATAACATGACCCAGCTCAAGCCCCCTGAATCTTATTTACCCCGTCCACCTCCGATGACAACCCCTTCAGCTCCCTCGCCCCCCATGCCAGCTACTCCTTCAGAATCGACCCCGCCAACCCCGCCAGTTCCGCCGCCACAAAACGAATAAAAAAATGAACTAATTAATGTAGTTTGAATTTTAAAACACCTTTTTATACAATACAACGGTAGGTATGATATGTTTAATCTCGTAGTTCAGCCAACGTTTGCATATAAGTGCAAAAATATGTTTATTACCAACTTTACATAGGATATCATGAAATTAACAGTAGTTTTCTAATATA
>OV656753.1:0-15407 GCA_927399415.1 Macaria notata
TTTAAATAGCTTATAAATAGAGCGTAATATTGAAGATATTAAGGAGATAGTTTTATCTTTAAATAAATTTATTTATAAAATAAGTAATTTTTATTTTTACAGTGAAAATGTAATGTTTTTTTTAAACTATATAAATTAAGAAATATTAATGGAATTAAACCACTAAAAATTAAGTTAGCAGCTTAATTTTAAACTTTATATTTCTTTAATTGGAATTTAAAATTCAATTTTATCATTAACAGTGATATACCTCTAGTTTGGTTTCAATTAATTATTAAATAAGGAGTAAATTTTACTCTATCTTTTAAGTCGAAATTAAATGCAAATTGCTTCTTATTTTTAAGATAAATTGAATTTCAATAATTTTTGAATGCAAATCAAATGTTTTTTAAACTATAATCCTTATTAATTAGTTCAATTTAATATGTTTTGATTTCATTCGTGATATAAACCAATTAGTAAGATAATAATAAAGAAAAATCTAATCTTTATTCAAATTAAAAAATTAACTATTTTGAATAGTTTAATAATAGGGAAAATTAGTGCAATTTCTACGTCAAAAATTAAAAAAATTATAGTAATTAAAAAAAAATGTAAAGAAAATGGGATTCGAGCAGATGATTTTGGGTCAAATCCACATTCAAACGGGGATGATTTTTCTCGGTCTATAAATGATTTTTTTGATAAAATAATAGATAATATTATTATAATATTTGAGATTAACATAATAATAGTAAATAATGTTATTATTAAAATAATTATTTATATTAAATATTTTTAAACTTTTTGATTGGAAGTCAAATATACTAATTATATTATATAAATAATTTAAATTTAATTTCCTCATCAATAAATGGTAATATAAAGGAATAATCATACTACATCTACAAAATGTCAATATCAAGCAGCAGCTTCAAATCCAAAATGGTGATTTCTTGAGAAGTGTTTATTAATGTGTCGAATTAAGCAAATAATTAGAAATATTGTTCCAATTATAACATGTAATCCATGAAATCCTGTTGCTATAAAAAAAGTTGACCCATAAATTCTATCTGCAATAGTAAATGGAGCTTCTAAATATTCATATGCTTGTAGAATAGTAAAATAAATTCCTAAAATAATTGTTAAAAATAAACTTTTAGTGCATTGAGAGTAATTATTTTCTATAATAGCATGATGAGCTCATGTAATTGTAACTCCTGAGCTAATTAAAATAATAGTATTAAGAAGAGGAATTTGGAATGGGTTGAATGGGGTGATTCCTATAGGGGGTCAGATAGCTCCTACTTCAATATTAGGGGCTAATCTTCTGTGAAAAAAAGCTCAGAAAAAAGAAATGAAAAAAAAAATTTCTGAAATAATAAATAAAATTATTCCTCATCGAAGACCTTTTGTTACTAAAATTGTATGTTTACCTTGGAGAGTTCCTTCTCGGCAAACATCCCGCCATCATTGATATATTGTTAAGATAATGATTAAATATCCTAAAATTAATAAATTTATTTCAAAATTATGGAATCATTTTACTATTCCTGTTACTAAAGTTATAGTTCCGATTGCTCCTGTTAGCGGTCAAGGACTATAATCAACTAAGTGATATGGGTGATTGGAAGTAATTTTCATTATATTATTTAATTAACTTCACTAGAATAAAGAGTTCTTAAAATGGCAATTACATATGATTGAATAATAGCTACTGCTGATTCAAGAGTTAATAATAAAATTTGAATGATAATTAAAAATATAATTATATAAGATGGTATGTTAGACCCAGTGCTTCTTAATAACGTTATTAATAGATGTCCCTGCAATTATATTAGCCGTTAATCGGACTGCTAAGGTTCCTGGACGAATAATATTTCTGATTGTTTCAATTAACACTATGAAAGGTATTAATATTGCAGGAGTTCCTTGGGGGATTGTGTGTGAAAATATATGTTGGTAGTTGTTAATTCACCCATATAATATGAATCTTAATCACAATGGTAGAGAAATAGATAAAGATAAAGTTAAATGACTAGTTCTTGTAAAAATATAAGGAAAAAGCCCTAAAAAATTATTAAATAATACAAATGAAAACAATGAGATAAAAATGAATGTTGATCCTTGAAAATAATTATTTTTTAATAAAGTTTTAAATTCATTATGTAGTTTTAATAAAATAAAATTTCATAAATAGTAATGTCGATTAGGAATTAATCAAAATCTATATGGAATAAATATTAAACCTAAAATTGTTCTAATTCAATTAATAGATAAATTAAATAAGTTTGTTGAAGGATCAAAAATTGAAATAAATTGCTTATCATTTTCAAATTAAATTATTCATTGATTTTAATTTTAAATAATTTTTATTATTTGAAATTTTATTGTTTATAATATAATAATTTATAATATTGAAAATAATAAAAATTATAATAAATAAAAAAAAAGATAAAATTCAATTAATTGGTATTATTTGTGGTATAAAAGAATATTACTAATGTAATAATTTAAATTTGACATATTTATGTTATTTATTTAACTAATTCTTTCATTAGAAGTATATGTTAATTTACTATAAAATGGTTTAAGAGACCAGTACTTACTTTCAGTCATCTAATGATGAATAATTATTAATTCAATTAATGAAATTTTTAATTGAAATTCTTTCAATTACAATAGGTATAAAACTGTGATTAGCTCCACAAATTTCAGAACATTGTCCATAATAAATTCCTGGGCGATTAATAAAAAAATTTGTTTTGATTTAGACGTCCTGGATTAGCGTCTACTTTTACTCCTAGAGATGGGATAGTTCAAGAATGAATTACATCAGTTGCTGTAATTATAATTCGAATTTGGTTATTTATAGGTAAAATGATTCGATTATCAACATCTAATAGTCGAAAATTATTTAATTTTAAGTCATTAGTTGAAATCATATACGAGTCGAATTGGATATTATTAAAATCAGAATATTCGTAACTTCAATATCATTGATGACCAATTGACTTTAGAGTAATTAGGGGGTTATTTAATTCATCTAATAAGTATAATAATCGTAAAGATGGTAAAGCAATAAAAATTAAAGTAATTGCTGGTAAAATTGTTCAAATTAATTCAATTATTTGTCCTTCTAATAAAAATCGATTAATGTATTTATTAAATAATAAGTTAATTATCAAATAACTAACTAAAATAGTAATTATGATTAGGATAATTAATGTATGATCGTGAAAAAAAATAATTTGTTCTATTAATGGTGATGCTCCATTTTGAAGATTAAAATTTGATCAAGTTGCCATTTCTAAAAAAAGGATATTCCTTTATAAATGGGGTTTAAATCCATTACATATAATCTGCCATATTAGAAGTTTCTTAAAATAGGGAGTTCATTATATGAATGTTCAGCTGGAGGTATATTTTGTAATCATTCAATATTTGAAGATAAATTTAATGTAAATAAAATTATACGTTGGTTAATTATTGATTCTCAAATAATAATTAAAATTAGCATTACTGCTAAAAGTGAAATGTAAGATCCTAATGAAGAAATAATATTTCATGAAATGTAAGAATCAGGGTAATCTCTATATCGTCGAGGTATGCCTGCTAATCCTAAAAAATGTTGGGGGAAAAATGTTAAGTTTACTCCAATAAATATAATAAAAAATTGAATTTTTAATAAAAATGGGTTAAGAGATAATCCTGTAAATAATGGGTATCAATGAATAAATCCTCCTATAATTGCGAATACTGCCCCTATTGATAGTACATAGTGGAAATGAGCTACTACATAATAAGTATCATGAAGAGTAATATCAATAGAAGAATTTGCTAAAATTACTCCTGTCAATCCCCCAACCGTAAATAAAAAAACGAATCCTAAACTTCATAAGATGGAAGGACTATAGTTAATTTGGGCTCCATGTAAAGTTGCTAATCAACTAAAAATTTTGATTCCTGTAGGTACGGCAATAATTATAGTTGCAGAAGTAAAATAAGCTCGCGTATCAATATCTATACCTACTGTAAATATATGATGAGCTCATACAATAAACCCTAAAATACCAATTGCTATCATAGCATAAATTATTCCTAAACATCCAAAAGTTTCTTTTTTTCCACTTTCTTGGGAAATAATGTGGGAAATTATACCAAATCCTGGTAAAATTAAAATATAAACTTCAGGATGTCCAAAAAATCAAAATAAATGTTGATATAAAATTGGGTCTCCCCCTCCAGCAGGGTCAAAAAATGATGTGTTTAAGTTTCGATCTGTTAATAATATTGTAATTGCTCCGGCTAATACAGGTAAAGATAATAATAGAAGAAAAGCTGTAATTCCTACAGCTCAAATGAATAGTGGTATTTGATCGAAAGATAAATTATTTAGTCGTATATTAATAATTGTTGTAATAAAATTAATAGCTCCTAAAATTGATGAAATTCCTGCTAAATGTAAAGAAAAAATAGCTAAATCAACTGAACTTCCTCCATGGGCGATGTTAGATGATAGGGGGGGGTAAACTGTTCATCCAGTTCCAGCTCCGCTTTCTACAATTCTTCTTGAAATTAAAAGTGTAATTGAGGGGGGTAGGAGCCAAAATCTTATATTATTTATTCGTGGGAATGCTATATCAGGGGCTCCTAATATAAGGGGTACTAATCAATTTCCAAATCCTCCGATTATGATTGGTATCACTATAAAAAAAATTATAATAAAGGCATGAGCTGTAACAATAGTATTATAAATTTGGTCATCTCCAATTAATGATCCAGGGTTACCCAATTCTGCTCGAATTAATAATCTTAAAGAAGTTCCTACTATTCCTGCTCAAATTCCGAAAATAAAGTATAAAGTACCAATATCTTTATGATTTGTTGAATAAAGTCATTTTCGCTAAACACATTTATAAATAAAATGGCTGAGGGTAAGCGATAAATTGTAAATTTATTTACGAGAATTTTTCTCTTTTATTAAATTTAAGTCTTATATTCAAAAAATGATATAAAATTGCAAATTTTAAGTTATAATAATAAATATTATTAAGGCTTAAAGAGAATATTCTTTATAAATAATTTTGAAGATTATTAGTTTTAATTTAACTTAAAACCTTTTGTCACTTCTTATTTATTAAAAAAAAAATATAGTTCTTAAAACAATTCCTAAAATTGATATAATTGATAAAAAATTTATAATTGAGAATAAATTATTTTTAAAATTAATTTTAAATCATTTTATTTTAAAATAATTTATTATAAATGAAGAATAAATGATTCGAATGTAAAAAAATAATGTAATTAATCTTATTGTAATAAAAACAAAAGTTATTAAATAATAATTATTTAATATTAAAAAATTAATAATAGTTCATTTTGGGAAAAATCCAATAAATGGGGGTAATCCTCCTAATGAAAGAAAATTAATTAATAAATTAATTTTAATTAAAGATTTTATATTAATAATAAATATTTGATTAATAAAGTAAGAATTTAACATATAAAATAAAAAACATATAATTCTAATTATAAATGAATATATGATTAAATAAAATATTCAAAGATTTTCTCTAATTATAATAGAAAAAATTATTCATCCTAAATTATTAATAGAAGAAAAGGCTATAATTTTTCGAATGGAAGTTTGGTTTAATCCTCCAATGGCACCTACAATAATACTTATTATAACACTAAAAATTAATAAATTTTTATTAAAATAATATGACAATAAAATTATGGGGGTAATTTTTTGTCAAGTTATTAAAATAAAATTATTAAATCATGATAATCCTTCAACAATATTGGGGAATCAAAAATGGAAGGGGGCAGCTCCTATTTTTATTAATATTGATGAGTTAATTATTAAATAAATAATATTATTGATTTCAAAATTTTTAAATAAAATTATTTTTATAATAATAAAATAAAAAATTAATTGATGCAATAGATTGAGTAAGAAAGTATTTTAGTGCTGCTTCAGAAGCCAATAAATTATTTGATTTTGAGATTAAAGGAATAAATCTTATTAAATTAATTTCTAATCCAATTCAACACCCAAATCATGAGTTTGAGGAAATTGAAATTATAGTACTAAAAAATAAAATAAAAATGAAAAATATTTTATTAGAATTTAAATAAAAAAAAATTAAAAATAATTAAAATTAATTTTAAAAAATTATAAATTTTTTATATTATATATTATATTTTAGTGTATGATGCACATTAGTTTTTGATACTAAAAGATATAGTTTAATTCTATAAAATATAATAAAGGTAAATTTTATCTACGTAATTTATTCTATCAGAATAATCCTTTTATCAGGCACTTTATTTTTAAAAAAAAGGATATTCCTTTATAAATGGGGTATGAACCCAAAAGCTTAATTTAGCTTATTTTTAATTTTTTATTTCTAAATAAAAATTATTAAAAATGGTGTTGAGACATGTTTAATTTGATTTTTTTTATTAAATTAATAAAAAAAAAATTGGATTTAAATTAAATAATTTATTTAAATTAATTATTTTAATGTATTAATATAATTTAATTTATAATAATGTTACGTACATATATATATATATATAATAAATATATTAATTTAATATTTTATTATTTTAATTTAAATTATCTATTCGATAAAATAATAACATTTAACTTTTTTATTTTAATATTTTATATATCTAGATTAATAATAATATCAATATGATTTTTTATTTAATATGAATATTATAAGAAGAAAGATAAAGAGATTAGTAATAGATTATATTAATATAAAAAAAAAAAAAAAAAATCTATGTAACATTTTTATCATATAGATAAATTTTATATGGTTGGGGGAATTTATTATTAGTTTATTTTATATATAAATTTTGGTGTGAATGGAAATTATTTAAATAATATTTTTAAGGTAGTAATTAATATTAAATATTTAAGAAATTAAGATTTAGTGATACAAAAATTATTAACAAATTTTGTGCCAGCAGTTGCGGTTATACAAAAATTGAATTAAATTTTATTAGTAATTAATAATTAAAATTTAATTGTTTAAAATAAAAATATAATTATTAAGTGAAATTTTAATTTTATATTATTTTAATTTGTTATATTTATGAATTAATAAATTTTGAAATTAAACTAGGATTAGATACCCTATTATTAAAAATTTAAAATTAAAATACTAAAATAGTATGTAATTATTTATTGAAACTTAAATATTTTGGCGGTATTTTAGTTTATTTAGAGGAATTTGTTTATTAATTGATAATCCACGATTAAATTTACTTAATTTATTATTTTGTATATCGTTGTTAAAAAAATATTTTTTTAATAATTATAATATTTTAAAATTAAAATTTTAATTTAAATCAAATCAAGATGCAGATCATAATTAAGAATATAATGAATTACAATAATTTTAATTAAATGAATTTTAATTTGTAAAAATTAAATGAAGGTGGATTTAAATGTAAATTTATTTAATTTAATAAATTGATTAAAAATTAAAATATGTACATATTGCCCGTCGCTTTCATATATAAGTTGAAATAAGTCGTAACAAAGTAGAGGTACTGGAAAGTGTTTCTAGAAAGAACAAATTAGAGCTTGATAAAGTATTTCATTTACATTGAAAAGATATTGATAATATTAATTAATTTGAGGGGGGCAAATTAATTAATTTATATTTAATAAAATTAATTTTAATTTAATAATATTTAATGGGGGTTAAAGTATTATTTAAAGAAAAAATTAAAAAATTTATAGTTTATTAGTATTGTGAAAGAATTTTGAAATATTTGAAAATTAATTTATTTAAAAGTAATTTTTATTTAGTGTATCTTGTGTATCAGAGTTTATTAAAAATTTTTAATAAATTTTAATTTCTCGAATTTAAAAGAGTTAAATAATTATAAAATTTAATGTTGCAAAATTATTTTAAATAATTATTTAGAAATGAAATGTTAATCGTTTTTAAATATATCTAGTTTTTTTAGAAAAAAATTTAATTTTAAATTTATTTAATAATAAGATTAATTAATTAATCTTATTAATTTTAAATTTTATATTTTAAGGGATAAGCTTTAAATTAAATTTTTATAATAGAAAATACTTTTTAAGAAAATTTTATAATTTATATTGTTAATAAATTTTAATTTATTATAAATAATTTCATTAAAAATAAAATTTTATAATAATTTAATTTTTTATAAAAAAAAATATTTAAATTATAAAAATTTTGCTATAATGATAAAATTAGTATATTTAATAATAAATATTAATTAGAATATTTTTATTTATAAAAATTAATTAAAAGGAATTCGGCAAATATTTATTTTCACTTGTTTATCAAAAACATGTCTTTTTGTTGTTTATTTAAAGTCTAATCTGCCCACTGATATTTAATATTAAAGGGCTGCAGTATTTTGACTGTACAAAGGTAGCATAATCATTAGTCTCTTAATTGGTGACTTGTATGAAAGATTGGATGAAAAATATACTGTCTCTTAATTATTTTATAGAATTTAATTTTTTATTTAAAAAGTTAAAATAATTTAAAAAGACGAGAAGACCCTATAGAGTTTTATATTTATTATTATATTTAGTTATTTTTATATTTAAAATTTTTATAAATAATATTTATTTTATTGGGGTGATAAAAAAATTAAATTAACTTTTTATAATATATAAACATAAATAAATGATTAAATGATCCAATTTTATTGATTATAAGATTAAATTACCTTAGGGATAACAGCGTAATTTTTTTTTTTAGTTCTTATAAAAAAAAGAGTTTGCGACCTCGATGTTGGATTAAGATAAAATTTAAATGCAAAAGTTTAAAATTTTGATCTGTTCGATCATTAAAATCTTACATGATCTGAGTTCAAACCGGTGTGAGCCAGGTTGGTTTCTATCTTTTAAATTTAATAATATTTTAGTACGAAAGGATCAAATATTATAATTAATATTATAAAATAATTTCGAATTTTATTAAAAATTAATATTAAATTTATATTATTATGCATTTAAATTTAAACTATTTTGGCAGAAAAATGTAATGATTTTAGAAGTCATAAATATATAATTTATTTATATAGATAGTATTGTTTTTTTTTTGATACTATCTTAATTATAATTGGATTATTAATTTTAATTTTAGGTGTTTTAATTGGAGTTGCTTTTTTAACTTTATTAGAGCGTAAAGTTTTAAGTTATATTCAAATTCGTAAGGGTCCTAATAAAGTAGGATTAATAGGAATTTTTCAACCTTTTTCAGATGCTATTAAGCTATTTACTAAAGAACAAACTTTTCCTATTTACTCTAATTATTTAATTTATTATTTTTCTCCTGTAGTTAGTTTTATTTTATCTTTAATACTTTGAATATTAATTCCTTATTATTTTAATATAATTAGATTTAATTTAGGGGTTTTATTTTTTTTTTGTTGTACTAGTATAGGAGTGTACACTATTATAATTGCTGGTTGGTCTTCAAATTCTAATTATGCATTATTAGGAGGGTTACGGGCTGTAGCTCAAACGATTTCTTATGAAGTTATATTAGCTTTAATTTTTATATCTGGAATTATTTTAATTATGGATTTTAATTTTATAAAGTTTAGTGATTATCAAAGTTTAATTTGATTTTTATTTGTTTATATTTCCTTTAGGTTTATGTTGATTGTCTTCAAGAATAGCAGAAACTAATCGCACTCCTTTTGATTTTGCGGAAGGTGAGAGAGAGTTAGTTTCTGGGTTTAATGTTGAATATAGAAGAGGAGGATTTGCTTTAATTTTTTTAGCAGAATATTCTAGAATTTTATTTATAAGTATATTATTTGTTTTAATTTATTTAGGGGGTTATAATATATCTTTATTTTTTTATTTTAAGTTAGTTTTTATTTCTTTTATATTTATTTGAGTTCGTGGAACTTTACCTCGATATCGTTATGATAAATTAATATATTTATCTTGAAAAAGATATTTACCTGTTTCTTTAAATTATTTATTATTTTATATAGGATTAAAAATTTTTTTATTATAATATTTTTTTTAGTATAAATTAATAGAATTTAATATTCTTTCTTAAGTTTTCAAAACAAATGCTTAAAAACAAGCTCATTAATTTAATTAATTATATAAATTATTATCTCAATATTTTCCTAAAATTGGATTAATGATAAAATAGGAAAAATAAAAAAAAAGTTAATAATTGTCCTGTGATAATATAAGGGTCTTCTACAGGACGTGCTCCAATTCATGTTAATAAAATTACTAGGATAATAAAAAATCAAAATAAAATTTGGTTAATAGGGTAAAATTGTAAACCTTGAATTTTTTTAAATGATGTGAAAGGTAAGATAATTAAAATTAAAATAGATATAACTAAGGCAATAACTCCTCCTAGTTTATTTGGGATGGATCGAAGAATGGCGTATGCAAATAGGAAGTATCATTCTGGTTGGATATGAACTGGGGTTACTAATGGGTTAGCTGGGATAAAGTTATCTGGGTCTCCTAGTAGATTAGGGTTAATTAATGTTAATATAATTAAAAAAAATAATAAAGTAATAAATCCAATTAAGTCTTTAAAAGTAAAAAATGGATGGAAGGGGATTTTATCTAAGTTTCTATTGATTCCTAAAGGGTTATTAGAACCTGTTTGATGTAAAAATAATAAATGAATTATTGTTATTATTATAATGATAAAAGGTAAAAGAAAGTGGAATGTATAAAATCGGGTTAGAGTTGCATTATCTACAGCAAATCCCCCTCAAATTCAATTAACTAATATAGTTCCTAAGTAAGGGATGGCTGATAGTAAATTAGTAATTACTGTTGCTCCTCAAAATGATATTTGACCCCATGGGAGAACATAACCTATAAAAGCAGTTGCTATTAATAAAAATAAAATAATTACTCCGACTATTCATGTGTATTTTAAATTAAATGATTCATAATAAATTCCTCGTCCAATATGAAGATAAATACAAATAAAAAAAAATGATGCTCCATTTGCATGAAGAGTTCGGATTAACCAACCATAATTAACATTCCGACAAATATAGTTTACTCTATAAAAAGCTAATTCAATATTAGCTGTGTAATATATAGTTAAAAATAATCCTGTAATGATTTGAATAATTAAACAAAGAGCCAATAAAGAACCAAAATTTCATCAAGCTGAAATATTTGAGGGAGTTGGTAAATCAATTAAAGATCCATTAATAATTTTTAAAATTGGGTGTGTTTTTCGTAATAAAGATGAAAAATTTTTATTTATCATTATTTTATAAATATTAAATAGATCGTAAAGGGCCATAAAAAATATTAGTGATTTTTACTACTGCTACTAATGAAATGAATAAATAAATAATTAATATTATTATTATTATATAAGTATGATTATTATATAATTTATTAATATTAATTTTATTTTCATTATTAAAGAATATTATATTAATTAAATTATCATTGTCATTTATATTATTACTTAAATTTATTCAATTTAAGTTTTCATAAAAAATTAAATAAATTTGTGCTAAAAATAAAATTAAAATTAATGTAAAAAAAAGTATTTTTATATAAAAAGAAAATTTAAATAATTCATTTGAGGCAACTCTAGAAACATAAATAAATAAGACTAATAATCCCCCTAAAAATGTTAAAAATAAAATATATGAAAATCAATAAGTTTTAACTAATATTCCAGATAGTAAACATATTAATAATGTTTGTAGTAAAATTATCAATCCAATTGAAAGTGGGTGGTTTATAAAAATTATTATTAGAGTTATAGATATTATTATTATTGATATAGCAATTTTTATAATAACAAAGACAAAGAATAGTTTATTAAAAATTATAATTTTGGAGATTATAGATAAAGAAGTTTCTTTTTCTTTGAAGTTTTTAAAGAAAATTCTTAATTTTGGGTTACAAGACCAATGTTTTAATTTAAACTATAAAAACAAATGATAATTAATTATGGGTATATTATTATTATTTTTATATTTATTGTGGGTAATTTAATTTTTGTTTCTAAGTATAAACATTTATTAATTATTTTATTAAGATTGGAATTTATAGTTTTAGGACTATATTTTTTTATATTATGTTATTTATTAACATTAAATTATGAACTTTATATGTTAATAGTTTTTTTAGTATTTTCTGTCTGTGAGGGGGCTTTAGGTTTATCTATTTTGGTTTCAATAATTCGTACTCATGGAAATGATTATTTTAAAAGATTTAATTTGTTATAATGATAAAGTTTTTAGTAATGATAATTTTTATAATTCCATTATGTTTTACAAAAAGTATATTTTGAATGGTTCAAATAATATTATTTTTAATAATATTTATATTCATAAATTTAAATATTAATTTATTAAATTATTTTAATTTGAGTTATATGTTTTCTTGTGATATTTTATCTTTTGGTTTAATTTTGTTGAGAATTTGGATTTGTGGCTTGATAATTATAGCAAGAGAAAGTTTATTTAAATTAAATTTTTATGTTAATTTTTTTTTATTTAATATTATTATTTTATTAATTATATTGTATATAACTTTTAGAGTTATAAATTTATTTATGTTTTATTTATTTTTTGAGGGGAGATTAATTCCTACTTTAATGTTAATTATTGGGTGGGGGTATCAACCTGAACGAATTCAAGCTGGTATATATTTATTGTTTTACACTTTGTTTGTTTCATTACCTTTATTAATGGGTATTTTTTTTATTTTTAATCAAGTAGATTGTATTATAATTTATTTTTTAAAATTTTTTAATATAAATTTTTATTTATTATATATTAGAATAATTTTAGCTTTTTTAGTAAAAATGCCTATGTATATGGTTCATTTATGATTGCCTAAAGCTCATGTAGAAGCTCCTGTTTCAGGATCGATAATTTTAGCTGGAATTATATTAAAATTAGGTGGGTATGGTTTATTGCGGGTATTAATTTTTTTGCAGGAAATTAATATAAAATTGAATTATATTTGAATTATTATTAGCTTGTTAGGTGGGTTTTATATTAGATTAAAGTGTTTTTGTCAAGTTGATATTAAGTCTTTAATTGCTTATTCTTCTGTTGCTCATATAAGTTTTGTAATTAGAGGAATTATAATTATGAATTATTGAGGATTTTTAGGTTCTTATTTATTAATAATTGGACATGGATTATGTTCATCTGGTATATTTTGTTTGGCGAATATCAATTATGAACGAATAAATAGACGAAGTTTATTGATTAATAAAGGTATAATTAATTTTATGCCTTCTATAAGATTATGATGATTTTTACTACTATCCTCAAATATAGCAGCTCCCCCCTCATTAAATTTAATGGGTGAAATTATATTAATTGGGAGTTTATTAAGATGATGTTCTTTATCTATGTTAATATTAATATTAACTTCTTTTTTTAGAGCTGGGTATAGATTGTATTTATATTCTTATATTCAACATGGTAAATATTATTACGGAATGTATAGATTTTATTTTGGTACATCACGAGAATATTTGTTATTAATATTACATTGATTACCTTTAAATATTATAGTATTAAAAATTGATTACAGAGTAATTTGATTTTAAATTAAATTATTTAAATAATTTAATATAAAATATTGATTTGTGGTATCAAAAATATGAATTAATTTCATTTTAAATTATTAATAAAAATTATTATTCTATTTGTTTTATTTCTTTTCTTTTTTTATTTTTATTTATATTAATAAATTTTTTTTTTTTTTTATATTTTATTATAAAAAATATAATTTTATTTTTAGAATGAGAAATTATTAGTTTTAATTCTATAAGATTAGTTATGTCGGTTTTATTAGATTGAATATCTTTATTATTTATAATATTTGTTTCTTTAATTTCTTCAGTTGTAATTTATTATAGAAAAAGATATATAAAATCTGAGTTAAATTTAATGCGGTTTATTATTTTAGTTTTATTATTTGTTTTTTCTATAATTCTATTAATTATTAGTCCTAATATAATTAGAATTTTATTAGGTTGAGATGGTTTAGGGCTAGTTTCTTATTGCTTAGTGATTTATTATCAAAATTTAAAATCTTATAATGCTGGTATATTAACTGTTTTATCTAACCGTGTAGGGGATGTTTTAATTTTGATGATTATTGTTTGAATGATAAATTTTGGTAGTTGAAATTATATTTTTTATCTAGAATTTATAAAAAATGATTATTGCATGAATTATATTGGTATTATAATTATTTTAGCTGCTATAACTAAAAGAGCTCAAATTCCATTTAGTTCTTGACTGCCTGCAGCTATAGCAGCTCCTACTCCAGTTTCAGCTCTGGTTCATTCTTCTACTTTAGTTACAGCAGGTGTTTATTTATTAATTCGATTTAATTTATTATTAGTTGATACTTTATTTTTTAAGATTTTATTATTAATTGGTAGATTAACTATGTTTATGGCTGGTATTAGAGCTAATTATGAGTTTGATTTGAAAAAAATTATTGCGTTATCTACTTTAAGTCAATTAGGGCTAATAATGAGAATTCTTAGAATAGGATTTCCTTTATTAGCTTTTTTTCATTTACTTACACATGCGATATTTAAAGCTTTATTATTTATGTGTGCAGGGGTAATTATTCATATAATAAATGATATGCAAGATATTCGTTTTATAGGGGGGGGTAAGATTATATATTCCTATGACCTGTGTTTGTATAAATATTTCTAATATGGCCTTATGTGGGATTCCCTTTTTAGCTGGGTTTTACTCTAAAGATTTGATTTTAGAAATAGTAAGTTTTAGAAATTTTAATTTTTTAATTTTTTTATTATATTATATTTCTACAGGACTAACAATATTTTATTCTATTCGATTGACTTTATATTTAATAGTAAATGATTATAATTTATTAAGAGTTTTTAATTTATATGATGAAGATTATATTATAATTAAAAGTATAGTGATTTTATTAATTATAAGAATAATTAGCGGTAGTATGTTAATATGATTAATTTTTTATTACCCCTACATAATTTATTTGCCTTTAAATTTAAAATTAATAGTAATTTATGTCAGATTTATTGGAGTATTTTTAGGGTATATAATTAGAAGTATGAATATTAAATTCTTTTAGTAAGCATATAATGTTATATAATTTAAGAATATTTTTATGTGTTATATGGTTTATACCTAGATTAAGAACTTATGGTTTAAGTTATTATTTTCTAAATTTCGGTCAAAAATTATTAAAAAATATTGATTTTGGTTGGAGAGAATTATATAGAGGTTGGGGGATATTTAATATCATAAAAAATTATTCTATTTTTTATAGAATTTACCAAATAAATAATTTTAAAATTTATTTACTTAGATTTGTTATGTGAGTTATTGTTTTTTTATTTATCTTATTAATTTAATTA